>OX392415.1:10522096-11122096 GCA_947623395.1 Synanthedon tipuliformis | reverse complement strand
AATGAAAAATCAAAAATTTTAATTTCCAATGTTTTAAAAAATCATGGTCAAATAAATAAAAACCCACATCATTCATATGTTCAGAAATAGCCTAACAAACACTTCAGCGGCATTCAACGGTAGAATCAATCACCGGGCAGTGAATGCCGGTGCAATAAATTTGTGCCGACTTTCAACCGGCTCTCAGCCCATTTTCAACCTATTTTCCACTTGTTTTCACCTCTGACCGCTTTTCGAACGTTCCGACGATTTGCCGCTTCGGGCGCTCGTTTTACGAAATACGTCATTTTAACGCTATTTTGTTGATTCCCGCACCTTTTGTTGGTGATTAATTGAAATTGCTGCTGTGGAAGAATTATCCTGTTGGTTGTTCAATTGACTTTGGTGTTATCCATCAACTTTATTGCTTTTAATTGTATGTTGTACATGTAGAAAAGTCGCAAGAGAATTAATATCAGCATCACAGCTCGTAAAATTAGAAAGCTATTGTACGAGCTATGAGGTAGAAGTGGGCTGGTTGTAAAGCTAGAAGAACTGAATAGCTTTGAGTCTTACGTAGGAAGACTTTTTTTTATAATTCCCCCCAGGGGTTACGCCACCCCTTTAATTATGTAGGAAGATAATAGGGAATGTGCAGCAATAGGCTTCTGAAAGCTGATCCTGATAATAATAATATATTATTACAAACCATTAGTAGACACTAGACTCTCTACCAAATGTGCGTCTATTCTTTTCGATTTAATCCAACCGGAACCGTTCCACTTGCGGAACACGCACGAAGCGCTACAGTTTCACCTTCCTTGTCCGAACTGCTAAGGAGTGGAACTCATTGCCTGCGTCTGTGTTTCCCAAAAATTACAACCACGGGCTCTTCAAACGTAGGGTAAATGGGCATCTACTAGGTAAGCGTGGTCCACCTTCTACCGCATCTGCACCTTACATCAAGTGAGATCGCGGCCAAGCGCTGCCTTTACTTTTATAAATATATATATATCGACAAAAAGATAATACAAAGTTTTTATTTATTTATTTATATAATACGTATGTGTAACTCGAATATTATTGTACTCTAAATTCATCAGAGTTTGATTTGAAAGTTACTTTCAAGTTACTTCCATCTTCCTATATCATCATTTCCATCTAACCAACACATGAACTAAAAACAGATCATTATAGTACAGTCAATGATTGGAAATCACTCTTATTTTTCTCGTTGTTCATCGAATCTCAATTTGTCGAATGAGACGCCATAACACACCCAATAAATCCCTTGTCAGGTATAAAAGCTTACAGATGATGTAGTGCGGTCGACGCCGAAGACCGAGGTGCAACTAAACCGATTACCGGTGCTATTCTCACGTACGATTCCTGGTTCATTTCGAAGATTGTACCTACACTTGCCTTGGCTGTAAGTTTCTGATAAGGGACTCGGTAAGAATTTTTTGACTTTTTTAACTTCACTACTAGTATTCAAGGGCAGATTAAATGCAAATATTTGGTTAAAACTCATTTTTTAAATCTTTATTGCTCATTGTAGTATGTTTTTGCCAGGCATTGCAGTTCTTATTTTTATTTTAAGTTGACCCCTCGAGGACGTTACTATTATGGATGAAATATATCATATAATGCTCTATCTTTGATAAAAAATATTACTCATATATTTGTCAGGCGTCATATTTTTCAACGCGAACGAAGTCGCGGGCACTAGCTAGTAATATATAAATAGAATTAAGTGGCGCAACTTTCATACAAATTTATCTAAAGACGTCTCAAGTTTGGTGGAGGTAACTTAAAGTAATGTAGTTAAGAGACTCGTAAACAAGATGGTTGAAGGTTAACTGTTCCTCAAGAGGACATAATAAAGTTCTCAAATAGGCTAGGCTACGCTAAAACGTAGCTGTGAACAGATAGACAGATTGACCTAAATATGTCAAAGTATGTAACAAACCTTAAATATATTAATAATTTTAATTGTTAAGCTGAATGGTTAATGTGCTTGCCTATTATCGCTCTGACTCAGAGGTCCCAGGTTCGATTCCCGGCAGGGCCAACCTTGGAAGTTAATTTTTCTATTGCGTTATTTGTGTGGCCACGGACCAGACGAAATTCACATTTTCTAAGTAATCATCTTTACATTCTTGACTATGGCGAAGACTTAACATAGTTAGGTCAGGTTAACAAGTTGCAAGTAGTAACAATAAAACCGGCTGTACAATCACAGAAACACTCCGCTACAGTACCCCATTCACTCAATATTATACCCTGGGGTCAAATGAAAGAAGGTACGTTCTTTGCTACCGGGTAAAATTCAACGTGGTGAATTTAACAGGTGAAGATTGTAAAAAAGATATAAAATTGCATAAACATTCGAATCATTAAGCAATATGTGGTTTTCACTGTTATATCTCTTCAATCTAATCTTTTCAAGGTTCGAGTGAATAGGCATCTTCTGAGTGAGCTCGCTCCATTTTAGGCCTTATCCTTGCCACATGGCTGTTTGTTGGCCAAGAGCAAACCCATCTCTTATAAAAAAAAAAATAGGGTTTAGTTTGGGTAGCAATATTAGTTTGGGTTGCTGCCCCCAAACTAGTTGCCAGACTAGTTTAGTGATAATATAATAGAACTGTTAGAGCGGTATTCTATTTTGTAATAATTATATGCAATACATTGTTTATCTATATTGAAATATAACTTATAAAGAGTTTACTTACTTAACTACCTTTATAAACTCACACATTATTGGATTCATAAGGATGATTCTTAAAGGATTTTTCTTATTTCTTAAGATGATTGAGAACGTCTGTCCCTGCTATGTAGTCACTGAAGGCGAAAAACTATAGAATTAGTTATATTGACTTCTAAAGTACCCATCTGTCATACTGTGCAGTAGAACTATTTGGAATTTTTTTGTCCAAACTGTTCTATCGTAGAACTAATAGTAGAACTGTTTGGAACAACCCATGGATTTTTATAAAGTTTTTACATATTTAAATAGCGAAGAAGGAGGATGGTTAGCTTCCTCCTTCTAATAAACGAATAAACCAAGCAGTGTCATAAATATCTTTAAAACAGAAAGTAATATTACTATATAATAAGTCAACGTGTCTAAAAAATCTGTATTTTGACAATTTGTATGAGTTATTGTTTTATTTTTAAAACAATTTTCAGCCTGATTTTTTCGAATTCTATACGAATAAAATGGTTGAATACAATATCTATTGTAACAATATACGCGTCCACTTTGCTGTACACTCACGTAAAAGGTGTACTCTCAAACAACAAACAGACAAATACATTTTTCTAGTAAATGTTTGCTTGCAATTCATGTGGACACAAGTTAGTCCGAGTGTCCATCCGCAGTCGACGCACACACTCAAACAAAATGGAAAAATGCGTTTTAAACTTTCAACTCTCCAATTGGTTTGACTTACTTCAACTTTAAGCAAAGTTTGCTTTATTTCAAACTTAACTTAATAACTTTTTTATTTGCTTAACATTTCCATCCCAATGGATGGAAATCTCACTGGATTTTTTTTAGATCTATATCGTCCATATATAAAATATAGACTGTTATTCGCTGATAATGTAGTTTTCTATAGGTAAAAGAATTTTCAAAATCGGACCAGTAGTTTTTGAGTTTATTCATTACAAACATACAAATCGTCTCTCTTCATAATATATTATTAGTAATATATTAATAGGTTCAAATAGGTACTCATTAATTAAATTTGTGGTACATGTAGTTTAAACACACGTGATCAAAAAATGTAAAAGTCAACAAAATTTATACTAAGTAATATTATAAAGAGGATTTGTTTGTTTGTTTGTTTGCATTGAATAGGCTCCGAAACTGCTGGACCGATTTGAAAAATTCTTTCACTGTTGGGAAGCTACATTGTTAGAGAGTAACATAGGCCATATTTTATAAAGCTACAAGGGCGAAGCCGCGTACAACAGCTAGTCTTTAATAAAATGATAAAAGTATCCACGTTTCCCCAAAAATTTTATAAAATTAAATCGGATAGTATCAAAAGTAAAACTCATTTCGAAGTTGTACTAGTTCACCTCAGGTTAAGTTATATCCCGAACTTGGTCCGTCGGCTGCCAACAAATCCGCACACTTGAACTACGCGTTCAAATTGAATTAAATATTGAACATTGTTTTATTTATAACTTTATTCATTTTTTCATCATTAAGTACCTTATGCAGGACTGACGATAATAAACGAAAACCTCGAGGTGTTGATTTTTAAATTTTGTTTATAACTAATAAAATGAATAATATTAAATTATCCTGATTATTTTCTTCATTTTACACAAAATATCAATAAAATATATTAATGCATTTTGTTGTTGCTTAATAAAATATAAGGTTATTAAATTCTTATCTTTTGTATGTTTATCGCTCATTTCAAAGCAAGTGAGAAACTTTCCTACATTTCGTCTGTATGTCTGCCGATTATTTATCTTAAAAAAAATTAACTTATAGTAAGTTTTATTAAATTAATAATAAGGTTTCACTGTTCTCAAATATCTTTGCAGTATGATACCTAAATTCTTTAGCAAAAGTTTACCTAAATTTCTACAAGTCCCTAGTAACCGACAGGAAACCTATCTTTGAGACAGCTCCCATACCTATCTCCTGATGAAAATGTGTCTAGACCACATGTTTAAATGTAACACCTCCGCGCCACTGAAAGCATCATATTTCAACACGGCTTATACCATATTAGTTTACTTTGCACAGTAAGAGATCAAGTGACACAGTATAAAAATATGCAGTAGCTTAACATTTTCATCAATATTCTTCTTTTACTTAATTTATTGTAAGAAACTTCTTTAATAATCTTTATAAAATTAAAAGAAATAATTTCACATGCATTGATAGATCTTATTACTTGATAATATACGGACATACAGACGTAAGGCTGGTTACAATCCTCATCTTGTCGAAATCCCTCTTTTTCCAGACCAAGCGCTTTAAAACATCTTCCTAGGTATAATGCGCAATGCCATAGTTTGGAACTTCTTGCCTGCGTCTATATTTCCGAGCTCATATAAGACCAATCTTTTCAAAATTCAGGTAAATAAACATCTTCTTAATGAGCACTCTCCATCGTGGCTACACAGTTGGTTGTTGGCCAAGAGCAAACCCATCTATTGACTTTAATAAAAATACGTAAGTTATATAGTAATAGTAACTAACTGTGGGATAACAAACATGGTAAAAGAGTTACAAAACATGTAAATAGTTTTATCGAGTTGTAGGTATTTGTCGATGGACCCTATTTTTTTACGTTATCTAGGGGAGTCTAATCTAAGGTCGATTTCATTTAACTCCATCCTCAAGATTGCGCTCTATCCATCCAATCTTTCTCAATCAGTTAAGCTAAGCGGGATTGTGTGATCGTCTTATCTAAGAACACAAAGATACTACATACATACTATACTATTAATGACATACTATAGTTTCTTATAGAAACAATATTTGAAAAAAAAAGAAAACACGTAATTTTAAACGCATTAGGCAGTGGAAATTAAAAATGAATATTTAAAACATCTTAGTAATTATTATAAAATATATTTTACCACACCCTGTACAGCTAAATATTTATCTATTCTAAGACATATACAGGACGGACAAAACGAGCTCTAGACAATACTGTGCATCTCTGTTGTTTTCCTTGTTAAACAGTGTTTATTTTACTAAAAAATATCCGCCATTTCATCTTTAACTACTGTTCGTTCTTTAGACTGTTCCAACGCTTTTTCGCAAATGAACTTTAGAATGTTCTTTGTACAAATATTGAAATTAACTATGAAATTTTTCCGCATTAGAACAACTCTTAAGATAGTTACTCAAACAATCTAGGTTAACTTACTTTGTCAGATGAAAAAACATTTTTCTGGATTAGTAAACGCTCAACATCTTTCTTTGTTGCATTCCGCTGTGGAGAGTCTTCTAGAAAGATATGAATCGTCTTTCACCAAATATAATTTGCTTCAAAACTGTAAAAGTTTATATAAAATCCCTTACTACTAGTAATTAGTCAAGTACTATAAAACTTTCATAGTATTGGAGTGTTGGAGCACTAATGCTTAAAATAAAATCGTACAGTGAAATAAATATACTTAAATACTTAGCAGGCGTGTTTCCTAATTGAGTAAATTGCCTGAATTAGCATCTAACAAAGTTACATTGAAGACTAACATTTATTTTGCATTGCAAATATCCGAACATTCATACCTACAAAGGTGGTTTAGGGATGACCATCATAATTTACTTGGCAATCACTGGAAAAACATTTTCATAAATTACTTATTAAACAATATTTGTAATTCACTTAATAAAAATTTAAATTGTAAAAATTTTTCATTTATATTGTGATTTATTTTCATTTATTTTGGCTAATTTTTCATTTATTTTTGTCTTTAATTTGTAAATTAACATTCTAAATCAACCAACACTCCTCAACGAATAATTTTATTCTGAAGCTGATGTCCTGTTCCTTAAATAATAATAATAAATAAATATTATCCAGTAAACCACGAGGTTAACTTATTTAAACATCCTATTAAATTCAAATTCAATCAACAACAAAACCTTTCTTTGCTATGACAAATAAAATGAAGAAAGTTCATTAAACGTCAAACAAAATTATTAAATTAAATTGAATCTCAACTTGAAAAGGAAATACGAGTGAAAATTGAGTGAGTGGAAGTTGTTACGCATTATCTCCTAGTGAAACCATCGCAGACAGCCCTAAGGAATACCTAAATACGGATACCGCCATAAATCTGCCGTTACCTCAGCTTACTAAGCAAAGGTGACAAACGTACAATTTTCTCTGTGTAACATGCAAATGGCGTCCATCTGCCACATCTCCACAACCCCGTCAAATCATATGTACTCAAAATCATCCTTATCGCCTCCACTTAAAGTCTATTTTGTATATTCTACACGCACATGTCGTATTTGGAAATATATGAGCAATACAATTTCATTTTGCAGTTGAAATAGGCTTTATTGCAGTACATTTAGAGTAGATTTTGAAACATGTACAATGAATTATTATTGGTATAAATGAAATCTCACGTGGGATTCCGAAATAAAGTGATGACCCTAATACGTATGAGTTATAGGGTTGTCACGTGTGCGGGTTGTGAGTTTTATTGTTACATCTACAGCATAAGGAACTGTTCTAACACTTCATGTAAGTATGTTATAATGCAGGCAATTTAAATATATATTTTTATGCATATTTGATCTTTTATGTTATGAGCCTGAAAATGTTTTTAGGAAAAAACACATAACAAAATAAAGTAAATTCATGCAAATGAAATTAAAAAATTTTTCGCTTTCTCGATCATAACTAAGAGATATATTTCGAAATATAGCGAACAAAATATGTTCTAAGGTGTGATTCACAGTGTACTACATACTGTTGCCTCAATGATTGTGCCTTCTGGTCTTTAATATTCTGAATCTACAATATAACTAACCGTTTACAAAGTCTGAAAAACTTTTTTCATTATCTCCAAATCTCATTTGTTCCACCTTCCTAGAATATTTGGCGTCTGGAACGACATCATAGTTCATTGAACTCGCTATAGTTTTATGGGATTTCCTTAACGTATAGAAAGAGCAAATTTATTACTATCTAGTTCACAGTTGAGTAACCGCGGCGACCGTTACCTGCCAGCGCAGGTATGATTTAGGTTACCTACCCATAAACTGAACGCTAACTTGCTCAGCTAAATTAAAAATCGTTGCACCGATAATCCAAAGTGCAGCAAAATCATTCCAATTTGCTTTATGCAGTAATAGCTAACTAGATTCTGGGCCGTCGTAATGTGTTCATTAGAAGTCACTTCTTGTATGAAAACATCATATAATATGATAATAGGTACCTATCATGTGATATATTAATATCATCATAATATACCTACTCATTTATTCGTACGCACACATGCATTCAAAAGCGCTCAAATATATAGACGAAACTCTTGTATCTTCTTGTATTCTTGTTTTCATGTGTTTTTAAAATAAATATGAACTTACTTTTATAAAAAAACTAGGTGGCGCCCGCGAGAAAAAAGAAGCCTATCCTGTGTCCCGTACGTCTAAATGTTTATGTACCAAGTTTCATGAAAATCAGTTAATTCATACACACACACACACACACACACACACACACACAAATGCACTTACAGATTTATTATTAGTATTGATACTGCTATATTAAATGAATAAAAACCAAATAAAAATATCACAATTTAAGTTATTTTGAATGAAATCCTCATCAATAGCTCAAATTTCCCCTCTAAGAAAAAGAATTTCTCAATTTTCCTACTCAGAAGAGAAGTCCTATGTCCAGTAGTGAGATAATACATACATAATAATACATGTAATACATAGAGGCAATTATAAACGCTAATATTTAATGAAATAGTTAGAGAAAGGGTTGCGCAGGGGATGTTCGCCTGTTGGCAGGTGTAAATCGAAAAACTTATATAGGGTGTGGTTATTGACTGTACGAAACTTTTCTAATAGCGTCCGGTCTATTTATGTTGTACCGCTGAACTAACTAAGTAGGTTCATCATATAAGCTTTGCAAAAGTTCTCATTTAATATGAAAAACTTGTAACTCTCTAGGCATATGGTTTTGTATTGTGAAATCTATACCATAACTTTTTTAGAAAAATTTGCAACTCACAGTACAATCACTGAGTGAGTGTTCTGAATTTGTTACCCTATTTTTTGTTGATTAATTGATATGTACTGTTTTCATTTTTAGTTTGTTTGTTTTTTAGTGCTTAATGTATTAATCAAATTGTTAAATTAACAAAAACTTACAAATTAAAAATTTCATTTTAAATTAAAAAAATGCAATAAAAATTTACAATATTTCTTTTAATGTCATGGACCTTACAATACATATTCATTTGACCATAGTGCTAAGTGCACCTTACATGTCCTTACGCTAGCATTAAGTGTCACCTAACAGTCACCTACCATTAAGTGAACAGTAAACTGGTCTACCAACTTTAATCGTTAAAATAAATTTGAATAGTATTCAATAATCTCGATTAATATATTCAAAAGCTCTTTACAAAAAATAACTGTACGCTCCGTAGGAAAGTCTCGAAAGTAGTTAAAACTTAAAAACGAAAACCTCTTTTAAGTCATTAAAAATGCAATGAATGCAAATACGAATGCAGGTGAATTAATATTCCTGGAACCAACTATTTTATTGGAGTGCATTATGATACTCGCTTCTGGACAAGGTACATACCTACTACTTAGTAAATAATATTTTTAATACTTTACTCACAGTTTTACTGTTAAAGCTCCAAACGCTTAACAATTATGATAACTAGTCATTCAAATTCTAGCGAATGCATTGTGATCAATGTACATTAAATTTTCATAGGAAAACTACTGTATTAATTGAAAATGTGGTCAGTTTTAATCATGGGAAAAATGCAGGCATTTTAAAAATTTACTATCCTACTTACTAGCTGGTGCTCGCGACTTCGTCCGCTTTGAAATAATATGAGTAATATAATAACGCCTGACATCGTTATCACTGTGACGACGGTGGCGCCGCCACGTGACAGTCTTATTTATTTTTAGACGCTCACTCTGGAACAGACAGACAGACAGGCAGAGTTATTTTCGCATTTATAATATTAAATATATTTTTGTAGTATATATAGTATGGATTAAAGTAGGCAGTGAACTTGCAAAACCAACCACTAAGTAGACCGTCAGCCTACCTGCCGACATTTACATAAAAAAGCTATAACGAAGTGAAGCAAAAAGCTATAGAATTTGTAGTACTTGTTTAAAAATGTATTGGCAGAGCCTGACCGCATTTGGGGTGAAGTTGTATTGCCTACATACCTGTTGTGCGGAGTATGGGTCATTGAATGTAATATTGCGAGCCGGGGGACAGACTCACTGCCAAATGCGCTTCCCAATGCCAAATTAGACCATAAAGGTTAATGTGGAGATAGGTACCACAGTGCATACTACTTCGTACCATACGCGGACAGCTTTCGTACCATAATACTGTTGCTAATGGATTTTTATAGTGTACTTTCATTGTGGGCTCTCATGAAAGTGCCTCATACTCGAGAATCTCTTTAGGCCTCTTATGTGTGAGTGCGTTTATTCTAAACACTTGAGCATGTGTGGTAAAATGTTATGCAAGTTTACAGAAAACTGAAAATCTCTATATAACAATATATAACAATTTCATGTCACGTTGTTTGTTGGTATTTGGAAATATATGCATTATATTATATGATATGTTTTATCCAATGTATATCATGTATTATGTATATCCAAATTAAAAGTGCTGTAATTTTTTGGTTACTAATAAAAAAATTATTATCGTTCTGCAATCTTCGCAATATACAATAGTAAAAGATATAAATAACAAATTTTATTTATTTCAAACCGTATTTTTACACTTATCGTATAACTAAAAATAGAGCAATTTAACGTAAAATGTAAAAGCAAATAAGCAAATATTAGATAGGAAGACGCTTCCTTCCGTACACTAATCTAACACCGGCATTCAGCCAAATAGTTTAGATAAAACTTCTCCAAGTGTGAACCAAAGACGCTTTCCCCGCGAAGCCTTCGAGGCTCCCGTTCAGACACGAGAGATATCCGTATCTACGTCACTGCACGTGAAAAATATTTAAAAATATAACAATTGAAAATTAATTTAAAGTTGAAAGACTTCAGATTTTATTGGTATTTTATTACAAGCTCTTGCCCGCTTATCTTTATAAATTAAATTATAACTTGTGTGTTATACTGATTTAAATAAAGCAGTAATTAAACGTCTAACTTAAGATTAAAATATAGATCGTTCAGAAAAAATATTTAGTAAATTCTTGGCTTAAAAACTCAAAGTTTTACAATGAAAACAAAATTAGAAATATTTTACTACCTTGTATATTTCAAGTAAACTGGAAAGAGTAGTAAGTCGGTTGTTTAAAAATTTTAAGTTAAAAGACAATTCCCGGTGAAATAAATTTCCAAGTGAAATTTCTTTATTTTCCCGCGACAGGGGACTGTTGTAGAGAAGAACAAAGTAACTGCACACCTATCACAAGCGGGAACAGTGCCAAAGTAACCTGCCACTGTACGTACTACGTACTTTGTGCCACAGAGTACCTACCCACGAGCGATGAAAAATAACATGCTTTTTTCACTTATAACTTTTTTCGATTGGATCTCAAAATCGCAGACATATCAGAATACTACAACATACAAGCTTTTGACCGCGACTTTGTCTGCGCCACTTCTTACGCCTGACAAAAATATATGAGCCATAAATTATACAATATTTATTGCTTAATTTTTTTTTTTTTGATTAAAAGTACCCTATGTACTTTGTCATGATTATCGGTTGAGATTAAGGCGCGAAACCGAAACAATTAAATAAACTTACTTTCTCATTTATAATGATGTCTTTTGACAGACACATTTTATATCAACCATTGTGCAGTCAGGCTTTCACAGAACAAAGAAACAGTACCTGCTCAGGACGCAAGTAAGTAATGCTGTCCTGTCATTATTGTTAAAACCGTCATCGTGTCCCAACCGTGTCACTTATCCTATCAAATGAGGCACCACACTTTCATCTCCACTTATTGAACTGTCAGCATCTCTGACACTGTCAAAAAATCTCAATTCTCAGAATTAAGCATCAAATAAAAGAGATTTATGAATTACAGATAACTAAGTAAACACGATATGAAAATAACAAACAAAAAAAAACTATTACAACTTTTCGTCCGGAATGACTCCGAGAAACTTTACTGAAAAAAGTTGTGAAACAAACATCACTATATTTATGCGAACATTAAATGGATTGAAAACATTATACAAAAACAGTAGTAAGTACTATAAAAGCATTTTTGTGCCTACAATTGGGTAAATTAAAGTCGGTCCCAACGTACGCGTGGAAAGAGAATTTAATTTAAATGTTGCCACGTTAAAAATTGGCGGCAACGATGTTACCTGTCGCGTCGCACGTGACGTTGTCGTGTTTTGTTATGTGACGTGACATCCGCCAGCCGCGACATTTTAACTTTAGAATTAGATCGTTTCGCAACAACGTTTATGTACAGAGTATATACATACGTATTAATTTTTGTCAAGGTTTATTTCATTTTATACTGTGTCATCATTTATATGACCTCAGATGACATTAACTTCACACATCTTATTTATTCTATATGCAAGTTATTTTATTTAGATTTTTATAAATTCATTTATTCTCAAAAAAAGTATTTTATTGACTACTTACTAAGTAGCTGACCCGGCGAACTTCGTACCGCCTCAGTTTAAAAACCCATTCCATACAAAATGTATGAGAAAATTAATTTTCTTCATTTTTTTTTTTTTTTTTTAATATTTAAATTTTTATTTGAACTTAAATAATATATATTCATACTTAATAAGCAACTTAAAACCTGAGAATAAAGTGATCATGCACGTTCTAAATTATCGCAAAATTAACTTTTGTATAAAATAATGTGTTTGTCAAAAAAGTTGTAAACTTCTGAACGTCTCTTTGTATATTCAATGGTGTTTTCATCCCCCATTAGTAACACAGTTACGCCGTAATTTTTATTTTCGGCAATTCATCACACCTCGCTTGCTCTGAAAACAGGAAGCGAATGAGACGTCACGAGGCGTGACAGGAGACGTGGACGCGTGTTTTTCCTCACCAATTTTATTAAATTGTGTTCTCTGTGTTACATAAATTTACTTATTTAAACTTTTTCGAAATTCAAATAATTCACTAACAGTATGACAGACACATTACTACATAATATGATCTATAACTATCTCTATTAATAAATTATAGTCTATTCCGTCTCTGAGTGTTCTCCGCTAACTTTTGAACCACCAAATGTAATGTAGTTTTCTCTATATAAAATAACGATAAACTATGTAGAAAGGTTTTTTGTATATAATTTTCAGAAAAAAAAAATGAATCCCATCAGCTGTAAAATTTTAAAACAACTGATAATTTTGTTCTTACCCAGTAGTATAATTTGCCCAAGAAGTGAAGTATATTCTTGAACCATTTTTAATGGTTATTGTTATTAGGCTCACAAAGGAACTTAACATTTAATAGTACTGCAACTAATTCATTTTTTTTTTTATTTAACAAAATTTTAATCTGAACATATATGAAAGTATTTGTTGTCCTGTACCAGGAAATAAATAGACAATAGAAATGTAAATATTCCCAGAGTCAGTAAATGCAGAAGTGGTCCCGATAATCGCATTAGTCTGCAAGAGGGTCCCGTAATGAGTCCCATCTAATTACCGCTCTCGACGAAACGTGAGGCAATTCTTAACACCTGTATAATGCAATGCAACCCTCCTGGAGTTTTGCCATTCGACACTACATTCCCGAATCGTAAGCCCTTACTTTCATTATATTAAAACTTTGCTATATTATGTATAGAAGCGCACTAAATATTTTTACTTTTCAGTACTTAAATTTAGTAATTCCTGAAAGTCTGAAAAAATAGGCAGTACTAATAGCTACTAGTATAAGTTTGACTTCCTTATATTTATGAAATGTAAAATTTTGCTTGCGTAAATAAAATAAAAAAAAACAATAATATTTTGTTTAGTACAAATAACAGTTTAGTTTTATACAAAATAAATAATAATAAGTAATTAGGTATCACTAGTTAAGCCCTTAATTTGTATAATTGAAGTAGCTATGTCCCGTGATTTCAACTTACGATTAATTTAATAAAATCTTTTATTTCGCTTTTTTTTTACTCGGATCTTGGCATCATTTTAATTATTATTTAATCTTAAAAAGTTTTTTCCAGAATGTAGAGAGTACAAAAAGTTCTTCGGTATATTATTATAGATTCTTTATTATTGATTCTCCCAGTCAATAAATATTAGGGGATATTCACACAGAAGATTTGCGAGTAAATAAAGCGAGCCGAGAGGCCAATAATTGTCAATGGGGCTTTTAAGTAATTCCAAATAATTCCAGATAATTTAATTCCAAATAATAAAATCAGTACCTACTAATATTATAAATGGGAAAGTTTCTATGGATGTATGAATATTTGTAACTCTTTCACGCAAAAACTACTGAACCGATCACCATGAAATTTTGCATACACGTTGTCAGAAGAAACACCAGAAAGAAACCTTATGTTCTCGAGAACGCGGATGAAGTCGCGGGCACCAGATAGTTCCTAATAATTCCAATAGTTGTCTGTGATGTTTTGGTTCGGCCATCAGGTACATGGTATTATATTTACAAAGATCGGAACATATATATTTCTGTTGTATTTTCTATGTTGAAGTAATAAATTCGCTAACTAATTTCCTTGGAAAAAACTTAGGAGGCATCTCGATCTCAAAGTCCGTCGGATACGAGAAATAAATCAGTTCAGGTGACCGGCACTCCTCTCGGAACATAAATCTGCGGGTGATAGCGACCCCGGACTCATAAATATTGAACTATTGACTCCGGAGGGTTAAGTTGGCCTTTTGATAATGAGAAGGTCACATCGACTAAAAGGTAGGGACAATCTTAATTCACCCAACTTTTCTTACTATTTCTTCTTTGATTATAAATCCAATGTTTGGTGTGTGACTCTATGACTCATATGTGAATCATCAGTTGAGTCATAATGCATACTAACTCTATATGGTATAAAAGTTACAAGGTGGAAGTAGGATAAAAGATAAACGAGGATAAGGATGGATAGAACTTTTTAACAATTTTTTTTAATTTTTTTTATCGTTTTAACAATTTTAAGGCTAATATAAAATACATGTAAAATGATAACACTAAAAACCTCTGAGGTTTAATCTCGTGTTATCATTTGTTATTATTATTAAAATCTAACTATATACTAAGTATTAATTACAATATTTTTAATCGTTATATATTATTTATTTTATTATATCAAATGGAATAACATCCCTTGCGGTGGTCTTTTGTAAGGTTGTAGTTAGTTCCCAAAACTCCTAGTTTGGCCTGCCACTACTCATTTGTAATCATACCTTTATCCTATAAAGGTCACCAGCTCATTGGACATGTCCTTGGGAATTGTTGTTGTTGGTCACCTAACATCAAGTGGACCATTCTAGTCTACTACTTACAACCTTTATTTAAAAAAAAAAATCTGGTAGGAACCGTATCTAATAATAATGACGTCACCTGGCTTTCGAGATCTTCAGTACTAAGTCGTAAGCCAAGTCAATTTCTCGAGGAAAATTGCACTTATTTTAAGTTGTGCAAAGTCTGAGCTTACGGCGACAGGAATTTCCTTCCACGACTAACGTCCAATCTAGCTGCGCATAAAACACAGAGTGGGGAGGCGTAGCTTTGTGACAGCACACTTTGGCAATGTTCCGAAAGCAGATAGGTGTGTGTTGTTAAAATGAAAATGTAGGTGATAGAAATCATTCGCCTTAGGAGACATTTTCTCTGTATGGAAGCGCTAGAGGAAGCGAATGGAAAATCTAAAACTTCTCGCGATAATTTCTGTATAGTTTTTCTATGAGAAACAAACAGGAAAAACATTAAAATAAGAAATTTTTCTTTATAAACATGATGAAGTAATATTTTGTTTTATTTCTTAACAGGTTCACGTTGAGCTAAATTCGTGCACGTATGCATTTTTTTACATATTATATCATACAGTTATTATAAGTAAAATGTAATATTTGTACTCATGTTTAGAGAAACTTCATCTGACTTAAATATTATCTAAAATTAATAAAGTTTCCCATCATAAACGAAAATAAAGTATATGAAGATAATCATAAAAAAAGCTTATCAATATTTTTATCATGGGTCAGTTTTCTCAATTTCACCTTTCAATGCAAATTTTACTGACCTTTAGCACATTCGATTATGGACTTTGTGGCCTTTGTAATAAGACCTACATGTATTGTATTAAAGGCAAAAAGATATAAAATCCAACGTGAGTATGTAAGAACGTTGACAAGGTGAGGGCTGATCAATGTAATCCCCATGAAATAAGGTAGAAAAATGTACTTGTACACTGAGAGATAATAAGATTTTTTTTATTTTTTTATCTAAAGGTAGCGAACAAGCTGATTGTACACGTGATGGTACTTAAGTGGCTAATAACGCCTAAATAGTGCTGAAAATTTTATTGAATAATTTGTAAACAAAATAGTAAGCTACAACCCTCTTTGCATACATTATTCTTTTGATAAATGACTTAAATTAACTTATAAATATGTGCTGTACATAATTAAGTAACTTATTGAAGTACTGTGTACTTTGGCTTTGAAAATAATGACTTAATTTATAGGGCTTATAATTAGGAACGACGAGTTTATATTAATGTCTTCAGTTTAAATTGAGGAATTGACATTTATCTTAAAAAATTTTAAGAATATAAATATTTTCTTAAAAAAAATTATATTGTTATGAATGGACAATAAATTTAAAATTTATACAGTTACCTACGTTGGCAGCTTATAAATCTAAATGAAATGTACCTCGGTGTACCACCACCTTTACGGATCCGGTATAGTATTGGTCGGTATCTGTACGTTCCGAACGACGACGGTCCGGTCGGTTTACGACTCACGGGACGATAATAGCCAATCGAACCTACACCACCGTATCTCTATCGTTTTACCTTCAAGCGCAGAAACTAATTCTCTCGCGAACACATAAAGAAAAAACCTTTTTTTACAGTGCTTCCTTTCTTATTATAACTGGCTTGAAATTTATTTTTAAATTTAAATTATTTTTAACAAACTTTTACCCGTGAATTCGTCTGCGTAATTTTTCAAATTATAATTAACTAGCTGATGCCCGCGACTTCGGCCGCGTTCTGGATGAAAGGTACCCTATGTCCTTTCTGGTGTCCCAGACAACGTGTATGCAAAATTTCATGGTGATCGGTTCAGTAATTTTTGCGTGAAAGAGTTACAAACATCCATACAAACAATACAATCGACATTAGACTACGAGATTAATTTACATGGATGAGACTGTAAAGGATAATTTTTAAAATACCAAAAACTCTTTTTGAAACTGCAGCTTGAAAGAGTTAAACTAAGCTTAATTTTACCGAACGTCAAGTGATCTAAGTGTTAGTAACAAACCAATGTAATCATAAATTTGAAATGTCAATTACAATAAGCGTACCTTTGCAATAGTGGTACTTAACTGAAGTTTAAACTGCTGTTAGTTAATCGCAAAGTCAATGGGAGGTCGAGACATATCTCTTCTACCCTCTAATAGCATTGTCCGAAGGTTTACCCTTAAGAGATTCATTGGTTGCGTTTTCCATTTGTTTCGACATTTTATCAATGACAAAAATCTTTAAATTTATTTTTAAATAGATAATCAAATTTTAAATTTATTTCCATTTATATTTATATCTTAAAAATGTATGTAACTAGTATATTACTTAATTATTTAACTGAATATTTTTATAACATCTAACAAGCAAATATAAAATATAAGATATCTTGCCAAACTGGCAAGATTGCCTCAAAAAATAAATGTATTTCGAATGGAGAGTAAATTTTTGTTTTTTGACCTTTGTAAGAGATAAAAATTTATTACTATGTAAAAAGGGATATTTTTATTTGTTTCATCATCATCAACCTGTGATCAGCCTGTGTCTAGCCAGGACTCTCTTATTGCTCACCTCCATGTACAATTGTACAGTCCTATGCACTACGAATCCAACCGCTTCTTGCGAAGCCTTCTAAAAATTCCAACAAGTTTTTTTTTATTTATTTCAAAATAAATCCCCAAAAAAGTTTTTGTGAGGACAGTGCTGGATATCTCCTTTCGATTTTCTCTTGACAGTAACCATTGGAAAACGCAAGCTTAAAGCTGGAGCCGCAACTGATGCGAGTTCCACCACCTACAGGCTAATCTCAGACGCTTCACCTCGTAGTGCGGCCACTAAACATTTTTTAAAAGCTTAATATTTTAAATTTTTGTCATATTCATATAAACATAGACAAACAATCTTATCGTTTACCCTTGGTTCGTTTACTTATATTTTATTAATATCTATACTCTATACTACTAATATTATAAAGCTGAAGAGTTTGTATGCTTGAACGCGTTAATCTTAGGAACTACTGGTTCGATTTGATAAAATATTTTTGTGTTGGATAGTCCATTTATTGGCTATATAACATTTTGAACGCAGACGAAGTCGCAGGCACCAGCTAGTTACAAATAAAACAGATGATAACTATATTTAGATGTTAGTTTTTAATCAAGTGTAAAAATCATTGAACGCTTAATAATATAATATTATTTTAATTCGTACTAATATTATAAATGTGAAAGTTACTCTGTTACTA
The DNA here is from genome assembly GCA_947623395.1 of Synanthedon tipuliformis. Lineage (NCBI taxonomy): Eukaryota > Metazoa > Arthropoda > Insecta > Lepidoptera > Sesiidae > Synanthedon > Synanthedon tipuliformis. The sequence goes on along the minus strand of OX392415.1, from coordinate 11,103,702 downwards.
ACGCCTGGCTAAAGTGAACAACACGTACTAGCTAGTATAAAATAATTACAAATCTGTTTTTACAGAGGCGGTTAAGCTAGCGTTAAAATCTGCTGTTTCGTGGCCGCACCATACCATTTGCAACGCTATCGTCTTTAAGAGATACCCGGTTGGGGATGTATTGTGCTAGAGATTTGTGGTCGAAGGTAAAGTGAAGTGCGGAATCGGTTCAACCATAACATTAACATTAATTAACATTAATTGTCATTTAAATTCCACTTATAATTTCACTGTTCCTCTATTTATTATTATCATATTATTTGAATTAACTTCTTTTGTTTGCAAACCGATCGGAATGAAACAAACACTAAATGTTACGTAAAGCTTTAAATACGTTTATGAAAATCGCATTCAGATCGATTAAGCTGTTTCTGAGATAATGTTAAATAATCTCTGTTAAAAGTTAACCAAACTTACAACTTTAACGCAAACGCAAATAGCAATGCTTCATTCTCTATATTTGTCTACGAACATTTGATAAACTTACCCAGAAGTACGTAAATGTTAGAATAATATTGGTATTATACCAAATTGGAAAACCAACTCATAAATAAAATCAAGATGTCGCGATTGCCTTCGTACCAATCTTGGTACAGGCGTGTATAAAAATCCAATACAATAAAGTGCTTATATTATAGTGCGTGCATCAGCAGAGCCATAAAATTCGTCTAGACAAGTGATTTACGTTCACCTGAGCGAGCCCAGAATTCGGGGAAAAAATATTGCTCGGGCACTTTTTGCCTCGGCTGTACAAAAGCTTTTCAGCGCCGCTTTTAGTGCGTTATTTATTTATTATTTAAATGTTTATGGGCGAGGCGACGATATATTCTGCTTGACTGTACTTGTGTAATTTAACGTGATACGGTCGCACATCATACGTTGACCTCATAACTCAAAAAATACCAGAATAAAGGAAAATTATATTTAAACAGTTTCTAAATTTTATATTTTACCTATTATTCCATATTATACACATATGATTATAGTCCAATTAATTTTAAAAATTAAGTACCTATGGTACAAAGAAAGTATCACGCCACAGAGGTCATAAATTATAAATAAAATATGAAATATTAATGTTAATGTTAATTTGTATAAAATATGATTACAATTAAGATCCTTATTAAATTAAACCACATTTAAATTAATATTTGTTTCAATTAAAAATATTTTAATACTTATAAATAATTTTATTTAATTTCTCTTGACTCTATCTATCACATAATACACTTAACAGGAGAGATAAATTAGCCAAATAAGTGCATGCGAAGCCAGAGCCTCTAGCTAGTCTATATCTATACTAATATTATAAATAGAGAAGATTTGTATTTTTGTATGTTTGTGATAAATAAACTCAAAAAATACTAGGCCTATTTTAAAAATTCTTTCTTCTATAGAAAGCTATATTATCACCGAGTAACATAGGCTATATTTTATAAAGTTATGCGGACGAAGTCGCGTGCAACAGCTAGTAATTTATAAATAGCTCACTGCAGAGCAAATATTGTATGTATTTCATTAGCAAATCCCCCAAAAACAAATGATTTCTGTTGTAAACAATTTGTCCATATGTTAATCTATTCTGAAGTAAGTCGAAAAAGCTGTGAAACAAAACTGGTCGGTGTCCCCTTTTGATTCACAAATTCCGAACACACCGGGTCCACATAAACATGGCGGTCGGAAGGTATTCTTTATAAAAATAAAAGTGCGATTTATTAAAGGCCCTCCACTCTGTATGCGGGGCACGTGGGAGGACCGGCCAGATTCGGCTCGGGAGGTACTTTTTGCCACTTTCATATAAACTTTTCCACTCGTGAGCTCTATATTGAAACTGCATTGATACTCTTTTTGTTGGGATTCTATTTTAATTTGAGTAATAAAAATAGAAAAAAAAAAACAATAATACTTAACGTAAAAAATACTTAAAAAATTAATACTTAACGCACAACACTTATATAAAGAGAAAATTATTTTTTGCATGTGTGTTTGTATTTCTTGCATGACTATTTTATACATATAGAGATATAAACAAAAAATATATAATATAAAAATAATCAGATCAAAAATATGTTAAAAATTGAATAAATGTTGCAAAGGAAAATCTGAAAAATCTTTACTATCTAATCTAGAAATAAGTAAAATCAACTCTATTATAACAATTCAAAATTAACTTCCCCTTGATCATAGTTTTAATTTATATTTACTTTTGTATTGGGCTAGATAACATTTTTCAAATCATTGTTTTTTTTTTTCTAAAACATACAAATTTTAGTACATAATTCATTTGTATAATAACTGTTTAGAATCAATGTTTTTTAACATAGTGTGAACTACGCGTAATCTGCCAGAAAATAACAAAAAATACAAATATATACTTTTTTTTTAATTTAATATCAAAGAAAAAAAAATCAATAAAAGAAATGCGTGTCTCCAATCGATCCCCTCACTATCTGTCAACAGCATTATCTTAACCCTATACTTAGGGGCGGGTCAGATGATCTCCGTACCTGATGCCGCGTCACGTCTCACACTTTGAATGGCAAATCACGAAGGTGAACCTTCGGGGCCTCGGAGACCGGGTATGAAAATAAAATGATTGCGAAGGGTTGGCGCGGCACTGTATTAAAATATTCCCCACGGCCGCTAGCGATGGCTACCACCTGATGTTTGGGAAACGCTCTCCTACAACATTGTTTATTTTGATTTACTGTTATGACGATGAACCATGTGGGTGACGCCTTTATAACTTATGTCACAGAGAACTGAAATTAAGTTAATATTATTCCTAAAGAGTAGAATCTAATAAATATGATTGTATTTATAAAAGCTGATAAAGAAATTAGTTTTATATTGCACAACACCCGTAAGCGTAATAATGCAATGAAAAAATATATTAATGACGTAATTAAATTAAGTAATGTAACAATATTTACATTTTGTATATTATAGAATATTTATTATAAATTTTTTTTTTTTTTTTTTAAGGTTTTTAGTTTTAGGAAAATATTTATTTATAAATTTATCAACTTAAATGTAAAAATATAATGATTAAATGAATTTACAATATTTACAAACTAATAACTAAATAAATTATACCTAAAAATAATTATAAAATAGAATATTTATTAAAGAACTTATAATAATATATTTGGGATAATAATAAATTTTCTTATTTTCTGTGTACACAGAAAATAAGCCATTACACTATCTCTGAATAAATACAAATTATCTTAATCTTGATAATTCCGATTTGAAATTTGAACTGAATTTGAATTGCTTTTAATGCAAATATGAAACATAAACAATTATAAAAATCGTATGGGTAAACCTAAGTAAATATTAGTCTTTTAGGTATGTAATTTATTTAACTTTAATTTAAGCCATAACTTAATTTAAGTTACATGGTTAAATGTTAAAAATTAATTAAGCAGATATTTAAATATCTAAATGTATCTAAATGTATCTAGTAGTTAATAAAAGTATTATTCAGTGTTAATAAAATAATACTAGCTTTTATTTAATATAAATATTTTCCATAAAATGAATTTCAGTTCGATAGAATTGAAAAATAAAATCCAAAATTTTAGATAAAATCCTAAATTAAAGAATCGTTAAAAAATTGATTAAATTTGCAGGTGTCCTGAAAGCTCGGTGCGCGTGAAGGGGTTACTGTAACGAATTGAACCTCGAATTATTTAACATGCATTAAGACAAGAGTTATCTTCGCCAGATTAATTGAGATATCGCTCTAGACAACCCACTATATACAGGTTGATTCAAATTTTTACTGTATTCTTATTGGTACGCGAGTACCATCACTTATAAACTGGTTATAATGCGCTGTTGGCATATGTATGCTATGGGTCAAGGTATTGATAGAAATGCACTGAGACATCCCTTACTCACGCACAGAAAGGCGATAGGGCTGATTACAATTTATCACTAAACGCACAGCATGCTCAGTTTTTTGCTGTAGAATACAACTCCATACCAATACATTACAATTGGTAGGTGTTTTGGCAACAGTTGCATCTTGATAGTCAAAAGCTATAGATTAGTATTCAGTTTGAGTCACACAAACATAGGAACATAGCTTCTTACTTTCGAAAAGGCTAATATTTGTGAATAGTTCCAAATGTTCCATCTATATTCATTACTATACTCTCACGTATTCAAATAAGAACAATAGCAAAAGTAAAAAAGTGCATCATGCTGTATATGCGCGCGTACCTTCAGCAAGGTACGCCCGGGAGCTGAATAAATTACTCCGAATAATTCTTGAATTAACATTTTTAATCTGCGACGAGATGTTACAGGAATAAATTGCGTACTCTACCGTTTGCGAGATTACTTGATGGAGACTCGCTAACTGCTTGCGTTATCTCACTCCAAATAGGGTTGCCAAAATAACACCTTTAAGACACGGTAATTGCATTATTTTTTTCGAGAATTTTTTATTTTTTAGCACTAGATTTCATTTAATTTAGATTAAACTAATCATCCAGCCAACTACTGACCGGTCTTACTGAAAAATAAGGGTGAAATTATGATGAGTGAATGCATATAATAGATGATCTCAAATAAAATAAAAAATTAATGTGTGGTCAAAGTTTTATAATAACCGGATGTCAAGCGTTATATTGCTTGTATTTTTCATTTTTATTTTTTATTATTTTTCAACGCGTACGAAGTCGCGGGCAACATCAGCTAGGTGTTATTAGTTTGGATGCTTGTTACTCAATCACGCAAAAACGGATAAACCGACTTGGATGAAGTTTTGCACACAGATAGTTTATTACCTGTATTCCTGTATTAGACACAGAATACTTGAAAAATATTAGGATCCCATGGGATCGTATAATAATGTAAAAAATTCGGCGCCACTGTCGCCTCAGTGCGTTATATGCGTTATAACTCATTTCAGGCATATTATTATTCAACGGTGAACAGTGGGATATATACAATACACCTGCATAAAAAGAAGGTAATAGAAAAGAAATATAAAATGCACAAATGTCTGTACTTTTTGTTTTGTGCACTTAGTGAGTGTGTGTATAGCACAATAGTGAGCCAGTAGATCAACCCTAATTAGTCCCCGCAGTGAATGCGTTCCGCGTAAACACACGGCGGCGCGTTCCAACCGCGCGCGTCCCATTATCGTATTTCAGCCGGTCATTTGTCCCGTGAATCACTCACCTGAATGTCCGCTAGATAACTTGGTAATGTATGGCGCACTTTATTGCGGGTGCCGCACTGCTAATGTTTATAAATGCTTTTGCCTAAACAATTCCAATTTTGTTTTGAAAAGAGATATATATGACTCTTTTAATTAATAATTTAAGTACTATTAAAACTTCTTTGATTTACTACTATAAAATTTAATCTCCCTTGGTCTAGTGGTTAAGATGCCAGCTTGCTTTTACCCATTAGGGTGTCCGGGTTCGAATCGACAGGGCTAATAATAGATATGAAATTTTCATAGTCTGCGTCTGGTCTGGCGGCAGAACCACTACTGTGAAATAACAGTATATGTGCAGTTGTGTATAAAGGATGCCAGGCTTATTTTTCTATCACTTCCTTGTCCTATATTATGGGCGATGCTAGCAACCTATCATCAAACGACCGTTTTTCTTTCTGACTACCATAAAAAGTCACATTCTTTTACAACCGCCATCTATCGCCATCTATCTAGTTCTATATAGAACTAGCTGCTGCCCGCGACTTAGCCCGCGTAAAATATACTACTATATACTAAAACCTTCCTCGAGAACCACTCTATCTATTAGTGATAACCGCATTAAAATCCGTTGCGTAGTTTTAAAGATCTAAAACATAGGTACATAGGGACAGGTAGACAGCAGGGAGCGACTTTGTTTTATATTATGTTATAAGGATAATTCTGTAAGAATCCTCACACATTCTTCGAGTTATCAACATAGTCGATGAACTCATGTAATCCCTGTACCCGTCTGGCTGTAAACAATTGGCTATCTAGTGAAAGCGAATGAGCGAGTAACACACGAATTTATATGCAAATAAGTGGGTTCCGTGCAGGTGAGGCCTGGCTCACCGACAAATTCTAACCTTATTACACAACCAAGTTTACTCCAATAATCCGTACTAATATTATAAATGCGAAAGTTTGTATGGATGTACGGATGTTTGTAACTCTTTCACGCAAAAACTAGTGAACCGATCACCATAAAATTTTGCATACACGTTGTCTGGGACACCAGAAAGGACATAGGGTACCTTTCATCCAGAACGCGGACGAAGTCGCGAGCACCAGCTAGTAAAATATCAATTAATATGTACACAAAACTCAAAAACTTGTAAATATGTAAATATTAATAATTAAATATTTTACTTCAATGATGTTCGATTTTTTTAGATAATTTTTATAAAAGACCCTTCTTGAAAGTGTCTCCAAAAATAGAACTTTTGCACGAAGTTCTCGTAAAAAGTGTAAGATTCTATCGGAAGCGTGCTAACGTCGCAAACTGCCGAACAACAGCACTATAACTGCTATCAAGGTGGACAAACTTCTTTAGCGAAACGATAACGAATAGGGATGCGAAAACTCCTAGCCGTTTTATTATCGATAAATTGAAAATAAATCATGTTCAAATATCTTTTCTGATCAATAGGTTATTTATTTTCTTTATGTAATAGTGACACGTTGCGTTTTTTTTTTCAGAGCGTTCACAGAGCCTATTTCATTCCTAATCACTATGGTCGGCAGCCTTATACAAAATATACAATATACAACCTTTTTTTTTAAATATTTTTGTTGTAGTAGTAATCTGTAAAATAAATTTATTATAACAATATGTAACATAAAATATTAAATACAATAAAAAAATACTAATTTGTTTTTCAATTGAAGTAATTTTATATGTTAATTGCTATTTGCATTCATACGAGTAGCTTTTGTTCTTGGCCTTTTTTCTGAAACCCTGTAAAATTTAAATTTATAATGACGATCGTAAGAGTTTTTCGTAGAAACCTAATTGATAAATAAATAAATATTTTGATTATGATAGTATTTTATTACATTTTGTTACAACAAGATAAATGAAAATAGTAAACAACTATTCTAATATACTATATTATTTATATGTCATTTTGTTTTGCTTTAGGGTTTATTCTCAAAATAAATAAATAAACACTTTTAAAATTTTATTTATTTTTAATTATATTTAAAAAATATATAGTAGACCACGATTTTATCGACAAAAAAGCTGATGCATTAGGACAGAGAGGGTAGCAAGCGAGAGTGAATTCCTTTCACCTGATAGGATCGTTATTAGCCAATTCGATGTCCATTCCGATCCTAATAGAGGTATAATAAAAGGGCTTCCCTCTCTATTTTTTCATTTATTCGCTCAAAAGGTAAAAATAAAATTTTCTTATTCAATTTGCTTCGTGAGGTTTATCTCTGTCTCTTACTAGGTATTTGTTTTATTGAATATTCTTTTGTTTTAGAGTAATTCTATAAATTTGGTTTATAAACTGCTGTAATTTTATCAATATTATCAATCAAAATTAATATAACTATAAGTCATTACGGAATCGTAATTTTTACCGCTCTTTCTGTCATAGACTTCCGATGTAGAAAAGTTATAACCTGCTTTCTGGCATTCAATTACATATTAACGTTAAACATTCATGTAAAACATACAAAGCAATTGAAAGTTGTGTATTTTTAAAATCTTCAAATAAAAAAAAATTAATACCGGTTTTTGTGGGCAGAAAAAATGAGTTTTTTTTTTTTTCAGAATTTTGAAAAAATTATTATAAACTTATAAGTTGTAATATGTATACCCATACCATAACTATAATGGCGTCCGGATTGCTAGAGACATTGTTTTCATAAAGTAACGACATTATGAAACCATCATATTTTTTTTAGGAAAATCCATTTAGTGATCGTCAAGTAGAAAATTCACCCCTCGATCAGACGAAACGTATTTTTGATTGTTCGCGCCTTTTTTCCCTGCCTCTCAAGGCGGGCCTTTAATGACAGGAAAATTGAAACTTTTCGCTGTTACCCGACAAAAAGTTGGTCAAGTGTCGTAAAAAAGTGTTCTCTCTTGATAACATGGAGACGCTAATTCTCTAATGATACATTGATTTTCTTTTTTAAGAAATATACCTATTTAATATTACTAGCTGTTGCACGCGACTTCGTCCGCGTAACTTTATAAAATATAGCCTATGTCACTCCTGACTATGTAGCTTCCCAACAGTGAAAGAATTTTCCAAACAGGTCCAGTAGTTTCGGAGCCTATTCAATTCAAACAAACAATCAAATCTTTCCTCTTAACAATAAATTTGTAGCCTATGCACTACAAATTTAATTATTTTTTATACTTGCAATTTTAAAACTTATTTTATTTTAGACTATATTATTTTTCCAGCGCCTTGTTTTCTTAGATGTTGGGTGAAAACAACAAAAATCACTTACGCAAATCTGTACTTTTGAAAGTATAGGTATATATTTATGGCTTTAGGTATAATAGATATGGAAGATACTATATAATATACTCGTATAAGTTCACCTACAAACTTCACTATTGCAAATAAGGTTCACACATAACTAAGTATAGAAATTTATAAAATAAGTACCTAATAACATTCTGTTCAACAATTTACAATTCTTTCAATCTTATTATGCTCACAGTGCGTATTATATTAAAAAAGAGTTAAGGTAGCATTGACAAAAAAAGAACCTTAAGGTAGCTTTGACATCGTACATCATTTGAAGAAAGTTCGGTACCCAATAAAATGGAACATAGCACACGTTCACGACTTGTTTAACAAATCTTTCGGCAGCTATTTCGTAGCTTGGCGATTTAGAGCTACAATTTTTGGCACATCTTGCAAGCGGAGGCGGTGGATTATGTAAATCATCTGTATCTATAACTATAATCTCTGTATAAGTGTATAATAATTTCGTGTCACGTTGTTTGAGGCCAATGAACTTCTAAACTACTGAACCGATTTTGATAAAACTTCGTAACTATGTGTAATTTGGTCCAACTCCAACTTAATAATAATTTTTATTTTGAACCCGAACGAAGTCGAAACGTGTAGCTAGTCCTACCTATTATAATATTATAAATGCGAAAGCTTGTATGGATGTTGGAAATAAAGCTGTCTGTACGCCTCTGTCTTTAACTTCTTTAAATTTGCAATGTGAAAAAAAAATGCCTCCGTGCAAAGACTATATAAGTATATTTGGGAGTATAGACACGGCGTAGCTCACAAAAAATGGTAGTAGTAAAATTCGTCCACTCGAGACGAAGTGGACGAATTCGCACTTAGTCGCTCGCTAGCGCTGAAGCCGTTTGGTTGCTGTTTATTTGTGTTAAAAATTGACAAAATGCCATCGTATTGTGTGAAATTATGTAAAAATAGACCTCAAAAAGGACAAAAAGAAAAAGTAATTACGTATCATACGTGAATATTTCATATAAATAGACTAAATTACAATATTTTTAACAAAATATTTAATTATTTAGCAAAGACTATATAAGTATATTTGGGAGTATAGACACGGCGTAGCTCACAAAAAATGGTAGTAGTAAAATTCGTCCACTCGAGACGAAGTGGACGAATTCGCACTTAGTCGCTCGCTAGCGCTGAAGCCGTTTGGTTGCTGTTTATTTGTGTTAAAAATTGACAAAATGCCATCGTATTGTGTGAAATTATGTAAAAATAGACCTCAAAAAGGACAAAAAGAAAAAGTAATTACGTATCATACGTGAATATTTCATATAAATAGACTAAATTACAATATTTTTAACAAAATATTTAATTATTTAGCAAAGACTATATAAGTATATTTGGGAGTATAGACACGGCGTAGCTCACAAAAAATGGTAGTAGTAAAATTCGTCCACTCGAGACGAAGTGGACGAATTCGCACTTAGTCGCTCGCTAGCGCTGAAGCCGTTTGGTTGCTGTTTATTTGTGTTAAAAATTGACCAAATGCCATCGTATTGTGTGAAATTATGTAAAAATAGACCTCAAAAAGGACAAAAAGAAAAAGTAATTACGTATCATACGTGAATATTTCATATAAATAGACTAAATTACAATATTTTTAACAAAATATTTAATTATTTAGCTAAACCTTTGCATATTTGAAAAGGAAGCATTTGAACCTTATAGCTGTCTCATTCTTACTTATTGCGTAGTATAGATCGTCCTTTTGTAGAAAGAGACACATATAGGTTTCAAATACACTTATCATTTCAATATGGTTGACGGTCGATCCAGGGCCGCACTTTATATTTTTAAATAAAAATAATAATTTTGTACATTTATATGCTTGTGTTTGAAAAAGTTCAATAAGCTGTTTTTATTTGAGGGACAATAAGAGATCATAATAGTATGTATATGATTAAATAAAAAATAATAAGTTTTGAAGTAACTATAATTAAACATATGCTTATTTTTCACTAATTTGTTAAGAACACTGTTAAGTTTCTTAACAGCTGTAATCGAGACCGCTAATTATTATTATTAAATATTCGTTTAATCATGTTGTGTCATTTCTATATCAAACATCCAATTAAATTATATTACTTAGGTATTTTTAAATTACACGCTTCCAAATACGGCCCTGTGACACGAAACACGTGTTTTATTACACCAGATGTACCATCGGCTAGCGGTTTGTTTTTTGTAAACTAGTCAATATCGTTGTGCAGTATACATTGATGCGTTAGTACAGAAGACTTTTAACTTGTTTCTTTTTACAAAAGCAATATTCATTTGGAATTGCGTGTCAATCTCTTAGTAAGTTTGTAAGTATGATTTTAATACTACCACAGATTTCGGGGCTTTTTGCTTGCTACGCCGGATCTATAGTTTATATCAATGCCTCCGTGCTAATCCGGGGCAGGTCACTAGTATAAATACAAAGCGATGATGTTGATGACATAATTATACAGAAAAAATACAAGTATATTGATAAATAAAATATTTAATTGCATCTAGATGTGTCCAATTCAGGAATGCATTTTATAATATGAAGGAGGCGTATTCAGTCACGACTATAATATTTAAATTATATTGTTCTATAACTCTTGACATTTATATAATAACAATTCCAAATTCTATTTGATTGCTTCCAACACCAGAGGCTACAATCAAATTTCAACAAAGTATTTTGCCGACGCCGTCAATATTATCTCATTAAGGCGATTTCAATTGTCTATTATTATAATCATAAGGATAATAATTATTCTTACTAATATTTCAACTAGCGTTTGCCCGCAACTTCATCGGTGCCCCCTTTTTTCAGAACATTATTAAATCTCATATAATTTTGCAGATATTATTATTCAGGCGTTGATTTTTTATTTTCGAAAAATTCCCCGAGAACAATACTTTTCTTCTGGATTAATATCTGTGGTGTCAAGGTAAAAGGAGATGAGTCTCAAAATCAAACTTTTCAGTAGAGAGAAAAGAATGAAATCACTTAAGTATTTGTTTTTTTAGAAATCGGTTAATTATATATTAATAAAAAAAACATGCACACAATTTAATGTTAAGAATAACATATTTAAGTAGCAAGGGTTTAATTTCTTTGAATAAAATAACAATAAAACTGTTACTTAATAAAATAATTAAGATATCTCTAAATTTACTATTTATATTTTGTGAATTAACTCAATATGTTTTTTAGACATTAAAAGAAAAGTAATAGATTTTATCACTTATCTCCTTCATGCCGTGTTAGATATTGTTATTTTGAGCTGATAGGTGCAAAAAACGCATTTGCCATTTTTAGGACTTATCCCCTTTTTCCTTGAGACCACAGATATTACCTTATGATGCTATCTATCCTATTCTGTATTCCAAATTTAATGATGATGGGTTAAGTGTTAAGGCGTGAAATAGTAACAAACAAAGAATAAACAAACTCACTTTATATATAATTTAGAAGATTTAGATTTAGATTTAGTAAGTGCCTTCAAGTCACGATTTAGAAATACCAATTTAAGGCACTGCCAATTGAGGCATTTGACTCAATTGAGCCGAGCTGTGAGTTGACTCACTCCGCTCACCGCTCGTGACTCGCACCCCGCGTACCACGTACACGCCATAGATCACTCACACCTGTAATATTAACGCGCACTATCAGACACATATGGCGTCACGCGGTACAACACCCTCCATCCGCTGCTACGCGAAAAAACATTTTGACAAATTGTATGTGTTTCGCAACATTATTTCAGGGCAGCGATGCAAATTACTATTACATTTTACACACACTGCAATGAGCCAATAAGTTGAGATGTTGTAGTTGAGATGAGGTCAAAAACAGAAACTAAAGCTAAGAATGTTCTTAGCTTTAGTTTTTGAAGGCGACTTCAGAGCAGAGACTTTTCTCCAGAGTGTTCTGTCATAGAAACAGCTGCCAAGAGACATGATTTCAGCGAACAATATTTGAAAACTTTATAGTATCACATGTCGTATCACTTATGATAAGGGTAACATTAACCTTAACCTTTTTTTCAATATATAATAATAATAAAAATAAGTCCAGAACTGGAAAAGTCCTGGACCGGACGGATTGCACAACTTCAGAATTAGGTAAATGGTTTCGATGCTCATACGAATGTTTCGCAATGCAATTTCAAAAAGCCCTTGATCTCCCTCCCTAGTCTGTTAACAACTGGCATCACCTTCCTGCTATAATATAATACATAGATGTATGTATACTACATACATGTACTTGTATTTCTTTGTAAATATATACATATTATAGATACAAACAACCATGGTACAAATGTAAATGTTAACACATAAACATTTGCCCCTAGCTGGATTCGAACCCGCGACCGTTTGGTTAACAGCTAGGGTCACTAGCCACTAAACCAAACGTGTCGTCAAATATTACCATTACCAATTGTCATTTGAATGCCTCGTTTTCTGTCTTGCATGTGAGAAACATTACAAAGGTATGTATATCTCACCCGGATAGTTACCGACAACGCGTAGTAGTAAAACATCACATTAACACCTCGTGGCGTTCGTTTTGTTGTATCAAAGGGACTTTGTGGAGATGTAATCACGCTACTGGTGCCGTGTGTGTGCGGGTTTGCTCGCACAGTATTAACTAATTTATGCTCTACTTTGTTAAGTACTTTTTTCTATAAATATTAATACGTATACGTATATATTATTGTTATTATCTATCTATACATATGTGAAGCGCAAACCTTGAATACCCTTTTGAGTAATTTGCGACGAGTGTAAAATTTGGTACACTTAAAGTTTATATGGATAAAAAAAAGACTGGAAAAAGCGTATTATAATAAAAATTATAGACGCTACACGCATATACGTTTGACATACATGTAATACGTAGTGTACCTTTATTAATGGACGATTTTTGACCCCTGGGCGACCTCTAGTTTATACAAATACATTAATTATTTGTAATTACAATTACTTTAAAGGTTTGGCCATCCTATTGGTCAAGTATGGTGCTTGCTTTCTAAATCAGGGGTGCACGGTTCGAATCCCGGCTGGGTCAACTTTGGAAACGATCTTTTCAAGTAGTTGCTGGACACACTGTGTTCCGTAGTCATATCTGCCCAACGTAAACACGCCCTTACAGAAAGACTACCGGGGAAAAACAGTATATTTTAGTAAGTGATGTCATAGCCAATTTCCTTATCCGTTATCCTTAATCTTACTAAATACGGTCAACCGGACTGGCGACCTTTATAACAAGAAATGTCTAAAACACATAACATCATAAAAAATACAATCTTATTAAATTTGTATGCAAATGTAATATCGTGTGTCTTCGGAGCAACTCAGCACTAATCCGCATGTTAAATTAAATGACGACAAATGCCAAAAATAACGTCTGATCGGACAACTAGACATGACATGAATACAGCCTAATCTGCGGAATTCCAAGGTTAAACAAAATTACATTGTATTGGATAATATATTTAGTTAAACTATTCATTATACTTCTTCATAATATTGCACATGAGTTAGTCCTATAATTCTAACCCAATATTATAAATGAGAAAATGAATATTATTTTTTTGTTACGGTTTCACGTTTTAATTTTAAAATTTCGCAATTCCAAAAAGAAAACATAAATATTCAACACTTCGAAAAAAATGTACATTTTCCAAGTAGAGCATATTTCCCTGCATGTAGAAGACTATTTACCACAATGGAACTCCTTTTTCGGTCCTTTGTGGCTCCTCTTTTGATTAACTTTGATCTAGGTGAGTGCATCGCGAAGGTGATTCCTAACTGGCGCTAATGGATTGTTCGCCAAGATACACTCTCTGCCTTTGAAAGCCTTTTACCTGAATACGTTCCTAGATCTGATACTAGAAACAATGTCGGATGAAAGCTTTCTTCCTCACAAAGGACTGTTTCAGAAAGCTTTCTCTGCAAGTATTTCGTGTTCATTATTTTTTGCACTGCCTTTGTTAATTTTTATTAATTAATTAAAAATATATATATTATAATGTGTTGTTAAGCATAGTTTTATAGTTATTATGTATATTTATGTATATATAAAAGGTGGAATTTTTAAACCCCTCGTATATATATTTTTTTTAACTAGCGACCCACCTCTGGCTTCGCACGGATCTGAATATTTCATCAATCCTTTCTTAGCGGATGCTTTAAAATTGCTTTAAAAAACTAAAACTAAATATAATACAACAAACATTTATTCGCTATCCTATAAGCTATTGAGTGCAAGAATGCAACAGAACATGGTCAGTCAACAAGTAATCCTCTCGCTGGGTCAAATCGGACTAGATTTAACGGAATCGCCTTGGTCGTCTTAAACTTGGGGCTTATCATCTTAAGTTGTCGACTTAAGGGGCCTGGGGTAAATGGGCACCCTGGGGTTGGAAGCCATTCTCGTCGGCGACGTAGGTGACAGTGTAGGTGACTCCATCAGGCCCCAAGTAAGAGAACTGACCGCGGACTTCGATAGCTTCGTTCTCGGAGCCGACATTCTTGAGCTGGCCTTGTTCTTGGGCGGACTTACCGTCGCTGGTCTCTACGCTGTTAGACAAAACATAGAATTATTAATTTATTTTATGAGACGCTTGTTGTTAAGTTTTAAAATTAAAGTATAAAGCGTCGTTTTGTTTAAGCGTTAACAAGTAATCCTAGACCACCTATAGGTGTACTAAAAGACCTAGATACTAATGGAAGTATTATAGAATGACGAATTAGACTTACGCATAGTTGTATCCTTCGACGCCAATGTTGTTGAAGTCGTAGCGGGTTACAATTGCGTCTTTGGGGTCAGCAGAGAGAGGTCCAGCAAAGGCGGCAGCCACCAAGAGGGTGAATACGATGAACTGGAAAATACAACAAGAAAATACAATAAAAGCAGAATGTAAATGTAGGTACATCAAAGGAAAAACAAAGCTTACTGTTCCTGTATATATTTGATAAGCATTTATAAAGTTTTATTTTGTCGTGTGAGCACTATCCTTTATACTTTATCCACTTGTCGTTGCTTGTGCCATAATCACAAGCTAAACTGATCGTGAGATTGTATTTTTTCTAATTAATTCAATTTTTTAATTGATGTGTAATTTGAATAAAATAAGTAAGTAAAAAGTTGATAATCATTATAAATTTAATGGAATAGAAAAAGAAGTTTACATTATAGTCCTGAACGGAATTTATACACAAATTGTGGCCCAAAACGTTACATACGTTACAAGTTTAGAATTAAATTTAGACGAATCAATTTTTTTTTTTTAATAGCACTTTCATAACCGTTCAGGAATAGGCCCTTTTAGGAAACTGGCCTTATAGGAACAAATGGGGTATATCTAGGGTATATCTAGGGTTCACAAAAGAATTATGCCTTAAAAGACGTTATCATTATCTATGTGTGTGTAACACCATGCGTTATTAAGTAATAAGGTAGCAAAAGACTAAAAAATAACTTACAGATTTCATATTGATTGAGTAAGGTAAGGTGGGTGTGTGGTCCGAAGAGAGGATGTGCCGACTGTGATCACTGCAAACATTTCGCACAATTTATATACAATTTGGAGCTGCTTTGCATATATTTGAATGCTAGATTTTACGGCGCGCCTGTATTTTTGTGTACTAAGCAGATTATTATTTTTAATAATACAGGTTCCAATTAATTATTATTTAATACATCTTTATTCATACGCGGATATAGTTTACAAGATAGAAGAGTTTTTTAAAACGCATGGATAATAAACTGATTGATTCTAATATAACTTAAAAAACTATTTATTTTTTTATTTTTTATTTAATAAAATAAAAAGACAAACATAATGTAGATGACTTCAAAAAGAATCTAAGCAGTATTGAACCATGGATGTTTTTTTTTATAAAAAAAAATGTGTTATCAATATAATAATTTGACATAACTTGCTTAGCAACTGATTAATATTATGACGAAAATATCTTGGTTTCCATTTTCCCTTTTCCTATCTTGACAAGGATATTTGCTGGTGGTGATTCACATCTTTCCAACAAGAGCATCTTACACAACTTAAGTCTCTCTTAACTTACACAGCCTGTAGTTCCTAAAGTATTGTACATAGAGTAAAAATGAATATATCCAAATTTGTAGAAATTTTTATGTAGAAACTTTTGTCAGAAGTAATCATAATGCTAATCTTACAGATATTCGTGATATGAGCAAACCACCCTCTTCCCCTACACCCACAGCACAGCCCCCTTTGAGTCCTCAAAGGGGGCTGTGCTGTTGATCTGTTGATCTGGATGCTGTTGATCTGTGCTTTAGTATGTTGATCTGGATACCGTAAGGTATAACTGTACCAATTTTTTTTAAATTTTAACCATCGAGTTCTGATTTCTTATATTTCTATAGTTTGTGATTTTTTTAACTACCCATTCAAAATTATATTTACATTAATACTCGTATTTTTCATATTTAATTTAAAACGCTTAAGTTGAATAGTACAACTCAACTTAAAGTAAAAAAGTATATAGAAAACAAGATAAAATATACCTACAATAGGCCGTCAATTATTTCGTTATCAATTAATCTATATTTTTGTATATAAATGTATTTAAATGCGAACATTTATTGGCTATAAAACCGAGCCGACAGTTGTCCGCAACCTTGACATTCACTTTCCATAGCATTCAATATCTAATGAAGACGACCCACTGGCATCTCAGTGTCTTGTAGAACCGGCCCGTTTGCGCTATGGTGTTTACGTAACATTTAAGTTAACGATTAGTTACTAATCATGGTTAGGTTAACCATGGCTAATGTGGCTAACCATGGTTAAAAGTAGGACTGGAATTTTTAGTAATTTAAGTAACTTGTATTCCTTAGTTATCGGCTTTATTTAACGGTTTTCGCAGCTAATTCATGAATGGACGCAAGACTAATTAATTGCCTATGATAATTATGATATGCTTAAGTAAGGGCAAATTACATAAAATTCAATTAAATAATATTAAAATATCATAAAATGTTTAGTGGTAGAGCTGTGTAATGTTATTTAGTTCTTATGTGACACAATATTCGCTGATACCAAGGCGAATTTATCTGTCATTCCAGAATTATTACCAGATACTGCTTTCTTAAAACACCCCTCGAAAATTGACCTAAAAATAAAACTGTATACGTAGTATATCCGTTTTTAGTAAACTTCATTCGTTTTTAGAAAACGATCACATTTGCTGACGTGAAAACGTCAGTAAAGGACTGAGTTAAACGTTCATGAAGGACTGAGTGATTAAGGCGTGAAACCCTAACACACAAACAAACTCACTATTGAATATACTTAGTTTTATAACAATATTATATAACATTAATAAAATAAGGCATTTAAGCGAAGGCAATCCCAACGTGATTTACGTTAGGTTAGGTTAGTTAACCATTCTGCCACATAACGCTGTCAAACAACGCTTCTGTGCTATATTATTAGTTCAAAATATATAATAAAAAATGCAAATCGCCATTCAAATCCAAAATTTGCAACAATTCTTACTAAACCAGTTGATAAATGTGATGCAAAAATGCTCTAGTGAACTTGTGAACTTTTAAATCGATGTCATCTGCAGAAATTTTAAATAATTGTTGGCTAAGTAGACAATTAGAACACAGTATCATTTTGGTATTGGTAGTGATTACCAAAAATGGTTCTAACAAGGAGCGTAGCCCTCCCCGCGCTGGATAGCCGTGGCGGGGCACCGATGTCGTGTCATAACGTCCCCACGACCCCGGCCATCAACGGCCGCGCTAGAACCGGTTTTAACCGGTACGAATCCGGCATAACCCCGCAGTGTCCCCTACACTGCCGGGTGTCCAAGAGGATTTCCCAACGTTAAAAAAATGGCAGAGCGATGGTCACTTGATCGTAAGTGGCTACCGTCGTCTATCTATAACACAAGCAACGTCACAAATGCTCCAAAGATTAAGATTAAGAAGAATAAGAAGTTTAAGAAGATTAGTAAAATTAAGAATTACATACTATCTTTAAAGGTCTTACTCTTCTAGGACAAATGTTTCCCTCACTGTGGTTGTCCCTCAGCTTTTTGTGAAATACATTCAAAGATGCAATCTAGACCATGATTCACATATTATTATGCGTATTTATTTCTACGTTCGAGCGTTACACTTAATACATACCTACTAGCTGATGCATGCCACTTCGTCCGCGTAACTTTTTTATAAAATATAGCATATGTTACTCGCTGATAATATAGCTTCCCAACAGTGAAAGAATTTTGTGTTTACTAGATTCATAATAATTTATTGAAATTGTTTATTCTAAAAGGCATAATAAAAAAGTATCTGTATTAATATTTAATTATGTTTATACTTTTTATTATTATCAATTCTCAGATAACTTAAGAACGTAAATTAACTTAAAAACATTGAAAGAATCTTTTAAATGTCTGGTTCAGTATCTCTAAATGTGTCACTCAATAATTACATGTCGCTATAATTAAAAGAAAAAAAATAATTAAGTACCACTATTTTCTTTCATTATATTGTTTTCATAAGACATTGAGACTTTTTTTATTAGAGATGGGTTTGCTCTTGACCAACAACCATTGAAGATTTGGGTTATATGAGCTCGGTAATACAGACACCGGCAGGGAGTTCCAAACCTATAATTTCCAATAATTTATTCGATAAATTTATCAAATAAATTATAAATTATCACTAAATCGATAATTTATCAAGCAGCAAGTGAAATGAGGTAGCCCGTCTGACAATCAATAAATGAGATTTTTTTTGTCACCTTTTGCACATCATCACCGCCATGTTACATCACAAGGTGAAGGTCAACCCACCATCCGAAGAAAGGTCAGCTAACGATTTCATAGAACACAAATTCTCACGACACATTGACGGATTACTTTTGAATATTACTCATCCTCGAAATGTCATAGCTCACTATGCCACTCATATAACTGGTTGTTTGACTATATTTCGTTATATTGATTTTTTAATTTTATTCTCTAATGTATGTCGATTTTTGACATTTACTAAACATAGCGTCGCTAGTCACAGATTAATTAATTATTTTATTAAATATGTCATCCCATTAAAAATCATTTATGAGATGATTTATGAGAATTAGCTTTTACCCGCGTCTTCACCAACATTAAAAGTTATAGTTAGAATTTACGCAATCCGCATAATAATTTTATTTTACAGAGTTAATTATACATTGGTAATATAAGTATGAAATAATGTTATTCTCAAAACTAAGAGCAGTTGGAGGCCGCAGTAACATTTTAATAAAGTTATTTTATTATAGTATGGATCCGCTTTATAAATTAGGAGCTGCTGAAAATTAAAATGAAAAATAGTTACACCTGAGAAAAGATATTACTAATAAATATAACGCCTGACATTTTCATTGCTTTGACGACAGTGGCGCCGCCACTGTTAGCGGCCACAATTTATTAATATATTTATATGATACCTTAAGATCAGTAGGTCCTTTTTCTGGGTGAAAGGTCCCCAGGGATATGATAGGGATATCACCAATTCCTGTATCCCTAACAACGTGTATGCAAAAGTTTACAATGACCGGTATAGTAGTACCTTTACTACTACAAGTAGTGGTAAAGGTACCTACTTAGTAAGAAGTAATAGTAATAAAAGAGTTGTATAACATAGTCGGTACATTAATAAGAGATATAGTAACATTAATAAATAAATTCACATTCTTTGTTAACAAATTAAAATATAAAATTTTGAATAGTGAATTAAATTAATAAAAATTGTCCAAAAAGTTCATAATAAAAATAAATTAGTACATTATAAAATATACTGTATAATGTTAAACAGTGATATAATTTTACAAAAAAAAAGTTGTATAAAAAGTATGTATAAATAAAATTTATGTTACTTAGATTTGTTAGTCCTGAATGTGTAATGGTCAAAGTTTCATGATACTTTTGAACTATTGGGGAACTTCTATGTTCTGATTTCAAGAGATTTAAAAGTAAGCGATAGTTTCCTTGCTATATTTCACAACAAGAAAACAAGAAATAAGTTAACCTTCGTATGTTTAATAAATACTTAATATCAAAAAGTATTCTTTCAATATCACAATAACATTTAAAAAATTTGTCGTTTAATTACATACTTATAACCCTTATAACTTACAAAAAAAAAATTAAAAAAAAAAACAAGTAATACTAAATTACTTGTAAATTAGATTTAGTCTAAACTTCTAAATGTATCGATTCAACCTCCAGATAGAAGAGGCAGTATCACTATGTTAATGTTACAAAAATAAAAAAATAAAATTTTGACTTTGAAAAACACAATAAGCAAATGAACTGGATTCGTTTACAAGCGTGACATCAATTTCCTATAAAGACAATCGATAAGTTACGTAACAAAAGCTTAAACTAGGTTAATCTATTTAAAGTAGGTAATACTGAGCATAACTATGGAACTTTATTGGCTTCCACATAAGTAGGCAGATGACAAAATTTGGGATTCCAAGGATAATGTTATAAAAATTATAATCAGTTGAACATTTTAAGTGAGAGAATGGCACCGAACAAAAGGTCAATCTGATTTTAAATTAACATATTTCTAAATTTGAGTATTTTGTAAATCAGATTATATTATATTATATGATGTTCTCTGTGTGACATTTCGGATTAGGTGTATCAAACATTGGAATTTTTGGAATGGTAAAAAAATTCCATGATTAAGTATGAATATTTGTTGTAATATTATGTTCAAGTTGTTTTATACAAAACACAATAATAATAATCCAATTCCAATTATTTTTTACTTGACATTTATGATATTCATATCACGACATCTTCATTTGCCATAATTATGCGCAGCCATAATTGTGTCTTAATAGTGTGTGAAATCGATCTTGAAGCAACATCTTGAATATTACTAAATGTCATTAATATTTCAAAAGTATACATTTACATAGTTTAAAAATATTAATTGTTATTGTAAAAACGATTTTTCTTAGTTTTATCATTTTCAGTTTAAAATTCGAATTAACTATTTTGTACCATAGATGTTATAATCTAAACAGGATATGGCAATATAAAAAAAAAATTGAAAAAAAAAACCATAATTTATATAAACGTATAATTTGTTTTATTAACAACATTACAATTCGGGAATCATATCACAGTATCGCTTGGCTGAACAAGGATTGGGGAGGATGGGGTATTGAGTATTTTAGACTAGATGGTGGAATTTGAATTGTCAACTTAAGGGGCTTGGGGTAAATGGGCACCCTGGGGTTGGAAGCCATTCTCGTCAGCGATGTAGGTGACGGTGTAGGTGACACCATCGGGGCCGACGTACGAGAATTGTCCGCGGACTTGGATAGCCTCGTTTTCAGTACCAACGTTCTTTAGCTGACCCTGCTCTTGAGCTGAGATTCCGTTGGAGGTCTCCACACTGAAAAATTAAATTTTATTAATTAATTAATTATTTTACATTTATAAGAGCCATAGCTGTCATAGCCTTTACACCTTTGAATGCCGGTCAATCTATATGTACCAAGATATTATATTATATCATCAGTCTTCGTGGCTATGTTTTCCTTCAACAGTATTGACAACTACTGCTATTACACGTGTGAAGTTGGAAAGGACCAGAAGTGCAAACCATAACTGGTGTATCCATGCTAGCAGCTTAACCGAGAGCGTGATGCTACTATTGGTGTTTTAGCCATCGATGTCACGCCAACCCATTGCGGATTGGCGGACTATAGGATGTCTTTAAAGATTGCCAGTCTCCTCGGCAATGTTACAACTTCTATTACACATGTGAAGTTAGTGGTCCAGAAGTACTAGCCCGAACTGGTTTGTGTCCATGCTGGCGTAATTCCTGAGAGTGTAGTACTAATAGTTGTGCTTACGCATAATTGTAGCCATCGACACCAATGTTGTCCGAGTCGTAACGGAGGATCTGAGCATCAGCATCAGGTCCGGCCGGAGCGGCGAGGGCAGCGGCGACGAACAGAGCAAGAACTACGAACTGTGAGAAACATAGGACACAAATAAGAAATAGGACAAGAAATATTAAAGGAAAAAGATTCACTCAAATCCAAAAGTGTGAACGTACGGTCTTCATTGTTGTTTTGTTGTTTTAGTTGGTGTGTGAGGTTGGAAGTCAGAGAAGCGACTGATGACTGTGTGCGGTCGGTGCTGGTATTTATACGGTGGCGCGCATCGCTGCACCGCAAGGACACACAGTGACATTTGAACTTAGGCACATCTTCGGTCACCGATCTTCTATGCGTTGTACTTTAAAGGTTCTTTGTGACATGTCCGGTTTACGGTTTTACTTTACTATGACTTACTGACCTAATTACAAAAAATATACATAGTTGGCTACCGTAAATTATAATAATAAGCCTTATTCACTATACGTTATAGTTTACACTTTTACAGTATAGTCTAACGAAAATCAGATGAAAAATCTAACGCAATCTGACTCTCGAATTAGGTTTGACACCTGTGTCTCAGGAGTTAGTCACACATTAGTAAAGTGAGTCAATAAGGGAAATTTTTATTATTGTGTCAAGGCCGTCAGACAAGCTGATGGTCCATTTGATGGTAGTTGGCTACCGTAGCCTAAACACAAGCTACGCCACCAGGTGCTGCAAGAGAATAGGTAGGGATAGGGAAAGGGTATACAGAAATGGGATTAATGGGAAATATAGTAAGAAATCTCATGCAAGGAAGAACCTAATCTGTGCCTAGGATGAGTGGAGTTATTATTACCTACATATGTAAGTCATTCACTTATTACAAAAATACAAAAATACCAAATAGTTTATTATCTTATTAATATTGTATTTGTCATTAATTATCAACTCTATGTTAAATAATTTATTATTAGCAATCAATTAATTTTGTTAACCATGAGTTAATGTTTGTTAAGTTCATTATTTTTAAATTTTACTAAGATTAATGGAAATTTAAGAGCTAATCACCATGTGATGTCGTGAGCCACAGGAAGTTTTGGAGGACACGTTTGATAATAGTAAAACAGTCGCGTATTTACATAATAGAGAACCTAATACCAGAAGTTGTCTGCATTGTATAATTGTGGTTGTGAATCTGATAAGTTTA
Organism: Synanthedon tipuliformis; assembly: GCA_947623395.1. Lineage (NCBI taxonomy): Eukaryota > Metazoa > Arthropoda > Insecta > Lepidoptera > Sesiidae > Synanthedon > Synanthedon tipuliformis. The sequence continues at coordinate 11,080,032 of OX392415.1, read as the reverse complement.
TCATGACTAAAAATTTCCCTCTGAGCTATGTCTAACTTTAGACCTCTCAAATCATGCGACTATGATTAGTTGTACGAATGATGCGAAATTTACAAATATATTTTTTGTTGTTAATTTTCACACTGCTTTTCGCTTCAATATTTTATATTAAAATTTCAACAACATATTTGTATGTACCACTGTATTCAGAAAATTTTAAAATATTTTTTTTTAATTAATACAGGTCGCAATTTCTGTATAATATGTTCAAATCTTAAATCGTCAAATGTTAAAGTGCGTCCCGTCTCTTTCAATCAAATGATGGAAAGTTTATAACTAAAGTTCAAACATATCAAGCTCCAAAGATATTTATGACAGGTGGTTGAATTAAAGTTCATCGTGGTTATATTAGATTTTTATAAATTCAAAATTCGTTTGACAGTAATTAACGTAATTATAGTCAACAAACGAACAAACCTATAGAATTCATCGAAATAATATTGTATTCAAGTTCACTGATAGAATTATAGTTTCTTGTATTAGCAATAATTATAGATTTTTAATTGTTTTTTTTAAGCTAACGACACTTTAAACTAAATTTACATAACCTTCTTATTTCTCCGTTGTCACAATTCAATTTGTACCTTGAACGTGAGTAGGTACAGATCTGATAAAAAAAAATGGCCATATAAATTTGTCAATGAAAAATAATGACAATTTATATCCGGCCCTTAGTCAAGTCGAAGGATGCGCGCGCGCCTTATGTAATAATTTCACGGTAAGGTAGCACCTGTCCCATAAGTTTCTCCGTGAAACTGTGTCATCTTGAACGTGTGGGCTTTTTTAAGCTCGCCGCGTCACGATACGCGTTTACAGCGCATCGTTATGTAATTTTTGGGATTTATTTAAAGTTTAATTCGTTTCGTTTCAGCGTTGATTTAAGTAATGGCTACAGGTTGCAACAAAATCGACAAATCGTTTGCGGTAATTCAAAAAAAAGTAATTTTACATGATTGTTAATTGATTGTTGAATCTTTTCACGCAAATTTATTATTATATGTTGCAACTTTACCATCGAAGTACTACAACTATGGAATTTGCGTGACACATGCCAAAGCGGCACATAAAAAGTACGCCTAAAGCGGAATCATAGCGGAGTCGCCTTAGTTAGTAGTAGTAGTTCTACTATTGATTTTAAGCTCTTCTTCTCTTTTAATGTCTTGGCTACTCTTTTAATCAGATCTTCTCCGATGATTTTGCCAATGTCATTAGTAAAAATAGAAATTTGTAATAGCCTTTTTTATGAAATTAAAATCAAAAGTAGCAGATCCCGAGACTAGTCAGAGTCAAGTCAAGTCTATAATTTTTCTTAGTTTTCCAAAATAGGTCCTTGACGGACCAGCAGTTCCAAAGCAGTCAGGTCAAGTCGATTTTAAGCTATGTGTTGACGTAAAGTCTCATTTTCTTAAAATGACACATCATGTTTGGTTGGTTTTAAATGACAGATGACAGATTTCATGCTCTATGCATATGTCACTTTTAAATTTTCCATAAAGTTCGTAGTGTTTTGTATGGCGTGCGAAAACCGTTTTACAAAAAAAAAGACTGCAGGATGTCAAATTGACACAAGTTACGTTTTTTTTTATAAGAGATGGGTTAGCTCTTGGCCAACAACCAGCCATGTGGCAAGGATGAGGCCTAAGATGGAGCGAGCTCACCCAGAAGATGTAATATGTAATGAGAATGAGGTGCGGAGTGTTGACCTATTTAATTAGTAAATTTTCTGGTTTTACTTACGCCCTTTCCCTTATAAAACACGACCGCGAAAACAACCAATTTAATGTTATCTTTCATTGAGTGACTAAGGAATATCAGAGCCCTTAAGTATATTCTTAGAGAGTAATTCTATTTATATTTATTTATAATAGGTATAACATGAATTTTTATGTACATAAGATTTATTTACAACATTGATAAAATAATATTAAATGGGAATCGCTTAAAAGTTATTGCCTTCGAGACGAATTAACATATATAAATATTATTATTATGTTGATCACTGACGTCCTCGCGTTTAACTTAAAATTAAAACTTGTCCTCCACAAACTTTTGGGATTTTATGACTTATAAAAATTGAATAAGCGTTGGAATAAATTATAGAAAAAAATAAGCAAAATATTTACTTAGAGTAATGTTGGCGCAGGGTTCATTATGTCTGGCCATAGCCCTGGTTTAAGAGCTGGTACACACTATAGGGCGTAGTGATTAGTTACTAGGCGTTTTGAAGCGCGCGTTAGCAAAGCGCGCGCTTCAAAACGCCTAGTGAGTATCAGCTCTAAGTCCAGTATTATTTCAGATTAGTAATTTGTATTTAGCTACATTTATACATAATATGTATTATTACAAAATTAAGCTTTCCGTCTCTAAGGACTTTTCTACGCTAAATTCTTTTAAACTACACAACGCATTTTGATGCGATTTTCACCAATGGAAACATAAAAAAACGAGGATGATTTGTGTATATAATTTTCTGAAAAAATTGTGTCCGTGCGAAACCGGGGACGAGTCGCTAGTAGGAGATATTTTTCTAAATTATAACAGAGATTAAAGCAAAAGAAGTGTTTATTAAACTAATTTTATTTAACAAACTACGCTAATCATGCTGGAATATAATTAATACATACTCGTAACATAAGCAAGTTTATATGTTCATAACATAGCATAAGTAATTATTTCTAAAGCAAATTATTAATTGTCTTGGCGCTTCTTTATTTAAACTTTTATAGTTCATAGTAAAGCTGACAGTGTGCCATGGGTTTTAAATGCCTTAACGCTATACCTAATAATAATCTAACGGATATATATTCAAAATTTAGTTTCTTAAACTAATCTTAATTGTGAATCAAAACACGTGTAACATTGAATTTATGAATAAATAAAACCATTCTGTGCATTACCAAATGTTTGACCATCTCAATCGTGTCATAATTTTGGTAAACTCACAGTTCAACAGGCAGTCATAATCTGGACAACATGAATATGAGTCTGGACTGGACAGTCATAATCTGGACAACAGTAATATGAGGGTATGATTACTTCATATTACGGTGTACCACCTTCTTACAGAAGACCACGTGATTTAGTAGCACTTGTGCCCAACCCAAACACCAGTCGACGGTGAGGCTGTCTGGCAATCATTATTTAAAAAAACAAACCAAACCAAATGATTGTTATATCTCTATATAATATATATATAAAAATTACGTGTCACGTTGTTTGACGCCAATGAACTCCTAAATTACTGAAATAATTTTGATAAAACTTCGTAAGATAGGATAGTTTTTAATTTGAACCCGGACGAAGCCGAGAGCGTGTAGCTAGTAATATATAAAAATTAATCATGTAAATTTCTTTCTTTAGACAAATTACATTTTCATTCTATTTTTAAGTAGATATATTGTATTTATGTAAGTTGAGTATTTCATATCAAATTCTCCTAATACCTTGTCGCATATGCACCATACTCTATTTAGTTCGGAAATGCCTAACATTGGGTAACAAGTATTGTCAAAAATATGTGACCTAGATACACCTCTATATTAATTTAGTGGAAACTTTGCTGATTTATGTTTTTCTTAATGTATGTGTAATATGTATCGAGATATTGTTTGTTTCCCAAATATAAATAAAAATAAAAATAAAAAAGTGTCAAGACTGTCATATTTCCAAGAAACATACAACCACGCGTCAGTTTTCATTACATGATTAATGAAATTGTTGATTAATTTACGTTGGCCACGTGTCACATTGTTATTACGTCTTGCACCATATAAAGTAACATTCATTACTATATTTGCGTACAAGCGAATGCCGTAACTTGACATAATTGACGTCATTGGTAAGTAAAAGGTATGATTCATACACACACACACACACACACACACACACACACATTGTTAACAATGTTGAATTTTTAAATTAGTACATCTTAAAATTCACACTCACAACATTTCACACACACATTATAAACTCACACATTTCCCAAAGCACTTTAAATTATTGTAATTAATGAATATTTTTGTTTTTGGATTTTTTTTTTGCATTTTTTATTTTTTTAATATTACCTTTCAAAATTACCCAACGGATTTGTAATAAAGGAAATAGAGATTAAAAAAAAAAGGTTTGTGAATATAATTTGCAAAAAAAATGGATTCGTGCAGAGCCGGATGCGGGTTGCTAGTATAGTATAAGCAATTGATTTTGTAGTTTTTTTCACAGTTTCTTATTATTACAAAATTTTTATTTACTTATTTGGAAAAAAATATGCAATTTTTTTAAATTTTTTTTAATTTATTATAATTTTAAAAGTACTAATGACCACATTTGGCGATTTATGACATTTTTTTTATATGATCTACATATTTCATTTATTGATTTGACCTTGCTGGGAGTGAAAGAAAATTAATTTGCTTTATTTTAATTTTTAAATTTATTTAAAAAATATTTAAATATTTTGTCTATCGCCGTTCAGAGATATAATTTTACATATATTTATATTTTTTTTATTTAAGTCAGCAGGTAGGTTGACGGCCCACTTAATTATTGGTAGGTATAGGTACTGGTTTGGGGTCTATAGTTGCCTATTATATTATCGCAAGCAATGCTTAAATTTAAGGGAAATAAATACTAATTTACTAATTATAATAGTTCGGACAATCTTTACTTTTAAAAACTAAATATAACGTAACCCTGTATAAACTTTATAAAATATAGCCTACTAGCTGGTGCCCGCGACTTCGTCCGCGTTCTGGATGAAATGTCCTTTCTGGTGTCCCATACAACGTGTATGCAAAATTTCATGGTGATCGGTTCAGTAGTTTTTGCGTGAAAGAGTTACAAACATCCATACAAACTTTCGCATTTATAATATTAGTACGGATGTTACTCGCTGACAGCTTTCCAACAGTGAAAGAATTTTTCAAATCGGTCTAGTAGTTTCGGAGCCTATTCAATTCAAACAAACAAACAATCAAATCTTACCTCTTTATAATATTAGTATAGATTACACACGAAAAAACGAAAGATTTCAAAACTTGTCCGTGTCTCAAAAAAAATCTATTATGTCAATAGGATGCGACGATCACACGTGAATCTAACCTCTATTAAAATGCCACAACAAAAAAAATTATATATCTCTAACGTGCATCTCATAAACGAGCAATCTGCAAAGACAATATACACTTATAATAGGTGTGTACTAGAAATACACAATTACTAATACCTATAATAAATGTGAAAGTCTGTATGTTACCTTTCATTACTTAACTATTGAATCGACTTTATGGAGGTATGGAGATAGCTTGAACCTTGAGATAGAACATAAGCTATTTTTATCTATTCAAATATTTTTGATCTAAGTAGTGGTTTATTGAGGTTATGATATAAATACAATGTCAATAATTTTGTAAATTATACTTCAATTAAATTTGAATTTGCCTTTCTTTAATTGTTGTATTGTAGGTTGTTAGTTTTCAGTTAGGCAGTCAGTAAGTATTTGAGTCGTGAAAATAAATACAAACTTAATAATTAAGAATACATTAAATAAAATAAGATAAATTTTGGTGAAATGAGAGTACTATTTTAAAGAAGATTTATCTTAGGCTAAGCTTTGTACAGTAGCTGAATTAATTAAGTTTCTATGAAGACGTATGTCGATATTCCATGTGGGCGAAACCGCAGAAAAAACTAGTATAATTTTATATCGTAATAGCCGTATATGCGCGATGACTCCTCTACGCAGACACCGTTGCATATTTAGGTGATGTACTGTTATGTAATTTGTACAATCAGCAAATAAAAGTGTTGCCTGTAAATCAAAATAATTAAAAAATAACCCTCACTTCTTGGTGATATTTGTGTTCATAGACGATAGCCAGCTTCCATCAAATGGACAGTCAAGCTGTCTGCTCTTGTTTAACATAAAAAGGTTTCATTCATATCTTCTCGTCGAGTAAAATGTAAATAAAAAAGTAGGTCACAAAAGTAGACGAAACGGTGTTCACGCTATGGTGGTGCTGGTTTACCGTTTGGTTAGAATGGCCATGAAACGGTGTGCATGCTATGGTAGTGCTGGTTTGCCGTTTGGTTAGAACGGTCATGAAACGTTGTGCACGCTATTGGTGCTGATTTACCGTTTGGTTAGAACGGCCATAAAACGGTGTGCATGCTATGGTGGTGCTGATTTACCGTTTAGTTAGAACGGCCATGAAACGTTGTGCACGCTATTGGTGCTGATTTACCGTTTGGTTAGAACGGCCATAAAACGGTGTGCATGCTATGGTAGTGCTGGTTTGCCGTTTGGTTAGAACGGCCTTGAAACGTTGTGCACGCTATTGGTGCTGATTTACCGTTTGGTTAGAACGGCCATGAAACGGTGTGCACGCTATTGGTGGTGCTCTGATTTACCGTTTGGTTCGAAGGGGGCGAGATAGAAATATTTATAAAATTATATTTTATTTATTTACACTTTATTTAAAGTTAACACACAAACTCTATCCTATTTATGAGTGATTGTAAGGTCTTTTGGTATATTGTATATGGTATTGTTAAATGATATGTGAGTACGCGTTGGTAGCAAAATGGATAGTAACAGGTAACGAATCATCGTAGTGATTGCAATGGTAGCCGAACGTGCACTTTAAATAGCCGTAAATTAAAAATTCAAGAAAGCATAAAAATGATGTTCGGTTGCATAGCTTCGAACAGTAGATATTTTCGGCAGTTAAAGAATTAATCATAATTATTCATAAGAATTAATCATAAGGCATTTCAATATTTTTTTAAATAACTATTTTTATGCCGACCCTACACTGATTCGACCTCTGTTTGAGCAATCGGACGGGTTTATCCACCTATAATCATAGATCGCGTTTTTTAGACTACAAATATACTTAAACATATTGTATTATTGATAAATATATATGCACAAAATCAACTGTTTGTCCTATTTTTTAGCAACAAAACTTTAGCATTTTACATTTTAAAATTGTTTTATGTGAGCTTTTGAATACTCAATTGCAAATGAAGTCGAAGACTTAAATTAATCTGTCATTGTGATTCGTGACATGTTAAATTAATATTTTTTTGGAACGATTGTTTATTGTGAAAATAAATAACGTTTATTCAGGCAATCGAGAAATATTACAATAAATAATTACTTTTTATTATAAAATTCGGTAGACAGGCTGTCATTCCTCGCCAAGGTAGTTTTCTATCATCTCATGTAGGACACAGTACATTGCTAAAGGATAAAGATAGCGGATTGGGATCTGGCATCTCTTCCCTATCTCCCATGCATAACGCCCTCTAGCGGTAAATAGATTTGAAAAAAATAATGTTCGAAATAAGAACGATATCTGTACATTTGACATTTTGATACGTTTATAATTTATACCTAATCAGAAAACATGTTATTTCTGATTGAAGACGCCGTGGGACTGAGATTGGCTTTGGCCTTGACACCACGGAATGTGGAATGGTACATCACAGTAGGAAGTGACCTTAATAAGAATTTATGGACCTCACCACTAATTGATGGGTGCACCTGTGACCTCTTCTCTAAATGAACCTGTCTTTCGTAGTTTTTATTTAAATGCGAAAGTTAGTGAGACGTTAAAATGTTTGTTACTCAATCACAAGCAAATCGTTGAAACAGATTGAATTAAAATTCATTATTTTAATATATATTATTAATGACTTATTAATATTAATTAATATTGCTCCTGATATGTACCCATGTGTGTTGTTGAAAAAAAAGAAAAAAAATGTATGTGGTATTAATATTAATGTGGAAATTTAATCATCATCATCATCATCTCAGCCGTAGGACGTCCACTGCTGGACATAGGCCTCCCCCATAATTTTCCAATAGGACCGGTCAGAAGCTGCCTGGATCCACCACTGACCCGCGGCCTTTATTAGGTCGTCTGTCCACCTTGTGGGTGGACGTCCTACGCTGCGCTTGCTGGTCCGTGGCCTCCACTCGAGAACCTTCCGGCCCCAGCGGCCGTCGGCTCTCCATACTATATGCCCTGCCCACTGCCACTTCAACTTACTAATCCGCCGGCTTATGTCGGTAACTTTCGTACGTCTGCGGATCTCCTCATTTCTGATTCGATCTCGCAGTATAACCCCGAGCAAAGCCCTTTCCATAGCTCGTTGAGCGACATTGAGCTTCCTTACGAGGCCCATAGTTAGAGACCACGTTTCAGCGCCATACGTCATCACTGGCAACACACACTGGTCGAAAACTTTTGTCTTGAGACACTGAGGGATTTTGGACGAGAAGATGTCTCGGAGCTTCCCGAACGCTGCCCATCCGAGCTGGATTCGACGATTGACCTCCCTCTCGAAGTTGGCTCTACCTAACTGGACTGTCTGTCCCAAGTATACATACTCGTCAACAACTTCGAGAGTCGAGTTCCCAACTGTTACTGGGGTAGGCACAACATGGACATTAGACATAATTTTCGTCTTGTCCATATTCATCTTAAGGCCCACCCTTTGAGAAACTCGGTTGAGGTCTTCGAGCATCGTGCCGAGGACTCCCATCGACCCCGCCAAGATCACAATATCATCGGCAAACCGAAGGTGAGCGATATACTCGCCGTTAACATTGATGCCAAGTCCTTGCCATTCCAGGAGCTTAAATGCATCCTCCAAAGCGGCAGTGAACAGTTTCGGAGAGATTACATCTCCCTGTCTCACACCTCTACGCAATGGAATAGACTGTGTGCTGTGCTCCTGTACTCGGACCGACATGGTGGCTTTACTGTATAAACACTTCAATACCTCGATATACCGATGATCAATGCGACATCGCTGCAGAGCCTCGAGCACTGCCCATGTTTCGATCGAATCGAAGGCCTTCTCATAGTCCACAAACGCCAGACATAGTGGAAGGTTATACTCTTCGGTCTTCTGTATAACTTGGCGTAACGTGTGGATGTGGTCTATGGTACTGTAACCTCTGCGAAAACCGGCTTGTTCGGGAGGCTGGAAGTCATCAAATCTGCGCTGGAAATTTAATAGTAAATTTAATTCTATATTATTTGAATTTAACAATTTAGTATCCGCTTCATAACCCGTATATGGCTTGTGATGCCATCTTAAATTATTTCCCCATTACGTGTCCAGTTTTAGTTAACCTTTTGATACTTTAGTCGCTTCATTAGCACACCAATTTTCTTCGTATTCACCACTTGACTAACTTTAAATATATTATATATCTATACTAATATTATAAAGCTGAAGAGTTTGTTTTTTGGTTAAACGCGTTAATTGTATACTACTGGTTCGAATTGAAAAATTATTTTTGTGTTGGATAGTCCATTTATAGCGAAAGGCTTTAGGCTATAATAACATTTTGAACGCTGTCGAAGTCGCGGGCAATAACTAGTTTATAATAAAACATGTCTATTTTATTCACATGACTGAAGTAAGTACACGTAAGGAAACTGACCGGTGGTCAGTTGTATCTCAATTGAATAAGAATAGCCAAAGGCGCAGAATCAAGTATGCTTTAGGACTAATTTAATATTTGAATAGCCCGAATTGTTTAATAAAAAAAATAGGTAGCTTAGAATAAATAAATTGAAAATAATAATAATATATTCAAGTGTTTTGAATAAAATGTTAATATATATTCATAAAAGTGTGAAACAAGATTCCTTAACTTAATGCAAATGCAGGTCCTAGGAGTTATTACGTAAAAAGCACATTACTTGTTTGGTGACAAGCAGTCTTATACGCAAACTTGATTTAAGCCAAGTAATTGTGCTTAATGTCTCTCTAATACTGTAATTGCTTAATTTACAATGTAAGTTCTACAAATTAAGCGATGTTTAGTGAGACCTAGTGAGCGTCGAACAGGTTTACTGCTTGTTTTAATTTAACTTATTAATAGTTATTAACTTGTTTTTTTTTTAATATTAATATAATTAACAAGACATAGGAATTTAAGATTTATTACCTACACTTCACATATAGGTTACACTTACATTTTTTTATTACATCCTTAATTACTCAAAACAGACCATTATGATAAAGGCGAGAGGAATTTCCGTAGACAATATTTTTATTTACTTTACAGCTTAACATCTGATTTACACAGTTATTGTATTGTAATGTTCTATCCCTCTTATAGACCCTTAACTTGTTATATTATAGCTCACTAGTCGCTATCGGTACACGTTGTTTAAAAATCGTCGTCGCGTATAAAAGCTTGTCCGTGACACATTTACTTAAATAAAACTTTAATTTTATTTATATACCTTTATGTTAAACCACTTCATAGTAAGATCTGTAGCTTTGCAAAAGAATTTAAGCGCCATAAATGCTGCTTAAATTCTGATGACTTGTAATAAAACTGGAAACTGGCTCTGGCATTTCTTACTTACTCACGAAAGCACAACACCGTACAAGCTTTTATTTAAAGAAGGTTTTCTGTGAGGAGGTGATTTCTGTCGCCAAACGGACTGCCCAGTTTATGACCGCGAAGTGCGAAACACTAGCTGTTGCATGCGACTTCGCCCGCGTAACTTTAAGCCTTTGTTACTCGCTCATAACGTAGCTTTCTATAGGTAAAGAAATTTTAAAATCGGTTCAATAGTTTTAGCGTTTATTCATTACAAACATACAAATCTTCTCTCTTTATAATGTTAGTATAGATATAGTAAATATAATATTTTATTTAAAGTGCCTATATATTCACATTGGCAATAGATGTCTTGTGGTCTGTTACAATATATGTACATTCTCTATACGAAAGTCTGACATTATAAGCTAAAGCTCGAAGTGAGGTGCGCGCGCGCACAAAATGCCACCTCTATTACATCAAACCACATGTCGCAAAACAGTTTTAAACGTCTCGTTCTGTTCATGTTATTAACTTGCCATTTAGTTAGACTAAAATACACCTTATGACTGTACTAATAGGGTGTGACTTTTTGTGTACATATTCTGACACTTATTGATGTTACTAAAATACCAACCATATTTCACTGGAAGTTGTTATTTAATAATTAAATTTTATTCAATATAAAATTATGTTAGAATAGTATATGCATTTCAGTTGTTCAAATGTCTTGTTTTATAGGCGACAGTACCATCAAGTGGAACGTCAATCTGTCTGACAATCTTAACAAAAGAAAAAAAATGGTATTATAAAATTTGTGGTTATTAACTTTCATTTTCATTTTTAAGTCACTATGTCTGTTCGTTTGTTTGACTAATCTCCGAAACATTTGAGTATATTTTGAAAATTCTCATCGATAGTTTATTATTTACATTGTATTTTTTTTTTATTGGATTCCTGCTTGTAAAAATATCTTAGCTAAACAGTGAAACGTGTAACTAAGCCTCATCGAGTGCGCGAGGTTAACGAAATGTCATCGCTGAGCGATTTGATGAATAGCTTCCTAATGACGGACTTGGTATTAATAATTTGGCTTTCGACATTTTCGAAGATTGTGTTAGCTGGTGTTGCATTTTAATTATCAACGGTACTCTGCAACAACACTAATAAATAAAACATGTTTTCGAAAATCCTTGTTAATCTTAATAAATACGATTCAAATTATTTCGAAAAATCTATTATTATTATTTAAAAAAGATCCTTTTAAAATATAAATAAATTAGTATAAAAGTTGAATAAATAAGCTGTGAAAACAAAGCTCGTAAGCTTATCTGAGATTATTATCTCAAAGGCGTCAGCGCCACTAAAATGTCGCATGCTTTCGTGACTTGTGTTCCGAGACTGCGGAGTACGTTACTCTGTGGTACAGTCGCGACGCACTCACCTTGACACGCGGCGAATGTCGCCTTAACGCATAATTAGACAATAAAAATAAAAGTATAGCTCGCGATCATCGCTCGTGTCATGATCGTGACGCTCTGTGGGAAACATTCGGTGATCGGATGTTTGTTTCCAATGTTTCTTGCGATACGAGTTTTTTTTTCTAGAAAAAGAAAGAGTCAAATTTGTATTCATAAAGAAATGAAAATTTATTTTGTATGGGTGAGGTTTTTTTTTTCCATTTGCCAGAGCCAATTTTCCCATTTAATAATGTATAATTAAAGTATGCAGAAACTATGGCGTTTATTGTATTATTATTTGACGACGGAGGCCACCTACCGTCAAGTGGACCGTTAGTCTGCCTGCCGGCCATTAAATAAATACAAGCTCCTTTATTTTTATCTAGCTTTATAATTGCAAGCAACTGTAATAGATTCATTTTATTAAATAAATAAATATTAAATTAATATATATTAGTAGTTTTGTGAATAATATAATTTGGATAATATAATGTAGGATAGAATAAAGCAATTTATTCTGTCCTACATCTACTTGCTTATAAGTATTTTATTTTATTTTTAATAAATAACTATTTTTAATACTAACCTCTTTGACTCAATTCTTTTGAAAGATAACAATACTTTTAAAAGATGTATAACTTATGGATGTATTAGAAAGATGCGCAATACAATACAATACAATACAATACAATACAATACACCAAACAATTCTCTAATAATAAGAAATATATTTTGAAACAGACCCAACGAACCAATAACAGTACCTATTATACATAGGTAAAATCTCTCAAAAGTGAAATCTAGTAACGATTTTAATATTATCATTAACAATTATTTAGATTCGTAATCTCCTGAAATCGTATTAAACACTTTTTTTTTATTAATTTAAATAAATTTAATTCATAATTACACTTTTTTAGTAAATAATGCGCTTCATTCATAATCGTGTCGTGCGATTGTAGAAACGCGCACAGAGTCGTTGCGATTTAGCGGTTTGACGTAATAGCAGTCTGTAGGTGGTGTTACGACATCATACAGTCAACCTGTGCTTTATTCCAACAGCCGTAAGGTCATTTCTCTTAGTCAATGGAAATACCTGATTCGAGTAACACCAGGATTTCGAATCAAATAATTCTTTGAATAACCACTGGAACATTATTTCGAATGATTTGGTAATACGCCATTCTTGACTTTCCTGTGTGCCTTATATGAAATTATATCATTGATTTGACGAACTTGATGAGCTGTGTCATTTTGACGAGCCCGTTGGATGAGGGTTCGATTCCCGACAGGGTCAACTTTGGATATGAATTTTTCGTAATTGGATCTGGTCTGAATCCGTGAAAGTGGTGGCAAGGCTCACTACGTTTCGTAGTTATTTGGGCAGCCCGTTTTGCGCCAGTCACCATCCCCTTACAGAAGATTACCGTAAAATAGCAGCATGGTTGCTATTGTGGTAAGTAGGGTACTATGCCAGAGTCCATTTTTACCTAACTCTTCCCAATCCTTTAAGCTTATTATCTTACTGCAGTCGGCGGTACATTTGCAGCTCCTGTGGCGTTGCGTTGATCGTCAGCTTTAATATATCCTCCGCCGCGTCTGTGTCTGTCTGTCTGTCTGTCTGTCTGTCCCTATGTATGCTTAGATATTTAAAACTACGCAATGGATTTAAGTACGGTTTTCATTAATGAATAGAGTGGTTCTGGAGGAAGGTTTTAGTATATAATTTACAAAGTTACGCGGGAGAAGTCGCGGGCAGCAATATCTTATAACTATATTAGTGATGTTAATACTACCTGAATCAGTACACCCTAAGGTTACTTAAGTATCGTTTTGGAAGTGACAGGAGCCCTTCTTTCGGACAGGATATAGGTACTAGAACTCTTTTTATCCATATAGAGATAAAAATAGATCGTGTCGTATTAGCTTTAGCGGTCCACTCCTGAGGGCAGCGTATCGGCTAGCTGACCAGCATGCTTCGAAGACAGACTCTACAGTTCGGTGCCCAAATACGAGTAAGAAATACACCTATGTCGTCCTTATACATATGTCAGCTTTTTGACATCAGACAGAATTTATAACCCCTTTATTATGTAAAGATAGATATTTTTAAACATAATTTAGTAGTCCATTTTGATCGGCGTCTCTCCCACGACCTCACAGTTCAAAACGAAGCACGATTCCATTATTTTATGTTTGATGCAGACCTTTAAATATCCTATATGCGAGCAGAATGTAATTGTTCTAATGCTAGTTATAAATTGCACTGCATGTGTAAGTATCGTCCTAATCGATAAATGCGTTGTATTGCAGGACTTTGACTTTGACGAAGTGTTTGTGTTTCTCTTATTACCTAACTAGCTGCTGCACGCGACTTCACCCGCGTAACTTTATAAAATATAGCCTTAAGCCTTTCTCGATTAATGGAGTAGTAGTATTAGTATTAGTATGTATTAACGTAACTATATTTTTATGTGTCAGTAAGTGTTCATAGCGTATATGTGCCTACATATATTCCAAAAACATTAAATATTTACACCCTAAGTTTAATATTATAAATGGGAAAGTGAAAAAAATTTGTTTTACCTTAACTACTCAATTGATTATCATGAAATTTTATATAAATAATTTGTCATAGATACAGAGAAGAGGGTACCTCTAACATAATATAAAAAATCAACGCATGAAATAAATATTATGAGCAATAGGGATTGAATAAATGTTTTAACGCCTAAGAAAAAGGGGCTCAGACGAAGTCGCGGCCAAAAGCTATTTAATTAAATAAACCATGAAGGTGCAACCATTTTTTTTTACTGCGTTTAACACCTTACAATATTGAACATTTTCTTACTTAAAATGGAATTTCAGGTCAGTAATCTCCATAAATTTAAAATTTATTACAGTCGCATCCGCGAGCAAGAGCTAGTCGCTTCTAAGTTGTTACAGAAACAATTACCTAGAAAAGATGTCACGCGTCTCTCTCTGTGCGATCTTTACCGACACCAATTACTCGCGAAGGCGTTCCATCCTTCCACATTTCCCGTGTACGAGAAATATGGTTCCACAGTCAGCCTTTATAACGTCACGCGCCGCGGCAAACATCAAACATCAAAGGTCCTCTTTGATCAAAAACCGCTTACAATAAAACTGCGCATCGCATTATTTCTCGCTACAATTATTAATATATAGATTATATTCGTGAGTTTTCTTATTGCATTGTTGCATGGTAACCCTTAGATAGTTAATCTGGGATATATAGCTCGATGACTTGGTTAAAAAAGTATTTAAATATCTGTAATTATGCATGCGATCAAGAGGTCTAGTTTGATATATTATGTACTTATATATTATTTTATCTTGAAAAGTTGCGTACAGTTTATGTTGCCCTATACAATTTCTTGGTTAAGATTAGTTTTTCTACAATAGAATTATTAATTATTTAAATAAAAAAAAAAAAAAAAAAAATTCCTATCACCACGTAAAAGTCTCATTATGACAATTACAGGCATTATAGGAAACACTATGTTATTGTATGTTAATTTTATGTGTATAGTCTTTTTATGTTGCAATGTTATAAATCAATGTTGAATAATTTAGAAGTGTTATACAACATAGTAATATAAAATGTAAGTCAGAAACTGAGGGCTGCCGTCCGATGAGAAACAGGCAGTAACTACCGTGAAGTGGCGAAATATTCATGACTTTGCCAAATTTAAATTAAACGGTGGGTGAAACCGTGGAACACAGCTAGTTTACAAATATATCTTGTGTTGCAATTTAGTACCTGGTTCTATGTTAGTTTTTGCTTGAGCCCACAAGCGCAGGTGTCGTTTATTAGATTGGAACTTTGAGCAAAAAATGTAGCACCACACGGAACAAGTTAGGGGTTGTGGAGGGAGATGGGAAACTTATTTGGACATGTTCCTGCATAACGTTTTTGCGAAAAGGTGGAAAGTTTAGTTTAATCCCATTTGTCATACATAACAATGCCATCGGTCCCTACTCTTCCCCAGGATTAGTTTTAAGTTTAAAGCTTATATCTCAGGGTTAACGAAAGGACTGGCTTTTCATGAAAACTACATAGTTTTAGCACGTTAGTCGAAATTCGACCATAATTACCAGAATCTGCCGCTCCCAGAATCTGCCATTTAGCGAATAAGCGTTATTTTCGAGATTTCCAAAAGTTGAATTCCAAAAGTTGAAAATGAGAAGTCGAGTTTGTTTAATTTAAATGATTAACATACAAATATGCTTAGGAACACAAGGAGAAAAGCTTTAAAAACATTAGTAATAAAAAGACACACTGCATTTCGCAGTCATAAGTCGGGCAACATATCTGGCGACCGTAACCAGCACCTTATAGAAGACCATTGTGAAGTATTATAATAACAATATATTATTATGTGTTTTTCCGTGAGTGAGTAAAGGATGCCATAGGCTGATCCTATCCTTACGAAATCCCTTACTACCTGTGCTTTTGTTAATAGAAATAGGTAGATTAGTTTTCGCACATAAACCATGACATCTGTTACAAAATTCTAAAAATAGTACTTATAAAGCACAACGTTAAGCTTGAATAGTTTTAAATACTAAAATGATTCGCAGTTTAAAAAATATCTATGGTAATAAGTTAACATAAATATAAGAAACACATTTCTTTCTCCGCTTCACCTGTGCAGCTATAAAATCGCGCTAAGCGATGATACGTCAAAACTGTTGACGGTCCAAACAAGAGAGTCATAAAGTTGTGAATTTATTGCAAAAAAACATCCATTGTCTGAGGGTAGGTGATGTTCGAGTGGCGAGGGGAGATATTTTTATTTGAGGTAAATGTTTTGAGATGATTTACCGAATCGATCACGAACTCTGTTCGCATTCGCATTAAACATCCTTATCCGATTTAACTACTGTATCTATGGGATGAAATATTCTATCCTTAATCCTATACTAAATTGTAGTTTAAGTTACTACGCAATTGCAAAGCCAAGTGGACCCGTTTGATAAGTTACATATACACCTCAATTGCACATTTACGTAGTAGGGATATTAATATATTTTATGATTTTTGTACAATATTTTAATGTGTATTAGAAAGACTCTGAATGCTTGGATTTCTTAGTATTCTCATAACAGTAACAGTTTGTAACTCTATGGTATTCTCTACAAACTTTTTTCTTATGGCTTTAATAGATGAAAATAGAAATATTTCTTGTAAAGTTTCAAATGCAGTACACAAATCATAAAAAACAAAAAGGTTCGTAAGTAATAAGTGTCAAAATACGGAGCAGTTAATTCTTTTGCGAGGTAGCTTCTCTAACGAGGTTGGCTGTAAAACATTGTATAAGGCGTGCGTTATACCGTCTAAGCTGTAATATTTAAAACTATTAGCTAGCTAACTAGCTTTGCTAGTGTAATTAGAAAAAATAAGTTTTTCCTAAATTACTGTGCAATAGCCACTAGCATTAGCTAATGCCCGCGACTTCGCCTGAGTTGAAAAATTAAATTATGTGAGTTATAAGCCTGACATCTTTATCGATGTGATTACGGTGTCGCCGTCATTGTCTACAAAAGGTCACTTATTACCTATAACTAAGTACCCAGTCATAGGTATTAAGAAATATCTTAGTCTAAAGCTAACAAAATTTCACAAATTTTGAGACATAATCATGCTCACAAATTCATCAAAATATTAATAATCAATTACGATTATTTGATAATATTGGTTTGTTTGTTGTGGAGGCATTCCCTTATAATGTATGTTCGCCGTGCACAGAGTAATAAATAAAAATAGAGACAACACCTTGTTAACTGGAAATAATTAACGACTAAAAATAAATTACGCGCCGTTTCTCTATTTTTCCTCTTCTTTTTAACTCCAAGATACGAAAACCTTTTTGACTTTTAAGTCAATTTATTTTACTTTTATATTCTTTTAATTCCGATTTTAATGTTAACCTCAAGGAGACTATGGAAGACCAGTATTGCCCCAACATGCTCGAATAAATATTCGAGCAATAAATAAATATAAAGCAAACAGACGCTCTAGAAGGCGCCAAGCAACACCAGGGAGACCAAGTAAGGGAGATAAAGCACTGATGGCAAAATCCTAGCTAATATTAAAAATGTGAAAATTAGTTTTTTAGTTAAGGCTTTCACTCCTTACTACTTAACCGATCATTATTAAATTAATAATATATGAAGCCTTATCAGGGATAACTTTCATCCATAAAAAGTACTGGTCCTGAGAGATTTAACGCCTGACAAAAATATTGAATAAATGTGCCTAAGAAAAAGAGGCGCGGATGAAGTCGCGGGGTAAAGCTGGTTTTACATAAAATAAAACACAATAACATAATATGTGCCATTATTATTAAATGGTGGTCCATTGTAAGGGCGTGGTTACTGCCGCCAAACGGATGGTCCCGTTTATAACTACTTTAACATAATATAATAATATATTATTATAAAGATAATAAAAGCAATTTTACATTATGATTATGACCGATAGACGCGGGAATATTTGTGACTGTTGTTACTCATAATTAGTCATAATGACTGTGACATTAAATTAATAAATAGGCCGAGACATGACACATAGCGCCATCTATGTGACACCAAAATAAGCACAACTTTTACTGCGGGTGTTAGACAACTGACAACTGATAAGAGACTGAATACATTAAAAACACCTATTACAATAGAGGCACATTGATGCTTACAAATATTTGTCTTGAAAGGAAATCGAACCCGCAACCTCTGACACTGCTGGCAGAGCTACTAGCTAAGAGATCTAAGGCTGAGCCAATCGGCCGTCAGCGCTAAGAGCGTTATTGCTGTTTGATTATACGAGTTAAATTCTTATAAACCTATAATAAAATTACATATTTTACTACATTTAATTATTGTAATACTTTTCCTCTCGTGGAATCGCGAGAATTCAACCCTCATTGAAATAAAGTACAAAATTGCTTGAGTACATTGTCGTAGCAAAATGTAATAAACAGAGTTGTTAACGAGAAATTTATTCGTCGCGACCAAATCCCGCAGGTGATCTTGCGTATTTACAATTTGCAAACAAAATAACCAACTTTAAATATTCTGGTACAAATTAAAATCGCTCTGTTACAGTAGTACAACCAACAAGTACTACTGGTAGTACAATCGTTATATATTATTTTAAATCTAGCATCCATTGTCAAACCTCTCGATATTCAAATAGGTTTGTTTTAAAATTCTTAATCACGGATACCTTTTTTTCAAACCTTCCTCGCCTATCGCTCTTTTATCAGTTTAAACCGTACCAAAATTCAGTGAGTGGTTTAGAAGAAGTTAGCGGAGTTCGGGTTCGGGTAATAGACAGAGCATGTGGCCATAAATTTTTTTAACAAATTATTTGTGTTAAGCTCTGAAGTTATCTAATAAATTAGTTATTGTATAATA
This sequence comes from Synanthedon tipuliformis, assembly GCA_947623395.1. Classification (NCBI taxonomy): domain Eukaryota; kingdom Metazoa; phylum Arthropoda; class Insecta; order Lepidoptera; family Sesiidae; genus Synanthedon; species Synanthedon tipuliformis. The sequence continues at coordinate 11,060,739 of OX392415.1, read as the reverse complement.
ACATAAAATACGAAATCAGGAGATTTTTAATAATATTTTTTTTTATATAATGTAAAACTATCCTGTCAATGTTGATTTAATTTGCATTTTTTAATGAAGTCGAGCTTAAGCTTAATTAAGCTTACGATCCACTTGATGAACACATTTACTATCAACACAATACAATTACTGTTACTAATAAATAATAATTACCAATTACTAGGACCATATTCTCCTGGCATTACAATTTGGAGATGACTTGTGAGATGAGAGATTAATATTAATTAATTTGTGACATTTTCTTTAACTTTAGAATCTGTCTGCTTAGTAAGCTCGTAGCACCGTAGCTCACCCTCTACGACGTAGACCATCGCCCCGTAGAGGGGTTGTTTACAAAAACAAGATGACTGGCTTAACTCGGCCCGACTCTTTATTGGCCCTTGTAGGCTTGTTGTTGTCTGATGTGGACGGCTTTATGCAGTAGGTAACCAGGTAACCACCCACTACTTTTTTTTTTTTGTTTTTGTTATATCTTCCCTGGTGATTCGTCATTTCCATTAATTACTGCAATGCGCATATGTGCTGTAAATGCGTTGCCGTAGGCCTGTAGGCTTTGGCATTCCTTACTCATTATTTCACGGCGGACATAACATAATATTATCTGTGTTGTCAGTGGAATTGTCAAATAAATACAATAGTATATTGTCTTGGGGCATAAGACATGAGAATTTCATGACAAGACAAGGAATTACATTAACGTATCTTGCCTTGTCTTGTCAAAAGTAGTTGCCATACAGAATCAGGGCCCTGTAAGAATTCATGATTCCGAAAGTCAGTATGCCTCTTTAGCAATTATGGAATAATATCCCTTAAAGACCGACAATCGTATACACTACTTCGAATTCTTCACGACTCACACTAAGGAATAGTTTTTGCAATAACTTAAATTTTAAATAAAACACTCGTATCATAATTACTAAGACTAAGCTTGACACCCATTTTCGATTTTCCTTTAGTTATTTTAACAATTAAGTGGTTTAAAGTAAAACCGTGAATGTTAATTAGAAATCTTTAAAAATATGTGTTTTTCTCATAACTTACCAATATTGGTTCTGTTGCGTATAAACAGGTCCAGTAAACAGAAATAACAGTGTAGCAAACGAGGTAATGGTCCGAGCGGTTGTTAACTTTTACTATTGCAGGTACCATACCTACCGAGATCTGGTGATAACATTTATGAACAGGTATTTTAGCTATGTTTTTCTGATACATCCAAGTTTTTGACACGTGGCATTAAGTGGACCGTCAGCCTGTCTGTCGACCTAAACATAGAAAGACTCTAAAGCACAGAAAAACAAAAAAAAATATCACAAAATATTACATTTATCACAAAATAACAATATGGAATAACAAATCAAAGAAACGAATCGCTCGAAATGTAAATTTAGCATAGCTACCTTTATAACTTCGCCGTGCCAATGCACCAATTCAGAAGCGTAAGTTAAAATTTCAACCTTGTATCATTTTTTCAAAGTTATGGCGCCCTAAAATATGAGAGGTTTTAAAAATCTTGCCGCTTGCTATCTCCTGGCGGCATTCCAAACTACCTGAGCAATAAATTATACAAACCGCTCTCGTAAAGGGTGTACCATACAACATATATTAATGCCTATTTCACACGGAAATCATTTTATTGAAAGAAAAATCTTACATTACGAGACTTATATAGAAATTATAAAAAAAAACTAGCTAGTTATTGTTTTTTTTTTGTTGTTTTCGATTAATTTTTTTTCTATATTCCGTTTTTATTGCACAGATATATTATATTTTTTATTTTCACTTTGAGATCTTATTTATTTCATTTTGCATTTAGATGAAATATAATATATTTTAGACAGCTGTTAAAATATGATAAACAAACATTTCATGAGAAAAGAAAAAATATTGATTTTTTTTGCCTCCCTAATTATATAAGTAGGTACAACTTCAAGTTCAAGTTCTAGTTCGAGTCAGGAAGCGCTAGATTAACTGTCTAGACTAGACAAACCTTAGCGTTTGTGTCGCCGATTATTTATAGACAAGCAACTGTTTCGGTACAAGTGTTTTCAATTTAGATAAACACTCATTTCAAATTAACCTCTGTGGATTGCGAACAATTCATTTGAATTAACGGCACTTATACGAATTTAAAATAGAGAATGTCTTTTTTAAAGATTGAAATATTGAAACCCTATACAGTGTTGACTATCTGCTTTTACTCGTATATACTAAAAATAGAAGTTTTTAAGAAAGAAAAAAAAATAGAAATAATAATAGAATTTTTTTTGTAATAGATAAACTCAAAAACTATTAATTCTTTGATTTTAAAAATTCAGTAGGTGAATTATAATATATGTAGAAACTACATTATCAGCAGAGAGTATATTTTATTTTCAAAAAAAATAACATTCGAATGATAACATATATCGGCTGTGTTTTATTTTCAAATAAATTAGAGATCTCTGCAAAAATTACATTAATATACGAACACTCCAAAACGCAGTGTACCTCGCCATCTGGTGTTTGGAAATGAAAAGTTTATTTCCAAAGTTGGCTCTGACGGGAATCGAACCCTGGTTCCCTAAGATACACTGAAAGAAGGACCTTAACACGACCATGCTCGTTAAAAATGTATTTAAAACCTTAAAAAATAATAATAATATTGGAAATTTCTATTGTTGATTCCAATATTTCGGATTGTTTCTTACATCGAAACAATCAAGAGGTACAGTGTACTACTTAAACGCCTCCCTCAATCTTTGTAATATGTTTCACTCGTGCGCAGACCGGAAGTGGGTCGAGCGGGACGGCAGCGGAAGTGCCGGCCATTTCCGCTCTCCACCTGTCGCCTCGCAACTTCCGGTCAACTCCTTGACCGTAAAGCGATGCTCCTTTGTCGAACTTTTCACTTGTGTTACCGACGGCGATTTGTCTTGTTGTTGAGTGTAAAGACTATATATAGTATATAGCGAAATAAATATACATAATATGCTAGTGTATTATAATAATTTAACACTGAAATTAATGTTTCTAATATTAATGTTCATCCGATCGCTACAAACTTCACGAGGTCACCCGCTGAGCTAATTACCTGGAAATTGTAGTTCCTATGAAACATAGCATAGCAATCATTTCTCATATAAAAACAAACAATAGGTAAATTACCTATGGTAGATTTATATAATCATCAGTATGAAAAATAGGTAAGCAAGATACGCGAGTCATAATTTAAGTTAAAAAAACTTACAAAGCTACAAAGCAGGTACAGTGCGCTATTTCATGTTGCGAAATTTTTGGCGCAAATCCAACGTGTGCATAAGCCTTCGCTACGTGTAAACTTAATCTCTTTCTTTTTCTCTTACAAAATACTGACTTTTGTTTGTCTTTTATATGTTTTTTACCTTTCTTACCATTTTAATTCAATCAATTTTATGATAAATCATTATTGTTATTTTTTAACAATCATTCGATTGTTAAATATTTACGTTTTAACAATCAATTACAATAACAATCATTGATGGTAGCCACCTACTTTGATGGTAGGTACCATCAAAGTAGGCCGTCGGCCTGTCTGATAACCTATATATAAACTAACTTCATGTAACTACGTAACATACTAAAAATACTCTGTAATCTTTTTCCTAACGAGTTAAAAGAGTTATAATTTTAATTAATATAAAAAATATATTAATATGAATAAACTCTCATTCGAAACTAATTTATTGTTAGTTTGAACATATTGTGACTAAGTGATAGGAGAACTATAAATTCAAAAAGTACTAGAAAATTTTGTATATAAAATACAAAATTACAAAATCTTGTTATCTTAAGATCAGACGTAAGTTTCAAAAGCTCTCTGTACCGCAAGTGAAAGGTGGAAGTTGAATTTCTTTTAACTTTAACAATTAAATTGTTAACTTTGAGCGTACACCCATTTAAGTTGGCTCGTCTTTTGTAATTTCAGTTAAGGGAGGTATTGTATTGTGTTATCACAAAGAGATTAATTCTAATAACAGTGCGGCGCTCGTTGGTTATTGAGATGGACGAATATTTAATAAAAGGACTTCCCTTTCTCGTTAACTACTAGAACCGTTTGATCTGTGCCTAACTTTCACATTTCGAACAGTGTGTTAAATGATAATTTATTTATAATTTTAGCCGTAAGGAAAATCTGTAATCGAATCAGAAAGAGATAAATATATATTTTGATACAAGTGGAATCCATCATGGATTATGTCGAACTAACATTCCCAGAAAAGGCATTTTACCAGTTTTCTTCAATATAAAAGTATCGTGATAAGTAATTACTTATATGTATTTTAGTCCGGTCACCTAGTCTGCCCTTCGTCTAGACCGAGTTAATTTAGTGAATACCTGCGCACAATAGATGCCGAGTAAATTTTCACATTTTTCCAACCAACAATAGAGGTCTTTACGGTCACTTTGAAAATTAAGAATAGGGGAATACCTTCCCTGTTGTAGAAATAAAATAGAGTAGAAGAAAAATATTGTGGTTTGCTTCTAGTCTGTGTATTCGTCAAATAATTTTATAACAGACAATATAACAAATAAATATAATAATATAACAAATGATCTAACAAATAAATATAATAACAAATAAGATTTTGTTGACCACCTATGGTCGAGTGGTTAAAACACTTGCTTTAACGGTCAGTCTCTGGGTTCACAGGTTCAATTGTCGGCAGAGCCATCTTTGGAAATGAACTTTTCAAAATTTTCTCTGCGTTTCGCACCAACAATCCCATTACACCATACAAACGTATGGTACCTAGTAAACATCAAACTTTTTTATTATTGAGTTAAGTTTTTAATAAATAATTAATTGTTACAATGTGACAAAGCCCTTGTTAAGACGTCGTCCACGGTCTGTTCAACTCCAATTAAGACGTAAAGAGTGGTGGCCTTAAAAAAAAATCGTATTGATAGACAAAAGAGTAAGAGACAAAATGAGGATGGCTTTTGGCATCCCCTACTCGCGTCAATTGAAACTAAAAAGTTTGAAAAAAGAAATTAAATTTCCCCAGACCGTTCTTAAGGAGACGCGATATCAGCCAGTTCACCTTATTGAAGGTGGATTTAATTGTCCGAGCCGTTTTAATGGCGTCTTAACGTTGCTACTGCCGCACCGTCTGCCTGAATGTTTTGCGGTTTTCCATTTGCACCGCCACAAGCAAGAAGCAAGCTTATTTCAAGAAAACTTTTATTCAGAAGAAAACTTATGGATATTTTTCACTTGTCCAAAGCATCGTTCTATGGCAGGACGTTAAAGAAAACATAGTTTCCCATACATAATCTCACCCCTTTGGTTTTATTTAGGTAAATACGAAATAGTTCAGTAACTTTTTTCATTGGTTTGTACACCTTATTTTTTATGTATTCTTCATTGACAAGCCTTATTGTTATTAATTAATAAAATATTAGTATAAAAAGAGATCATAATTTTTGAAGTCGCTGTCCTAATCTCACTATTCCCCGCTAACTTCTTCTAAACCACCCAAAATATATTGATTCGATTTTCACTAATGGACAGCGATCAACCAAAAAGGTTTGTGTATATAATTTGCAGAAAAAAAATGCATCCGTGCGAAACGAAGGCGGGCCGTTTGTATTTTTTTTATGTTAAGCTCCATAGACAGGCTAATTATCCAATTGATAATGTGTGGCTACCGTCGCCTATAACACAAGCAATGCTACCCAGGTGCTGTAAGTACGCCACAGACTTTAGTAAGAGAGCATTAGGAAGGATTAAGGATAGGGAAATTAAAGATACGAATATTGTATAAAATAAAAATAAAAAATACATTTTTTACTTTACGATACGAACAAAACAAAGTACTTACAAGTCAACTAAATGTCAGAAGGATTTTATTCTAGTAAAATAAAAATAATAACAATCACCAAATTATTGTAATAATTAATGTCGGACGCTATGGAAAACGCGTCTCATTCATTCCAGATCGGCTGTAAGTGGCGGAGGCTAATAAAGTCGTCCCATAGTTACTTTGCGGCTAATCTAACGTTTGAGGCCAGTTCAAGTGTGGATGCACATTAACTTTGTGGCGTAACCACACGCAACTATAAATTACTTCAATACTAATAATAAATCTGTAAGTTTAAGTATTGTATGTATGTATGTTTCTCCATAACTCTTAAACGAATTAACTGATTTTCATGAAGCTTGGTAGATAAACATTTAGACGTACGGGACACAGGATAGGCTACTTTTTTCGCGGGCGCCAGCTATTAGTTCATTGATATAATTTATTCGACTTTTTTTCATGTAAAATGTGCTATAAGACTGACACTCTGCTTGATTGGTAAGTTAGCGGTGACTTTTAAAAATGCATCCCCTTAGAGGTTTTAAGTGCACTGCAAATTTTGATAGGTTAGCATTCACTTGAAGGTTACTGCCGCCAGACAGGTACTGCTTCTATGTATAAGCGACGGAGTCACCTCTCAGCAAGTAGACTGTTTGTATGTCCGCCGATCGGACATACCTACTATAAAAAAATCGGTCACTGGGTGCTTAAAGTCGTAATATTTCATACGATTTCACTAAAATTCTGTCGACACGTGGCTTTTTTGACATGGTTTTTATGACAACTTTGAAAGTTGAAAAGCTCTACTCAACAACTAAAGAACGCATTTTTCCTGTTCTTGTGAAAGAATCTGTTATTTTATTTTTTCATTCGATGAATTACAGAAGAAGGTCTCCAGTACAATTTTTAAATATATTTTTACTTCATACAGCGTATTAATCTCCGATGAACTTAGGTACAGCTAATAATCTTGACGGATGATCCATTGAAACCTGGTATACCTCATACCGAGTGCTGCGTCAGGCAATTTATCAAGTGAGAGTACTCTTGATGGATATATGGGAGATTTACTTTAAATAATCCCATTTCGCGAAGATGTTTTGCTAACTTTTCATATATTTTATGTCTCTAGATCATCATAATTATAATTCAAATGTGAATCAAAGACTTCGTTCCAGGATATCTTCCAAAAAAAATTAAATAATAAATAAATATCTACACACATTCCACACAGCACTATCTAGTACCATACTATATAGGCTTATATATATATATATATATATAGGCTTGTATGTATTATGGATCAGACAGATGATATTACTACATAGATTACTTTTTTTTGTTAATACAATACATTATTACGTATGTAAAAACATCCATGACTCAGGTGCAAAGGTACATAAATGTTAACACATAAACATTTGCCCCTAGCGGGTTTCGAACTCGCGATCGTTTGATTAACAGCTAAGGTTACTAACCACTAGACCAAACGTATCATCAATAAGTAAGTCCTCTATAGACTCATAAGTTCTCTATAGATCTCAAACTAAAACTATGCCGATATGTTCAATAATAGTAATGTAAGTAGATAGGTTAAGCTTATACATTTTTTCCACTTTTAACCATAACTCAAAAACAAGAAGAAACTCACTTGAAGAAATCATAAACTTGCACAAAGATAAGTACGATACGTGTTCAAAAGCAATGCATCGCCAATAATAACAACTGTTAGGGAAGTTTGCACAAAATATTTGTATGTAAAGCAGAAAAGCAATCCACTTATACCGTCTCTTACCTGCAAGATAGTCGTCTGTTACACGCTACCATTTCAAGTGGGACACAAAAATCCGTAGAGACGACATTGTGTTTTTATTTCTAAATTTAATAATGTCTATCTTATTAACGTTTTATAATTTGAACTAATAACTTTTACTGAAATTTATATTTTTAAATTTTTTATTATTTTTGGTCACTAACCATTTTTTTTTTGTAACCAAAAAGTATCTCATAAAGTTAAGAGTTCATACAGTTCATATTTTTATGAATAAAATTACTTACCAATGGAAGTGAAAATTGACATTGGAAATATACAAAGTAGTTTTATTTTAGACTTAAAAATAGGAGAGACATAGACACAAGATATATAATTACCAGGAATGAATGAAATTACATTGCAAAACGCAGGCTTTTTTGTATGGGCTAAAAAGCTTTCAATGAATAATTAGTAATGACGTAGGAAATGCCAAAAAATATATAGTCTGAATAAGCAACGAATGCTTTCGCTGTTCGCAGACAATTTGCCGAGGACTTACCTCTTCATAAAGAGGGTTGGAATTTTTCTTTATTGTCCGGATTATTTGAGCTGCTCTCGTGAAAGGTTTACGCGATCTCAAGATGGCTACCGATCCTTTACGACATTATCAAACTGCCATCCACCTTTATACTCTGTATTAAGTTATTGGTAAAAGGATAACGGTACATTATTGTAAGCGATTTCTTTTATTACATTTTCGGATAAAATTTCTCTTTAGAAAAATTTCTTCTTACAATAATATTTAATGAAATATACCAAATGTTACTCACACACAAATATGACGATATACTTACTTACCACTAAATCTGCCAGAGACATTACTACGACGAGGTTTACCATTATTTTTATCCATTTTCAAAACAGCTGTAGATTAAGAGATTAATTCTCATTTTTAACTATCCTAGGCTTGCGGGATAAGTGGTATGGAAGTGCACAAACACGTACCTGGTAACTTATGTGTTGCGAGTCCAGGATTTGGCCGAACTGCTCTCGTCGAAGACACTGCCAGTCCTATATTCTGCACCCGTCACTTCACCTCGTAAGCACACTTCACAGATATGTATTGCTATTTTTTCAAGAAGTTCGTATTAATGTTAAAAGCGGTTGTAAGCGTAGCGGTTAGTTCGAAATATAATTTCAACGACAACTGCGGTTGCGCTTGCGTCGATGTCCGGCGCATGCGCGTCAACCTTCTCTTTCTACCGCGGAAGGACGGTTGTGCACGAGAAAAGGAGAGGAATAGGTTATCTGAAGCGGCGCGTACAGATAGGATATATAAATTGTACCCCAGGCGAAGCCGGGAGCGAGTATAATATAAAAAAGAAACAATATAATAATATACTAGATAAGCCATTTTGTACGAAAATATCTCAAAAATTTCAATTCGGTCTTTCAATAATGTTTTGAGAAAACTTTTGAGTGTTAGTTTTGAGTTCAGTGTATATTTAAACAAAGTTAAATTTGCGCACATGAGATCAGGTATCATGTGTTATTGGAGAGCATCCACGTGAGTTGTTCAATAAATATATACGTGTTATACCCAATATATGTCTACCTACAGTATAAAATAGAAAGGATTCCTGAAATTCAAGAGACAATGAAACAAATAAATTATCATTAGTGTATAGATGTTACGGGAAATGCACACAACTTGAAAGTAATAAAAACTATGGATATTCCATATTTAATTTTTACCTAATAATATTATAAAAACCTAAAAACGAAGAGATCTACCCTTTGGAATAGTATAATATATATGGAGAAAGAATATTCTAAATTTATATGTATGTATTTTTTCAATATTTTTAAATAGTTTTTAAGTAAATGTTTTCACGCATAAGAAATAGGAGTGCAGAAGAAATCGCGGATTAAAAGCTAGTGTATCAATAAAAGGTTTTAACTAAATTTATTGTCTTGCCATACTAATAATTTTGGATATAACTAATCAACTTGTTTTACAATCAAATTAAACTTCACATGCAGTCATTAACATCACAAGATCATCATCAGGATGCTTCTGACCGGTCTTACTAGAAAATTATAGGGGAATCCCAAGTCCAGCAGTTAACGCTGAGGTGATGATGTAAACATCTGAATTTTCAACAGTTTGTTATATTTTCGTCCATCAGTGAACGAATCGAATTCACAGAAATTCAATATACATTATTAGCACTCTCTACTTCCTGTAAATTGATTAAAACTACTTTATGTTCGGTCCCAATACTTCTTCCAATGTCCGACCGATATATCAGAACTACAATTCCAATTACAAGGTGCGCCGGACACTCGACAGCGACCTCTCCTTGCGGACATGTTCGTTCAACTGTCAGTACTGTCATGTCAGATTACCCTTCCAACCCAATATCTAGCCACAGAGTACTGTATATTGTAACGTCACAGAGCACTTTATACTATCTGCCCAAAATAGCAGACGCTAACAGTATGTTATCCGAAAAAGCCTAATAGTATTGCGTTATCCAAATTGTTTATCGTAGAAATTCTTTGTTCTGTGGGGGCGTGAGGGACGAAATAAAGGTCGGTGCAGCATACATGCAGGCTGCACTTACCGTGAGTCTAGTGCGGGTACAAATTGAAAACTCAGTGGAGGGTAAACGACATTGATTTGTCGCCAGTTGCAGCGCTATTATATTTATTGCTCGGGAAACATTTCGGCTCTTAATATATTCTTGTCCGCTCATTGTTTCTGTTCGAGGGAAATTTATGTGAATTTAAATATCTGTTTGTGTAATACATTTATTACAAATGGAAATTTCACCTCCATTTTAACTTAAAATTCACAACTCTATTATACTTATTCTAAAGTGATCCTTCATTCAGCTACATAGCCTTTTATTATTAAGCCCTTTTTTATCACTACTTACTTGGTATGTAACACAAAGTTCCTCCCTCTTTTTCTGTCCGTCCGTATGTACGCATTAATCTCGGAAAGTAGTGCACATATTTTATTCGTAGTTACCACTAATATGACTAAATTTCCTTAAATTAAATTTCCTAAGAAAAGAAGCGTCCACATATAGTATAGAAATCCTTTAAAAATACAAATACTTACCGAAAATTGTTAAATTTTTGCCACGGAAAGTTTGTAAGAGTAAAAAGTAACGGAGCCTCGTCACTTCGCGTTCATTAAGTCTAACTTTCAGGTACATTTTTTATCGTAAGTCAAGTCGGGCTGAAGCAGAGTAAAAGTAATCGACAGTGGGAATTAATGTGGCGTCACTAACTCGGACGTCGTCTGGGATTTCAAAAAAATCTCTTTCTTTCATAATTCTTACATCATTGCAAGGTGTTCTTGCGCTAGTGATGTCTTGTGGCACATTGATATGTCGATAATTTCAGATTCACAATAAAGAGAAAATATATATATTTAATTCCAAGTATTAAATTTTCTTTTCATACACAAATGACACCAATTTGAATACAAAAATTTTGACATACTTAATTTGTCTGAACACCACGTTAATTGGTTATGGTTTTTTAATATTAATATTTTTACTAAATATTATAATAAATTGTTTTATTTTAATAATATTAAAACGTAATGAATGCTTGCCTTTACATATTTACAGAAAAATTATAACTTGTCGACGCTTATTCACGCTCGTCTTGAGGAGTTATGAAAGTTTATACTTACAATATAACGTATTATTTATTCGTAGAATATAACAACATAATTATTTCTATATAACTTAACACCAATGTAAGACTAGTTTTACGATCTAATTAGGCATAAAATAATTTTTAAGAAAAAATATAATACATATTGCATCATAATTATATTTTCCGCGTAACTATAAATATATAATTAATCACCTAACTAAACATTTATAAAATAAAATCGCCGTCTCTTCTCCGCTAATTTATTCTAAGCCACCTAACCGATTCTGATATGCGGTTTTCACTAATGAAGAGAGCTATAAACTATCAAGGTCTGTGTACATAATTTTCAGAAAAGACCCGGGAGCGGGCCGCTAAGGCAAGTAGGCAAGTTTTTTAGCGTGTTGTACATCACTATTCGCGTCGTCTACGTAGTAAAGAAAACCTATTAATAATTTGCGAGGTGGGCAAAGTTTTAAAAGTGTTTTTCCCCTCAGCACCTTGTCGGAAAATGTCTAACGGAGGGTCATTAATTACTCGCTGACCTCTTGTTGATGATATTGTTGAATTTTTTATGAGCACGGATTGCGGGGGGTTGTTGCGGAAAACATGGTCGCTACCATAATAAATTATTAACTTGCTCGCACCTTGTAACTTTTTTAAATCTCACAATAGCTTGTACTGTGTACATGAACTTGGATTGCATTTAAAAATTAAGTAGTATTTTTATATGTAAAAAAATGATTTTGTATAATTTAATTAATTTTCCCGGAAAATTTACTATTAAATCAAAATTTGAGTCCCTTATTTTTGATATAATTTTCTAGAATATAATGTAATATCGATGGGTGAAAGAAATTTTCATATCCAACTTTTAGAAGCGATATAGTGTGGGATCCAGATGTTAAAGTAAGACAATATGAGACAATCTCTTAATCTGCTTGTTATTGTGAGAAACATTTATATCCTACTTCCTATCCTACTAGTCCTACTAATATTATAAATGCGAAAGTTTGTATGGATGTATGGATGTATGTATGGCTCTTTCACGCAAAAACTACTGAACCGATCACCATGAAATTTTTCATACACGTTGTCTGGGACATCAGAGAGGACATAGGGTACCTTTCATCATAACGCGGACGCAGTCGCGGGCAACAGCAAGTTTTGATATATTGCAACACTTTCATCTAGAAAAAAAGTAAAATTTCCAATTGATCTTCTAAAAATAGAAATCCAACACCTTTTATTTTTCAACGCGGACGAAGTCGCGGGCATCAACTAGTTAGCTTATAATTATAAACATTTTTATCCGCTTACATTGAGAACACGCGAGTTTTCATCTAAGAAATCTCTCGATTATAATAAGATATTTAAATGGGACATTTCCAAATTTAATAAATTCAAATTTAGAAATGATTACTTAACACCACTGTACTTAGAAATCGTTTAAGGCGGCACCTCTTAAGCGCACCTACGACGGTTATCCTTAATTTCCTTAACGTCACGACCATTTCCTTTAATTTTCAGACAAACAAAAAATAAACACCCTCACCAATTTACACGTTCGTTTGACCCCGACCGAAATGAACCTTATTCCCTTGCAATAAATACTCATACGATAGCAAGGAGTGTGAAGTACTGCGCAAATTGTCGAGAATAGTGGTCGTGATTATGACAGGAGGTGAATTCTCGTTTAAGGTGTAAATGGCTCATTGAAATTCCGAATACCTAAACATTTTACTTGATAATTTGTTTTCGCTTTTAAAAGTCTGTAGGTTAATGTTTTGCAAAGATAGAAAGTTAATTTTTTTCGTAATAAATTTGAAATTAAAATCAATGTTAATGGCCACAAGCCTATAAGTACTCAGTATAATAGCGACGCTACCCCGGTTTCGAATGAAGTCGAAATTTTCAAAAATCCTTTCTTAGCCAATGCTGATATTGAACGTGAGCGCAGGGCTCTGGCTGTCCGTGGTAATATGTTAGCTCGCAGGTTTGCTCATTGTTCGAATGATGTTAAGATTATATTATTTAAAGCATATTGCCAATCTTTCTACTCGAGCGCCTTGTGGGTGGACTATACGCAGCGGGCATACGGCGCCCTGCGTGTTCAGTATAATAACATTTTCAGGATGCTGTTGCGGTTGCCGCGCTTTTGCAGTGCATCCACAATGTTTGCTATGGCATCTACCGATGATTTCTATGCCATCAGGCGCAAACGGATAGCCTCATTGTTACACAGAACGCGTACTAGCGGTAATGGCGTTCTGAGAGTGTTGTGTAGCAAGTGCGACTGCCCCATACTATCCTTTTGGGTTAAATTAGTTATAGGGATTATTAAATAAGATGCTTTTTTTCTTTTTTGTATAACAATTGTATATTATTGTGTATTTACTAACATAGTTTTAAGTCAATTCTTACTAACCAATATGGATCTCTGTCATCTGAAAATAAATCTATTTAATTTAATTTAATTTAATTTAAGTTATAAAATAGAGCTAAGTAAGTCTTCTTTCTAGACTTTGCAGTTTTGGCTGACGATAGTCAAAACAAAGTGTAATATATGTAAGTAGGTAGTGAGAAATTATCCTTTAGCATGTAAGGTAATTCTAAACTATGTGCCCCATTCTGAAATAAAACGTATCACTAGCTAGACGATGTTTTACTGTTCGCTTCAACCAAGCTAAAGACTTTTCAGTGGCGACGAGAAAAATTAAGTGCTCATGCGTGAATTTTATATATGACATTATAAACTGTGTAAAATTTCAATTTTAACGAAAATGTCGGTCGGCAAAATTGGGCCTTTTAATGTAGGCCAAGACAATTGGGAGACATATGTGGATCGTTTGGAGCAATATTTTATCGCAAATGCCGTGACTGCAGAATTGAAAGTAGCCACTTTAATAACGGTTATCGGCAATGAAGCTTATGAACTCATGGTGAGTTTATTTACGCCAGTGAAACCAGCAAAAAAGACATATGAGGAGTTAGTAACGGTTATGGCGGGACATTTAAACCCGAAGCCTAGCATTCTAGCGGAGCGATTTAAATTTAGACAGCGCACGCAAAGACGGGGCGAGACTATAGCGGATTACGTGACTGTTCTAAAAAAACTCAGTAAACATTGTGGGTTCACGGCAATCAGCTTAAAAGAAAATTTGCGTGATCAATTTGTATGCGGTTTGGCTAGTGAAGAGATTAGACAGAGATTATTCACAGAAGACGATACGATCACATTCGATACCGCTTATAAACTAGCAGTGGCCATTGAGGCAGCAGAAATGAACGCGGCAATGGTAGACGACTGTGCCAGAAGTAAAGTAGGTGACAGTGTACCACAACCCAACTCGATGACAGTTCATAAGATGTTGGAACGGGCCGCGACGGCGAGATATCGGGAAGGAAGCACGGGCGGTCGAACGAGCAGTGGTACTGCTCGCGCGCATCGAAACCCGTTAGGCGCTGGCCCAAGCGGCACAAGCGGAGCGGGTAACTCGAGACGTCGTGATACGGAGGGCGGTTATTCCAGAGAAACTGATTACCACATACTGTGTAACGTTTGTGGGCGTGGACACAAAGGGGAACAGTGCAAATTTAGGAAGTATTTGTGTCGAGTTTGCAACCAAGAGGGACATTTGAAAAAGATGTGTCCTAGGATGAGAAGACAAGCGAAAATGTACAGTTTGGAAGAAGATAGCAACAAGAACGAAGTCGGCGACGGTAACTGTAGCGATGAGGTATATAATTATTCACTTACTTCTAAAAAATTAAAACATCTTGGACCATACACTGTAAATGTTATTGTTGAGGGAAAATCTATTTTAATGGAGATTGATACCGGTAGTGCGATATCGTGTATTAGTCAGGAATGTTATAGATCTATGTTTGCAAATTGTAAATTACAAAGTAGTGACTTAATTTTGACATATTACACAGGGGAAAAAGTGAAGCCTATTGGTAAATTCACACCGAGAATTTGTTACGGTTCTGAATGTAAGAAACTAGACTTATATGTTATCGCTTCCGGAAAGACAAGTCTTCTGGGAAGGTTGTGGATAAATGAACTAGGAATAAAATTACCACAAGTACAGTGTAATAGTGTATCTTGTAATTTGTTTAATGAAAAGGAATTCAGTTCCAGATACTCTGAAGTGTTCTCGGAGGGTCTGGGCCGCTTTACCGGCGGTACGGTGGGGTTCCGACTGCGCGAGGGCGCGCGTCCCGTGTTCAAGCGCGCACGGCCGCTCGCCTACGCGTTGCGCGAACCAGTGGAGCGCGCGCTCGCGCAGATGGAAAGGGACGGAATCATCACGCCGGTCACTGCGTCGGATTGGGCTACTCCTATTGTACCGGTAATGAAAAAAGATGGGCAAATTAGGGTATGTGCCGATTTTAAATTAACATTAAATAAATGCGTGGAGGTTGACCACTATCCTTTACCCAAAATAGAAGATTTGTTTACGAAGCTTTACGGGGGTAAAAAATTTACAAAGCTAGATTTATCACAAGCTTATGCACAATTCGAATTGAATGAATCAAAAAAATATACGGTAATTAACACCCACAAAGGCCTATTTATGTATAATAGACTCATATATGGTCTGTCGTCTAGTCCGGCGATTTTTCAGAAGAAATTAGAACAGTTATTCGCAGATATGCCACGGGTAGGGGTGTTTTTAGATGATGTAATAATTACGGGTATAAATAATCGCGAACATATAGTCATATTAAATGAAGTTTTTAAAAGATTACAAAAGTTCGGTCTTAAAATAAAAAAAGAAAAATGTACATTTTTTGCGGATTCGGTGACTTATTTAGGGTTCGTAGTTAGTAAACAAGGAGTACACACTTGTCCAGATAAGTTAGAAGCTATAAAGAAGGTACCGGTACCGACTAATATATCCGAGTTGCGTGCGTTTCTGGGTCTAGTCATGTACTATGCAAAGTTTGTACCAAATATAAGCACAATACTTGCTCCACTATACAATCTATTACGTAAAAATGTAAAATATAGATGGAGTGAGAGTTGCAGGCAGGCTTTTGACAGAGTAAAATACTTGTTAGCTTCCAGTGAGGTGTTAGCGCATTACTCACCCGAGCTGCCGTTAGTACTGACGACGGACGCGAGCAGTGTAGGTGTCGGCGCCGTCATATCACACGTGATGCCTAGCGGAGAGGAGAGACCTATCGCATACGCTTCGAGATCTTTGAACTCGGCCGAAAAGCAGTATTCGCAAATCGAGAGGGAAGCCTTAGGTATCATCTTTGGGGTCAGGAAATTCCACCAGTATTTATATGGGAGAAAGTTCATATTACGAACGGATCACAAACCACTGGTAACGATTTTTGGGGATAAAGTTGGCATACCGGTGATGGCAGCGAGTAGGTTACAACGATGGGCTATTATTTTAGCGGGCTATGATTACTCCATTGAGTACGTACGAGGTGATCGAAACGCGGCCGACGCACTGTCGCGCTTACCAGTGTGGCAACAAACTAAAAGCGAAGTGCGCGAAGAAAAAACCTACTTAAATTTTATACAGGATTTTTTGCCTATTACACGGGATATAGTACATAAAAGTATTGCGCAGGATATAGTGTTAAAAAAGGTATTTTTACTTATTCGTTCCGGGTGGTCAGACGATTGCAATGACGATCGCCTCGGGCCATATTTCACAAGACGAAATGAGCTTTACATAGACAAAGGTTGCATAGTATGGGGGTACCGGATGGTGATACCAGAAGCGCTACGGAAGAGTCTGCTGAGGGAATTGCATGTGGGACACCCGGGTGTAGTGAAGATGAAAGGCATCGCGCGCAGTTATGTCTGGTGGCCGGGAATCGATCGCGATATAGAAGAAAAATGCAAGGAGTGTACTACTTGCGCGTTGGAGGGCCCGGCACCGCCGCGTGCAGTACCCCAATCGTGGCCTTATAGCACTGAACCCTGGTCGCGACTACATGTAGATTTTTTGGGTCCTTTCTGTGGCAGAACCTTCCTTGTCGTCATCGATTCTTCGAGTAAATGGTTAGAGGTTTTTCCAATGCAAAGGACTACTGGCAGTGCAGTGGTCAGAGTACTGCGTGAGACCTTTGCTCGTTTTGGGTTGCCGAAAGAAATTGTGTCAGATAATGGACCACCATTTACTGGTAGGGAATATCAGGATTTCTTGAGTAAAAACGGAATAAAGTTCACTTTTACGGCACCTTATCACCCGGCATCAAATGGTGCGGCAGAAAATGCCGTAAAGCTCTGTAAACGCGCAATAAGCAAGTCTAGGCGGGACGGATGTGACGTGGAGGTGGCTTTGCAAACGTATTTGATGATGTATAGAAATGTGGAACATAGCACTACGGGTCGGTCACCAGCTGAGCTTCTTCAGCATAGGCGATTGAGATCGAGGTTAGACTTGTTAAGAGAAGATAGCTCCTTGGAAAATAAGGTTAAGGAAATGCAGCTTAAACAAGTAGCTAACTCGGGGGGTGCTAATAGAGAATTTAAGGTCGGGGAGCCAGTGTGGGCACGAGATTATACAGGGGGCAAGTGGATAGGTGGTCGAGTAGAAGAAAGAGTAGGCTCACGGAACTATGTAGTTAGTAGGGATAGTGGTCCACCTATTAGAAGGCATATCGATCAGATTAAAAGCAGGCGTAGTAGTTACGGTGTGTCACTGCCCAGTTCGAGTGACCCAGTGATCGGCGATGGGGGCTCCGTGTCGGTTGGTAGGGATGTGACAGCTTCCGAGCAGGGAAAGGAGCTGCAGGATTGCGATGAATCAGAAACAGATATTGCAGAAGCAGCAGTGGTTCAGGATAAAAGCTCAATAATTAGTACTGAGACCGAGCTAGGAGATACCTTGGACACTGCTGGAACGCAGCAGCTGCCTTCCCTCTCCCGACCTCAACGCATCAAGAAACCGATAGAACGTTACGGTTTTAAAAGCGAATTAAATTAAGTCTTGATTGTATAATTTAGGTAATGTAACTATAATGTAATGTATAAGAATTAAATGTAATGTATGTAATAATGTAAGATATAAATACTTATAAATACTATTAAAAAAAATAGTAGGTAATTATTATAAATATTGATGTGATGTATTAGGTTTCATATTAAATATTAAAATGAAGTGTTAATTAAGGGTGAGGGTGTAATATATGTAAGTAGGTAGTGAGAAATTATCCTTTAGCATGTAAGGTAATTCTAAACTATGTGCCCCATTCTGAAATAAAACGTATCACTAGCTAGACGATGTTTTACTGTTCGCTTCAACCAAGCTAAAGACTTTTCACAAAGAATTTTATAAATAGGTATATATAACTTTATACATATTGGTCTTAGCCTCGCCTGCCTTTAATTTTTTGATTTTATAGTTTAACTAGCTGGTGCCCGCGACTTCGTCCGCGTTCTGGATGAAACGTGTATGCAAAATTTCATGGTGATCGGTTCAATTTAATTTGTAGATATACCTAGCTAGAAGATTGTAAGACACGTGAATGAACAAATTGATGTTTCGAAATGTCCTCTTAGCTACCACAAAACCTATTAAGAAACTCGAAAACCTAAGTAACTCCGAAACCTGTCTGAGAGCAATGTTATTTCCGTCCATCAAAAAAGGAGAATTACTTAAAAACTTTTATCGCATTCCGTCGTCACTTTTAAAAGGAAAAGTGACGAATACTTGTCCATTATTCTCAGGCGACGCTACCAAGGTGTAACTGCTACGTGAACTTTCTTTATACAGGGGGATGATTTTTTTTATTTCACGAGGGTTAACATTTAAAGTTTTATATGTTTAAAAGTATCTTATCATAGTAATGAACCTGGTAATGTAAAGTTTTTAAAAAATTCATTTATTATTACTTTTTAGAATTACTGGTTCTCAATAACCAATAATGGTTCATTACTCTAGATAAGAAAGTATCCAATCCAATCCAGCTAAGATCAAATAATAAAAAAATATAAGCATACTACTTAGCTGACCTGGCAAACGTTGTTTTGCGAAAAATTAAAAATTAAATTTTTGGAGTGGACCACCCTTAACATTTAGGGGTATAAAAAATAGATGTTGGCCGATTCTCGGACCTACCCGATAAGCACACAAAATTTCATCAAAATCGGTCCAGCCGTTTCGGAGGAGTTTGGCAACAAACACCGCGACACGAGAATTTTATATATTAGATTGAAATATACATTTAATTTCATTAATTTTAACTGATGTCACTTTAGTATCACAAAGAATGAGACAATATTACGACATAAAATGATGTTGACAATTCATCAGAATATTGTTCGTATATATTGCGTTTGTTTTATCTCCTCCAACAAAATGTTAGAGTGTTCATAAAAAGATTTGAAACTTACCAACAAAAGGTGGAAATTTTTGTACGAAACTGGCACCTGCTCTCCGAGCCGAACTTCTCAAAGTTTCTTGAAAGTTCGACGAAACTTCACACCGGATGTTGTTATCGGCCGGAAGCGCTTTAGGCGACTTCCTGTTTTGACGGACGTGAAAAAACGTAAGCTTTCTTATTAGACTTCTTTAAACGAGCTTCTTTGTGCTATTTTTACATAATTTCTATGTAATTTGTTTTAATGGTAGATAACAATTTATTTATGGTAAATTTTCATTTCATACTAGCTTTCGCCCGTGATTGCGTCAGAGCTTACTTTTCTTAGTCCAGTAAATAAATAAATAAATAAATGAATAAAATAAAATCCAATAAATAAATAAATAAAATTTTATTTTATTTATTTAATTATTCCCGGAGACTGGTGTTTTTTTCTGAATGAAAGGACAGAAATCGACGTGCTATGTCCTTTTCTGTATCCATGTCGATGTGTATGCGATATTTCATGACGATCGGTTGAGTAGATAGATACTTAGTAGAGTAGACCTTGTCAGAGATTCAAAAACGGACAATGGGTACCATTCATCAAAATAAATGCTGTTCCTGAGGGATCATATTACTTAAAGACATAAAAAACCAACGCCTGGCAAAAATAAAACAACAGTAATTTTATTTTTTAAACGCAGACGAAGTCGCGTATATTTTTGCCACATACATATTTTTACAATGATAAGTATTGTAAGAAACACGTCGTATAACACCTGAGGAAATTAAAAACGAAACTATCAAAATAAGACTGGCAGCGCCATCTCTTGTTAAGCCAAGGTCTAAGTAACTTAAGCACAAAAATTATGATCTGGCTTTGTTATTTTTTAATTATTTATGGTTATATGTCTACATAAAAATTATTGATGTAGGTAACATACACATAATCATTAACCAATGTAATAACATAAATAATCATTATATTAGTATATAGACAGTAGATACATAATTATAAATTTACCTACTATTAAACTGTTTATAAATATATAACGTTTTTATATGTTTCCTTTTTTATTATGTAACATAAAATCAGTGAAAAATAAATCTTTTCTTTCAAAAAGTGCACATGATAGGTTTTAAACTGATATCATTCCCTCATTTATACCATAACACAAAAATTCATTATTAAACACAGGTGTAAAATATGATCTTAGTTCTTTCCTAATTTTAGTTACAATATAATTCATTAATTAGTCATTACAAGTGACCTGTCCATTAAGGGTCTTAATCCATCTATCACATCAAAGTATCTGTTCAGACAGCTAATCCCGTAACACCCAACATTAAACAACAATTTAAACAAGACGCAGGTATTATAATAAATCTTCTAAATTGCCGTCGGCTCTAACCAACTCAATATATTAATTTGCAAACTGAAATTTACCGCTTCGACACATCCTAAAATCAACTCTAACACTTTCGAATAAGGGTCAAATGGTTTACATCGAATTATGAATAACAAAATGGCTGATGGACTCCAGTTGTTACAGTAAGGATGGCGCTTGATTGCATCTCTCGTGATTATTGTTTACTATAGCTGTTGCCTGCGACTTCGTCCGCTTTCAAAATATAGCCTTTCTCGATAAATGGACTATCCAACACAAAAATATTTTTTCAATTCGAACCAGTAGTTCCGGAGATAAACGCGTTCAACCGAACAAACAAACAAACTCTTCAGCTTTATAATATTAGTATAAATATAAATAATGTTCGTTCTATATTTGAACTATTAGCAACTTTTAGCAAGTATTTTTCTATTTCAATACTTATCAACTATTGAAGTTAACACTATTTAGGTACTATGGAAAATTGTATCAAGATCACGTTTCTCAAAAACCATGGGCTGAGCACAATACTGAAAATGTTTTTTTTTATTTTTTAATATAGATAGGCCTATATTTTGAATTATGCAAAATTAATGTAATTACATTATTAAAACGAAAGTATACATTATTTTTGTTTATCCTTCGCGATTGATAAATAAGCTTAGATTTCATACTTTTTTTAAATATGCTATTGTTTTTCAGTCAGGTTATTATTTTAATTAAAGTAGGTAAGTACATCAAGTTTCACGGATGTTAAGGTACCGAATAAATATTGACAATTTTGACAGCCCTAATTGTGAACGGTAGAAACCGTCAGATATTAATCCGTCAGATCGTGATTAGATTCAGTAGCACGGGTGTCGGCCGGCTACGTAATATATTCCCAAAGGTGTCAGGTAAGCCAGTGATGGGATACGCACAAATAATATCGATATCGATAGGTACGAGGTTTTTTTATACTAATTACAAGGTTTTTTTTTCACTTTAATTTTTTTAAGTTTTGTCACCTAAAGAGCTTATACGAGAACATAGAAATAAATATTTTAATGAAATTACGAATTTCACCGTCATCGATTTTGATGATACGGCATTATAATATATGATATTACAATATACGATAACGAAGAATTGAATTTCTAGTTATGAAAATGATTATAAATTCTGAGGAGACACATGGTAAACCAATAACACACGCGTAAGTAGCAAAATCAATTAAAAATAAATATAGCAACTTTATGAAGAGGCAAATGTTAACATCTACTAAGCTATGCACCCCACTGGCCTCCAGTTTCTCCTTCCAGCTATTTCAGCTGTTTTCGGTAATATCAGTTTTACCAGTATTATCAAAACCACCATCGTACCGCATAGTGTTCTACTGATTTTTTCATTTTGTTACAGCTTCCTTCAACAATTGTACCTATATCAAATGCAAAAAGATTTCATCAATTCCAACTGGTAGTTTCAGAGGTCAGCAATGTACAAATAAAAAAAAGCTGCAAAAAAAATCACGTTACTTAAGCAGTCTTACATTAACTCAAGATTTTCCATAAAGCAGAAAGTAGAATGTACGATTTCACATCACTATTGATCTTATGCCGAGTGTCGATAGAAACGGATCGTGCCGTGGCAACTGATCGTAGTCTTAAACGTGTTGAGGTGGATACCACCTTCGAACATCGCTAGTATAAACAAATCTATTGTAAACTCTAACAAACTATGTTATTCAATTTAGTACTTTACCTGCTATAAGTAATGTTTAACAGTCTGTATTTCCGAGCACATATACCTAACCCTAATCTTTTCAAGGTTCGAGTGAATAGGCATCTTCTGGGTGAATTCGCTCCATCTTAGGCCTCATCCTTGCCACATGGCTGGTTGTTGGCCAAGAGCTAACCCATCTCTAATAACAAAAAAAAGTCATAAATCATCATTTTATAACTCTTGAAAATTTAGTCATAAACAAATAAAACCTTCCAATAAATACGAAGATTTTATAAAGTTTTAGGTGGAAGCTTCAGCGATGTGTGCAATGAAGGCTTAAAACGTTCGTTTCGGAAAGCCTGTCAAGTTAAAAGCTCCGTCGATTCGAATAATCGGCTCAGGCAGGTGGACGAGTGGCGTATTTTAATTTGCAACTAATTTGCGCGCTTAGCAGTTAAAGCGGATTGCCAACCAGTTGGCAACTTGATAATTACGCGACGGTGAAGTTGGTGAACTGAAACGAGTGACGCCGGACCCGTGGACGCACGAAGCGACGGAATCACGATAAACTTCATTTATATTACTTATACATTATTATGTTCTGTCTATTTAGATTTTAGGTTAATTGTCTTTATAATCTTAATTTAATATTATAAATGCGAAAGTCTTTTGGATGTTTGTTACTCAATCACGGTAAAACGACTGAACGGATTTCTGCAAAATTAGACAATTATAGGGGGCAAATTTATAATGAATTGTGATTTTATTTTCATATTCACGAAATTGATCCTGTATAAATAAATTATTGAATACACTTTAATAAGACAAAACCCCACTCAACTGTATGTAAAATAATGACAAGGTAGGTGAGGTTGTTGATAGATACTCCTGTGATCAAGAGAGTGTAATTGGGTTGATTACAGGTTGCCATAGACGAGGGTTGTCGCAGGGATATCATTTATTAGCTTTTACTGTGTGGGGGGTGTGGGGGAATGATCAAATATCAAGTGGCAATTGGTATATTATGTGAATTAGTTACCTCTGTTTGTCCTCTGAACCCCACGATTTTATCCATTGCCATCTCATCATTGAAGTGACAATTTATTATAACACTAGCTATTACACGCGACTTCGACCGCGTAACTTTATAAAAATAGCCTAGGTTATTCCCTGATAAGGTAGCTTTCTATAGGTATGTGAAAGAATGTTTCAAATCAGTCCAGTAGGTAGTTCAAACAAACAATCAAATCTTTCCTTTTTATAATATTAGTATAGAATAGCTTCAGCCCGCGACTTAGTCTACGTTTCTCGGGAACATTACATTGTCTGGATGAAAGTTACCCTATGTCCTTTGACCCTTTACAATGTGTATGCATTTCATTATATTCAGTTGCAGTTAAGGCGTGAAAGATTAACGAAAAAAATTTCATTTTAGCATATATTTTGCTTTTCAAAAGCTAAAAGCTTATGCGTGCACAAAATGCTATTGGAATAAAATTTATCGAGTGTGTAGTACTTCACTTTTTTTATGTTGTAGTGTTTTAAATGTTTTCTTTTATGGTAGTAATGTCCCCCTACGTGTCCTAGTAACCCATAACCCAGTGAGCGGCTCTAGAACACACTACTTCCCGCTAAAAGGTGGTAGAGTGGTGGCGCGTGCTCGATGGTGGATGTATCGACGTTTTAGGTCAAATGCCCACTCGCGAGGTGCGCCACTCGATACATCATACTCTAGTGACGGCCAACGTCGTTATTTATCGACGTCGATAAAATCTAACTTAAAAATAATTTAGAATTAACGCTTTTTAAATACCTATCGTTTATTGATTAATTGGAAAACGAGTATAATAATAGATCCTCTGCGATTATTTCACTAAATTTGTTACTATACCAGGCGAGAATAGAAAAATAGGCTTGGAATTCCTATACTAATACGCAGAAACACACATGCTGTGCTATTATGTAAGGTTGGCTCATTTTACAGCTTCTAGACAGGCTGCCCAATTTATGTCTTCAAAACATAGTATTCTAAAGGCGTCTATTTGTTCGGAAATAATACCCGCGAATAGTATTCATTAGTCGATTTACTCGAACAAAGTTTGTACATATAAAGTCCCAATGACGAAAATTTTTTCGTCCTTCTATCGCATGTCGCATTACAGCCGGCCGCGGAGTAGGGGTAAAGTGAAAGACGCTCGGCAGAGCAACCAAGACCAATATGGCGGCGCCCATGGCTTGCATCAGCTGACTGTGTAGAAAAAAGTTTAACTTAAATCGTTGTTTCATAAAACCACGCAATGTTTTTTTAATTTTCATTGCTGACCATCGATAGAAGCGCGTCCCATCACTAGCCGATCCCACGTACCCAAGTGTATAAAAAGGAAAGCAGTCAGCGTTTCGCAAACGGGTTAAGTAGTCGACAGGTGCTTGGCACCCTACATTATGCGATCAACAACATATTATTCCATTAGTGTTGCATTTGCATAGTCCTCAGACCACGTGTGCTCGTTCGAATATAATTAATCACAATTCCTTATCCATCTTAAGCACTTACCTACTTAGCTAGACAAGGCCTACAGTTCGCCGAGTCGACAACGTCAAGTGACACTTAGAATACCTACTACTTATCTGTTACACAAATTGATTGAACGTGAAGAGCAAGGCTACAATATATTGTTTAATGAGAATTAGACTATTTTAGAAAGTCTAATATTATCTATAGGATAGGTACCAATTAACAATCTCAGTTCAGGGTCACTAGTAATAATAAAAATAAAATCACAACATATTTGTGGAAAATTTTATTCGTGATATTCGAGTAATAAAATAAAAATTCTACTTTTAACACACATCTAAATGTTTTATGAAGTTAAATTAGTGCCTCGCAGCTCATTTTACTCAAAACTTTTAAGGCACCGAACCTTAATAATAAACATATCGATCGACAACTCTGTGACTCTTCTTTACTCTATGGTACAACAGAAAAATACATCTTTTTATCACTGACCTGTAATATGTACCACTGGACAGGCTTGTTGTAAAATTATGTATTTTTATACCTATTTGAAAACCGCCATTTTGGCGCTGTAGGCTATGGAACGAGTGTCCATGGAACTAAAATTAGTGATTTATACACGCATATCTATGGAATAAAAATATGCAAACGTCAAAATTAGTTCTCGAGACAGTCGAGGGGGGCGTTTTAAAATGGCACAAAAAAATTATCTGTCATTTGTATGGGACAGCCTGTCCAGTGGTAATATATTATAAATATTACAGGTCAGTAGGTTTTTATTTATTATTTTCAACTCATACATTCTGACTTTATAAATCAGTTTTTTTTTTAACACAGAGCTAGGTGTCACAGAATTTTCCAAGACGAAAAATCATGATATACATAAACATTAAAAAAAAAACTATACATTACATTTTGACATGAGATACAAATTCATAGATTACAAAAATATTGTCACTTTTTTTTAAACATAAAATAAAAAAATAATTACATCATAAATAAATTTAAGTAACGAAATTGTTTTTGGACGGAAAAAAAAAACATAAAATAAAAATGCATTTCAATACACTAGTGACTTAAAATAAAAAAAATGTTTATTATCTCGTAGAAGAGCAGCTTAAAATAAAAATCTACAAATGAGATTCATCTAAATCTAAATCTAACTAAATAAGTCAAACTAATAATTAGTATCTTAGCGTCGCGAATATTTCAAATTGGTTTTTAACCGACTTCGATTTTGAGAAAAATGCAAAAATATATTTAAAAAAAAATCACTCATAATAATTATAAAGTTATAAGTAATAATTGTTTCAAGTAAAAAAAAACTTCCTTGACGCTTAGATACAAAATACAATATACAAGCTAAATAAGATATTATTATTTCCGTCTGTACGTTCGTGTATTTTCTACTTGGCATTATGTTAAAGACATATGCGTGATTATAATTATAGAGAATGATAAAAATTAATGACACTTAATTCGAGTCAATAAAAATACAATATTAATGTTGCCAGTACTCCGCAAATAATAATTCCCAATTGATAGAAAATCGAATCATATATATATATATGTTTTCTAATAATTATATATTATCCAAATTTTTATTATTATGTATTATAATCGCATTATTATAACGAAAAACCATCATTTATTAACATAAAAAAAATTAATTTCTTCCATTACTTTTGGAAAAAAATCAGTCTTCGGGAAGACTGGACTCGCTTTGAATATTTAGATTTTTTTTGCTTTTTTAAATATAAGACTACAATATTATCTACTACGTAGATTGCGTTTACTGGTAGCATTAATTTGATACTGTATCTTAAAATAACTAGAATTACTAATGTCCTATTAATTAATTAATTAATTAACTAAGTGACAGACAGCCGAGTGGCACGATCTGGGAGAAATCCTTTAGTAAAGCTAAAGGCTCAATTCATTACAACTACAATTCAAAAACAATTATAGGTGGCAGCACTGACAACTAAAAATCAGATCCGAGAAAATCAGTGTTCAAATTATTCACCATTATTTTTCTTAAATACAATATAAATTTAAGGCAGTTCACATAAATTACATTTTATTAAAAAAAAATTAAAAAAATATTGGTGATGATTTATAGTATTAAAAAATACTTATAAATTGTGTATGAATTTAGTTTATTTTCAAAAAAAAAAAGTAAGACTGTCTTACAATATTATTCGAGCCGAGAGACCAAACTATATTATTGAGCCATTGTCTTTCGGAATTTCTTTATTTCTTTATTTAAAACATGAACGTAAAGAAATAATCTACAAATACTATTCAAAATATTGACTATTTTTGAACGCTTATCAGATCTTATTTATACATATATTATATTATATTATAATAATATAAATGACTATATAATTTGTAATAATTCCTTTATTTTTGTGTTGCAAAGCAGTGGACGTTATATTGAGTTTAAGCTTAACTTAGTATCTTTCTGGTTCCTTTTAATCCAGAAAAATCAAAAAGTTGAAAAAACTTATTTTCGGAGGGATTACTGAAGATCGAATTTTATGAGATTCAATATTTAAAATTTCCTTTAGGGTACGGCCAGACTAAAAAGAGCTTAGCTTAGTGCTAAGAGCCAAGCTGCTCGCTTAGTGACAATCCTTTTCTGTTCTGGTGTTTTGAAAATAAATCTATTTTGAATGGTATTGATGGCCATTCATTCGATAGCCTAGCTTAGCTCTATTGTGTGGCTTTAGCCTAACAGATAGAATGCTATAGCACTTGTTTAAGGCCAGCAGGCTATTGAATGTGTCTAGTTAGTGGTGTTATATGAAAAACTCCCTACGCTTGGTGACCCTGGGCCCGGTGGCCGCTGCCAGTGCTGCAGAGTCGGGGTCGGGAGCTCCGTCGGCTCCGCGCTCCTCTTGCGTCAGGTACTCCCCCTTGTGGCGCGAGAGGGCTCGCACCAGCACGATGGCCACCGCTATCAGCAGCAGGAAGATGAAGAACAGCACAGCTGCACAGAGAAAACACGTCACACTGTTGCACTGATAAAGGGACGGAAGCGAAACTCTCACATGGTGAAAGACTTATTCAAGCGGTGAGAGAATTGAATGATTTAAAGTGGGACTCACTTCCGAGGATGGCCTCGTCCGTCTTGTGGTAGTCGAGCTCGTGCTGAAGGTCTACGTCGGGCGGAGGTCTGGTCTCCGTCGGCTCCGGTGGATGAGTGACCGGCTCCACTCCGCAGAAGTCCTCGTGGAGAATGCTTCCCGCCTCTGCCGGACATTAGCAAGTGTCATATTTCATTTCATTTCATTAATTATTTCATTTATTCTACTATTTATGTGAGACAACTAACCTCCAACGCTGCGCACATTGCGAGGCGGATCTTGCTGGAAGAGCAGTTTCAGGGGGTAGATGTCATCGAACTCCACTCTGCTGATGCAGCCCGTGAACCCCTCGGACATGGTCTCGTTGCGTCCTATGTACATGTACTGGATGTTGTTGAACTGCGCGTCCGCAGACTCCTTTATGTTGAAGTGATACTCTTGAGTCTCGTAGTTGTCCACTTGAAGAAGCATCGTCGCTCCGCTATCCCGCCGGGATAACCTCACGTCGTGGTACTGCCCGAGGCCGAAGTGCTTCCCTTGGAATATTATCTCCTGCCGCTCGAAACCAAAGTCAAACACCACCCGTAGATGACCCGAATTGGACACCATAATCGTCAGATACTCCCCGGTTATGTTCGAATGGAACCCGAGCAAAAACCCTTTGGGGTTGGTCGTGGTGAACCCTACTCGTATGTTCTCCGCTATCGTTGACCGCCACGAGCCTAAAAAGTCGTACTTCACCATCGAGTTAGGGCGGAGGTTGACGCCGATCTCGTCGGCGCAGATGGGTCCCTTGAAGGCGGTCCACCGGCAGTCGCAAGAGTACGAGTCGTAGCCCTCGAGACAGGTGCCGTTGTTGAGACAGGGCGAGGAGGCGCACTTGCCGCGACATCCCTCCGTCACACCGTAGAGGCCGCGACGCACGATCTGTCTCAAGTCCACGGCGCGCCCGTTGAGCAGGAGCGCGCGCACGCAGCCCACGAAGCCGTCCTTGCGGTCCAGCCCGGCGCCCAGCACTAGCGGGGACGTGAGCTGCAACGCCCGCACCGGCCCCTTCGCCATCCGGATCTCGTTCTTCAGGGCACCGTCCACCACCACACGCGCTTCCTTTCTGCGAGGCAAAGTGTTATGTTAAGGTCGACAAACATGCTGACGGTCCACTCGACCGTCATCTATAACACGGAGTCGTGTCGTGCAATATCATTGATTTAAATGCAGACATGTGTACCTGTTCCTCTCGATGGAGACCGAGTGCCAGTTGTTGTCCGCCAAGCGGTTGCTGGTCTCCACAGAGACGCCCAGAGGCGTGTCCCCGGCACGGAACTTGAGCTGCAGCTGGTCTCCGCCGATTATCGACAGCTTGATGTAGTCCTGTGGGCCCTGTAACACGAAAGTTCAAATTTAACACTCAATAAAGTAAAGAACAACATTTAACAGTGTGGCCCGCCTCCAATTTATTATTTATGTTTAGTGCAATAATTCTAACTTTTTGTGTAAAATTCAGTTTTTATAAGAATTACAACTATAATATATAGAAACAAATTAAAATTTCCGAGATACATGAAATAAATTTATATACAAGAATTGTTTGTTCAAAGTTCTAAGATACACTTATTTCGTAAAGGTCTCACAACTAACCTGAGAGTGCAGCAGCACCGCGTTCTCCCTGGTAGTCTTGAATTCGAAGTAGATGTCGCCGCTGTGGCCGAGGTCGAAGGTGGGCAGCGAGATGATGGCGTCCGCTATGCGGAAGGTGACGGCGTTGGAGAAGAGGTCATCCCCTTCGCAGAGCAGGGGACCGAGCGAGTAGCGGCCTTCCTTCTCGTCGAGGTGACTGCCCGTGTCGCCGAAGCGCAGCTGCTTCACCGGCAGGAAGTCCTTCTCGGTGATGTCGCCGCCGTCCGACTGGAACTCCTCGGCGGAGAGCGAGGCGTGCTCGGCGTCGCAGTTGCACCACTTGGTGGGGTCCAGACACGAGCCGAGCACCCCGCACTGGCACATCCGCGAACCTGCAGACAGTTGAACAATTCACATGTTAGCCAATTTAAGGACACTTAGAATCTTACATTAAAAAAAATACTACTCTTGTAGCTTAAATGGAACGTAACCGCTTCCCTTGCGCCACTTACAGAGAAAATTTAGAACTTTTAGAATAACTACATTTATTGAGCTCAATTCAGCTTTCGTAAAAAAAAAAAACTAAATTGAGAATGTGCGTTTTATTATTCGCATGCCAACCGCCGCGTTCAGCTTCATTGATTAATTATCACTCATTCGGCTTTGTAAGCGGCTTCCAGCCAACGCAAATATAGCTCAATAAGTATAGTTACTCCATTATACAAGAGAAAGGAAGATATGGTCTATTTGTATTAAGCTTCCTTTAATTCTACTTAATTTTGTAACTAGATGTAGCTCCTACCGTTTATGAACACAAAAACAACATGTCTGCATGGGAAATTATAATAATCTTTATTTATTGTTACAGCGTACAGCGCACTTGTACCCCTCTGGTATTGCTTGTGTCCATAGGCGACGGTAACTACCTACCATAGGCGACGGTAACATCGAGTTTAGCTTGCCTGCCATTCTTTATAATATAAAAAATCCACGTACCTGGCGGCGCTCCGGCCCAATAGTCCATCCGTTGGCCGCCCCGTGAAACCCACCAAGCGAAGGGAGAGAAGGAGGCCTCGTCGCTGGGAGAATTGAGGAGACGGGATCGTCTGCAGCGATACTCGAGTCGCTGCGAGCACTGGCTCGAGCGATTCACGAGCGCTTCGAGCTGCGCTCGAGACGCGTCGTACACAACGTCCTGCCGGAAGCTGCCCGGCTCTTGGAACCCGTCGACGGCCGCTTGTGACGCTGAGTGCGCTACGGCCGTCAGAACCCGTCCGTCGGCGTAGAAGTGACACGTGACAGGGAAGGGGGGCAAAGAACCAGAGCCGTCGACGTCGATCTGCAAAGCGGCCGATTGAGACACCGCCTGTAAGGAAAGAGACAAGATTTTCCTTAGTTCACAGGTTGTCATGATCGTGTTGGCCAAAGTGTTTGTGTTTCAGCGTACCTGCACGTTCTTGTAGGCCTGGCAGGAGAGCGGATGCACGGACGAGTGGCAAACGGCGCCGGCGTACCCGGTGCCGTGGCAGTCGCAGGAGAACTCGTCGGAGCTCTGCGCGCAGATGCCACCGTGCTCGCAGGGGTTGGGGTTGCAGCGATCGATCATCTGGCACGCGTCGAACACAACCTCGTTGGCGCAGCAGTAGTCCTCCTTCTTCCAGTCCGACGGCAGCTGGTAGTTGCCGTCCACCGCGATGCGCCTCATGCACCCGATGAACCCGCGCGGAGGGTACTTGCCGCCTGCCCTCACACCGACAACACAAGTCATTTGTGTACTTGGTCAAATTAAACATATAACATAAGTGTGGTAACATAAGTATAATGCAAATTTAAGTTTAGTAACTCACCGGCAATGTAGTAAGTGCTTCCGGTCATAAAGCTGAGCTTCTTCAAGGTCTTGACCGGCCTGTAATCGACCGCCAGCGTGAGACTGTCCTTGGCCATGGTCAGCATCAGAGAATGCCATCTGCCGTCGTTGAACTCCTCCGCGTAGTTGTCCAACTTCACTTTGGGATTTCCCTGAGTGAAGAGCTCCACTTTCACTTTGCCCTCCTCCAGGTAAACCTGCAACCGCACAATCAAACATTGAAAGACTTTTTCTTTATTATTATTTTTTAATATTTTCAATGCTGATAATGAGATTGAATGGCAGCGCCATCTCTTAATAGTTTAAGAAACTAATTAAGTAAACAAAAGCATTACCTTGACGTAACCATCAGTTTTGAAAGAATGGTATATGAGAAGACCGTGGTTCTCGTATGTCCTGAACTCCATGGACACGTTGAGAGTATTCCCGCCAGAATAGCCTCGCAGTTTAGCATACGCACCCTCCTTCAGGAATGTTATGGGGGCTATGGGGGGTTCCTAAACAAATAATTCAATTATTTATTTATTTAAAATAATAGTAGAAAATTTTATTAAAAACACTAGTAAAGCAAAATGAAACTACATTATACCAATGTAATAGAATATAGTAAATAGGATTATTTTTTTGCAATCATCACCATCAAGTGCGGTCATAGCGACGGTAACCATCTACCATCAAGTGGACCACAATATTATGATATACCTACTCATAGAGAAGCCTACAAAGTTTTCTTAATTCTGATAAGTAATTGCTCAGATGAATCTCTGGCGTTACAACTGTACTATTATATTATTATACATTTAAATATATTCAAATAGATTAATTAAATATTTAAATATTTTTAAAATTAATTAAAAATGTAATTAAACATGATACGAGTTTTTGTTTTATTTTTTTATAAACATCATTATCATATAATTCTTGATAATACCAAACCACAACTCACATCCGTGCGAGTGTGAAAATAAATGGAAATCCACTATCAAATAAATTCGCAACAAATGTCAAAGATTATCGCTAAAAAAAACCACTAATATTATTATAAAATAATGACTTACTGGACAGGAATAGAGGGTGTTGACTTTTTGATATTTAAATGGCGTTCCAGATTCGTATCCCTGTTTCAATTCCTGGATGACATTGGTAGCGTTCAGGTACAGATTTTCCACGCAACCTGTGAAGTTCTGATTCACCACTAGACCCTCTTGGAAGTTGGGGACACCTCCAACGTACATCTGGAGTTGCAATCATTAAAAGCAAAAACAGTTACTAAATGAAAAAGGTACTTTTATTATGTCAAACTTGAAAAATAACAATATTTTTACTTGAATTATATCACTCGTATTAAACTAACTTTCTTGTTGACTTTCTCTTTTTTGTATAATAAACTATTTACTCGTAGACTACAATATAATTGTTTTCATATTGACTAACATTCATATTGACATCACTATCGCCTTGACTAGTCTGATATCATATCAAATTTGTAAACCTTCACACTAAGCAAACCAGTACTTATTTGGTTTTTAATAATAAGATTGAAAATTGAAAAATAATTCTAATAATTATAATTAACTTTAAAAAAATAACCATAACATGATGGTCAACAACAATACTTTATATTTGAAGCAGCAGAGTTAATTTAATGAGACAATGAAGCGATTTGGAGCCCGGTGTCATGATTCATCGGCGCACGCGCACCACAAATGAATAAAGCGTCAACTCACGGCTCTATTGAGGTTAAGTCGCGAGAACTCCCCCTTAATCCTGCCGCGGACGATGACCCGGTCCACGGAGAAGATGATGTCCCTGCGGTTGCGCGATACGACCACGTCGTGCCAGATGTTGTCGTCCAGGAGACTGCCCACCGAGAGAGACGTCGATACACCGGAACCTAGACACCGTATACTTACTTAAGGCTTACACTCAGGTTTATACGCGACTTCATCTTAGGGAACATACCCATTAGTATGGTCACGCAGACGTAGTCGTGACTTATTTTTTACAATTTCTTTCCCCCTCGGTGACCACCCGTAGACCTCACCCCTCCCCCTCTAGTTTTCACGTAGTAATTATCATTTTTTGGAAAGAAAATTAATAGTTTGGCTTGCCGCGTGACACCAAGAGTGCTTGTATACCTTATAATTACAAGTGAAAAATATATTACAAAGAAGAAAAAAAATATATAAAAACAGACTACGTGACAAAAACTAAGAAGCAATTATTTAGATAATCGTAAACATATATACATACAGACAGACAGATGGAACGGTATTATATATTTATTTTATAAATATATACAAAGTATTGAAACTCACCTAGATCTATATTGAGCACCAGCTTGTTGTCACGGAGTTGCAGTGCTATATAATCGCCCTGAGTTCCTCTCGAATACAACAAGGCCCCGGAGGCAGTACTAGTCTTGAACCTAAACCTAATAGTCTCTCGAGACGCTGACACTGGATCCCGGAGCAGGTCAGTCTTTATCAGAGATGAGCCGTTGAAGAATAGAGTGTCAGCAACTAAAATCAACACATACAATATTATATATGCAAATTTTATTATCAACGAGAAATTTATGAGCCATGAATGATTTTAGCATTTTAAACCAAAGAAATCACACCAATAACTTACAAAGAAAAAAGGTACAAAAATATTATGTAAGTTATTTGAATCCTATTGAAATCCTACTTGAAAATTGAAAAATACATAATTTATGCTGTATTTTTTTTTATTTTTTTTATTAAACTTATACTGCTACGTTATGTTAATGTTACGAACTTTTTTGTATATTAAGTTAAGACCAACATTTTTGCTAAAAATTTGCTGACTTCTTTAACAAAAGCAAACACAAATTAGATATTCATGAATTATACACATAAACCATCCCCAGAAATCCTTTTTTCCATTGTTGTAAACAGAAACTAATCCGTTCAAAGCTATCCTAGGTTAGGTTATTAATATAGGCAAACAGAGAAATATTAGAGGGAGAAATATAGAGGGGAGTTTACACTATGTATTTATTTAAAAACAATCATGACAGGTGAAGAAACAGGAAGTCATTATTTATAAACTAAAAGCAATTACATAAATTCGATATAGACAAATTCTTTTGATTTAATGTTGAAGCGAATGACGTTATTCCCACGAAATCCCCACCTTGTAAAATGTCAAGCAAAATACTACCTTAGTAGTGTAATAATACGTACCATAATCACAACCGTACACTTCCACCCTCATGGAAATCTTATCCCGCCATCGCATGGGGTTTATTCGTAAGAACTGAGCTATGATGGGAACTTCAAATTCGTTCTTCTTGATTGTGTTCCCATCGTGGTTACCTTCAAACATCTAGAAAAATATTTTTACGTTATCATTTCAACTTTTCTTTCCAATTTGTTTATGAACCGATTCCCTTTATTTTAAAGTTTAATATTATTTTATTGATAACACCAGCTGTTGCACGCGACTTCGTCCGCGTAACTTTATAAGATATAGCCTATGTTACTCGGTGAT
The DNA here is from genome assembly GCA_947623395.1 of Synanthedon tipuliformis. Taxonomy (NCBI): domain Eukaryota; kingdom Metazoa; phylum Arthropoda; class Insecta; order Lepidoptera; family Sesiidae; genus Synanthedon; species Synanthedon tipuliformis. The sequence goes on along the minus strand of OX392415.1, from coordinate 11,025,420 downwards.
AATATAGCTTCCCAACAGCGAAAGAATTTTTCAAATTGTTCCAGTAGTTTCGGAACCTATTCAATTCAAACAAACAAACAATCAAATTTTTCCTTTTTATAATATTAGTATAGATTAGTGTTAGTATGTACTTTGTTATTAAAAATAGAAAATGTTAAGTTTTTCCAGATCAAAGTCGAATTTCGTTCAGTTGTCAAACACCCCTGCTATTTATTGCTATACATAATTTAATTGCCTTTAGAGTTCAAAAACAGAATACAGTCTAATATTCAGCGGTAAAGTGACTCACCTGCGGATCTCCTTCCCCTGTGGACACCGTCCTCCAACTCTCACCATCATCAGAATATTGTATCATATACTCTGTGATGTATTCGTTTGAAGCATAGAGTCCCCTAGTTGCTATCCCACGCAACTCCATGCGTTTTTTCAGATTTACCGTCAAGTGTTGATAGTAAGAACTCTCCTTTGCCGTCCAAGCCGTTGGCCCTTCACCGTTACCAATGTTAGTTAGATTATGTGCATTATTTACCGTAACTTTTTATATCTACTATTATAAAGTGTGTTATCAAGGGGTTGGTTAATTTTTATTATTATTAGCTAGTAGAAACTAGAACGATATGTTAGTTTTTTTACATTAAGCTGTGTTGACACAGTCAAAGATGGATGGACAAAATATTTTTGACAAAAAAGTTTACTTGGTTCACTTTGTTATTTTGCAAAATTCCATTGTTTTTAATTATGCTATTTTATTTTGTCAATTGACATAATTGAGATTCCAAAAGCTGACTTGTTTAGACGTCAAAGTTTGCTTTCATCATAATATTGTCAAGATTATCAGAACTCTGTCCAAGCAGACTTTGATTGTGTCAAACGGTGCTTTAGCCACCTACCTAAATTTGAATACCAGAACACCATTAAGTCTACTAAAGAAGCAACATTCCAGCGTGCAATTATCCCAGGCAGTATCCATGATGGTTATTATATGTGGTTTTTCTTGCAAATGCTATACCTTAATTTCCCCTCCAGCCGCTTTGTATTGCACATAATCGAGGCCATTGGAGCCATAGCTGATATGGTATTCCATAACATACTCCTGCGAGTGAGCACGGCCTTGAGTGGCCACGCGGGTGATGTTCTTTACAACACCGAGATCAATGATGAGCTGCTGGGCAAAGTCATTCTCCGATGCTGTCCATGCGTTGAGCCCTTTTTGGTACGAAATGTGTCACAAATTCACTCTCTTTTTTATAACGGTTATGTTTGTTAGTATTTATAATTTGGTATGATTAAAATTTAAATGAAAAAATTAAATATAATGATACGATAACATCAAAACATAACGAACCAACCCATTTACAGTAAATTATCTTAAACACACATAATAAAACACCAAAACATGCAAAAAACTTTTAAAAATCTTTATTTTCCTTTTTCATAAAATCATTACTAAAAGTTTCATCAACTTCAAACACCGGTTTTGCCTCCTTTACTAAATCTTCAAATGTAAGAACATTAAAAGGTATTGGCGTATGCCCCTTATCCTTATTAACTTTTAAAGACACTGCAACAGTATATTTATCATCTATAAGTGACTCCTCAAAAACCCAGTCCTTCATCAAAACATCGTTTTCATACAGCACTGTATCTGTAGTTACTTCGCTCAATTTCAACATATCTGTCTTTATATTAAAGCTAATATTAGCCAGTGGTATAGTTATTCCAACTCCAATATTCTTAACATAACTTTCCTTGAGACACCAAAAGCGATAAAAGCAAGCAATTTGCTCCATTTCTGAGGAAAAACTATATATTTTCAACCATTCCTGAGTTGAAAAAAGACGACTCATTACACGGAAAAACTCTGGAATATTCTTGTTGACGGGCGGCTCTATTTTCATAACATCAACACCTATATTGTTATCAGTGTTTCCAGCTAACACTACATAGTCTCCTTGGTGAGATACGTTAAAGTTAACTGAAGCGTCCGCAACATCTAGCAGGTATGGTTTACCTTTATCATCCCTTGCAAATCTAATTTTATCATAGGGAATCTCAGTAGCAATATGAGCAAATTTCCTCAATAATAACCGTCCGATAAGAGATGATTTAGCGTCATTTTGAAAAACAAATCTGGAGATTCGTTCCTTCTCTTCCGGTTGTATGTACTGAGATATGGCCAACATTTGATCCAAGTTTGGTTTCCAAGCACTGGCATTAAAAGCCCATCTTACATTACAGCTGGTCATTTTGTAAATTGCTTTCATTCAAGACTTTTTTCTTTCAATATTATAATAGTTAAGGGTCCAAAAACTGTATTTTTATAGTTGTGGACCTGCAGACCAAGTTAACGTATTTTATTCATGTATATGTCCACTATTCACCCATCGTAATTTTTCACTTCTCTTGCACTTATTTTATTTGCAAAAACTATTCAAGCAAAAAAAATATTGCAACTTAAATGTAATAATTTTTATAATTCATGCAAAAACAAAAATAAATCACAAATCCTATTCTATATCATATTATAAGTCAATAAAATAATTGCATTTCTCTTTTATTTCAAGTAATTGAATAATCAATTATTTCCCACAGTAATTAAAAACTTATTCATTTTAATAATTAATTAATTTAAACCTTAAATGCATAATTAATAACGAACACTAAATTATTTAAAAATTAGGTAGCTAATTGAAGCCAATTTATATTGGTATTGTTTAAACACTTACGTATTTATATAATACTACTTATGTATTTTACTTATGTAATGAGATAACTAATAAGAGTGTTTAATTATAGATTAAATTGATTAAATTGAAATAATTTATCTGCATAATAGTTCATGCCATTCTAAATCTGATGAGATCTAATGTTATATTCAGAACCAATTTCTAGATTAGTTCCAGAAGAAGTCTAGAAGAGTTTAGGAGCTAATCTACGAAGGATAAGAGACATTAACTGATTTTAAATAAGTGCCATAATTATTTTACTTTCATATCAGATTCAGGATGGTTTTATATTTTTTTAGAAAGTCTTGTGTGATTTAATACTCACCATATAGCTTGGCATTATCAGGTCCTCTATCCCTCAAACTAGAGGTTGCATTTAATTTTGCAGTTGCCACTAATGGTTCATTGCATTCGTAGTCGTAATAAAATCTAACAGAATCTGAAAAAAATCAATTCAATATGAATAAGAATCAATGATATTCAATGTTTTTTAAGCCCTTCTAGTAAAATTATCGGATGAACTTACAATCTATCTATAGATAATTATAATAAAATCGTAAACGTAAAAATATAGGTACTTTGTACACATTTTGTTTGTCTGTTTATCTGTGCGTTTGTACACGCTAATCTCGGAAACGGCTTGACCGATATCAATGCAGTTTTCTCTGTGCATCAATGATTAATTGGATTAAACTATAGAATACTATTTATCCTGGAAAAATGTTAGGTTCCTGTGAGATTTAAAAAAAACGAACTACAGCGCGTACGAAGTTTTGGACACCACTTAGTAGATAAGTAATAAAATAAAACTTTCAATATAATTATTTGAAACTAATAGGTTATTTTTAGGTTGATAATCCAACATTAACCTAATTAGGCTCTGATAATTAAATGAATAGGGACCAAAGTGGAGTGAACCGTAATTTATTTAGTTTTTTAAAAAATTAATATTACAAAACTCACCTGCTTCGGCTTTGGATATGCTGTAGCAAAGCAACATAAACAAATAACACACAAAATCACTCATCATAATTTCATATTTGATTTATATTATACATCAAATAAGTAAGGATAACATGAGAAAAGTGCGGTATCCGTCAGAATAACGAAAAAACTTGTTTGATCATTACGTTAGCGTTGTCATCCTCATCCGAAAACTTCTAAACACAAGCCAATGCAAACCGGAAACAAGCAGGACAACACCCAGAAGAGGTTTGTTTTCCTTGACTATATTTTAAAACCAATAGTTTATTGGCTCAAATTTTGACGTTTCGCATTTAGTCCAATAAAAGATGACGCTATTAACAAAGAGAATTGACAAAGGGACAATATGAAAAACAGAAGGAAACAGAATTTTGAAATGAAAATGCATTCAGAATTCTTTGATCTAAAACAAACAAAAAATAACTTCGTAATTCAAAAATTACAAAATAGTTTACTTCTGATTTATGTATCTTATTTTACTTTTATCTCCAATTAAATTAATGTAAAGTTATTTTACAAGTGATAATAATTTCAAGGATTCAGAACGTATCCTGCACATAATTATAAAATATTGCCAGTAGTTAAAAAGCGTTTTCAAATAACAGCCATAGATACTTAGATTAATGATTGGTCTCGCCGCGCTCGACTAGATACCGCACTATCTAAAAACAATAGTTCCGGGAATGCGGCAACTTTTTACTGTAGTGTGTGTAAAACATCGTCACTTTTTATCACTTTTTACACAGTTTCATTATATTTTTACACAGTTTCACTACGCAAACTGGCATTTTATTATGCCCCAAATTTTCATCAAAATCTGTTCAGTAATTCTTTATGGTAAAGGATTAAAAACAGGCCACATGTAAAGGTACCTAAATATATAAACAATTCGAGAAAATTTTAGGATCTATATATTAAAAAGACAAAGGGTACGTAGCGTAGGTGCTAATTGATAGTGATATAATTATATTATTAAGAGGATGTAATCTCAAGTGCAACCCTATTGGAATCTGGTAATGCTGTCAGATTTGTGAACTGTATTTTTTTATGTTATGTCCATCTTGGTAGCATAGTTCAATTAGATATAAGGTTAAGTTTAGCTAATACGTGAATCTCGATTATACCTACGCCTGAACATCAGATATTAAACAAGATATATTATGGGATCATCGTAAGTACATACACTTCGTGAACCGAGTTCTAACCGAAGCGAAGTCGAAGGATGGAGAATTTCGAATCTTTTATGTGAACCTGGCAATACATATAATTAAAAGCTGACTGACAGCTGACAGTAAATTGACATTGATAATGTAGTACAGGGTACAGACTACAACAACCATCGTTTTTTTATTAGTTCGAATACATATGTATTATGACGCGAAAGTATATTAATTTATAAAAATTAACATTTAACTTATGTACCTTAAATAATAATTCGAATCGATTGTTTGGTGTATATGGAATTAATTTTTATTTCAATTTGTGATCTTTATTTTCATTTCTTCATTTGTTTTCAATATCCCGTTACCCTAATGCCACGTTCTTTCTGTGTTTTATTCGGTAATTTATGAATTAAACGGTGAATATCTTAAAAAGAAGTGGATACCGACAGGTAAGATACATTAAATTTATAAATATTGCAGAAATAAAAAAACCTGAATCACAATAGGATGACATCACGACTTCCATTCCTTTCGATGTCTAGTTTGGTATGCCACCGCCACCTTGTTAATCAATAACTTGCAATTGACATTTTGCAGGAGTGTTACATAGTTATCAATGCTTTTTTCAATGGATAAAAATTAATACATGTTTTAAGGTTTCATGTCAAATTTACTTTATGTGTCGTCTTTTTTGTAGAAGCAGCCATGTCGAGTATGTCCGATCGAAAAGCGGAGTTGGAGCGCAAAAAAGCGAAACTCCAAGCGCTCCGCGAAGAAAAAGATCGTCGTAGAAGGGAGAAAGAGCAGAAAGATGCAGATGAAGCACTGGTAACACTTGTTTATTTATCTAGTCTCATATTTATCGTAAAAATACATTAAAATGATGTTGTTTATTTCTGGTTAACTCTCAGATTATCGTTAAGTTAAATTCAGGTACTCTTCAGAAAACTTGTAACTTAAACGTATTCATCTTCTCTATATATAAAAATTAATCTTTGTGTGTTAGTGTTTCAAAAACTCAAGAATGGCTAGGTCTAGCCAATTCCATAAGTGAAAACCAACTGGTTTCGACCGGACCGAATAGGGATAAACGGGGAAGATTTGCATAAATAAAATTTCATCCCAAGCGAGTACACAAGTATTGAAAAATAGTCAAAAATCACAAAGCAATTTTTGCATGTGAAATGATAAAACATTACTTTTATTAATACTATGTATAAATACAATTTTTTTTTTTTATATATATATTTTGCAATCGGTCTAATCGACCATGAGCAAATGTGTTGGAAGATAGTGGCAGGTAGAGATGTGCCCCATCAGACACACCACATTATGTATTAAGACGCCTATCACAGTCCATCTAGTTGTAGGATTTTACGCCTTTTGAGTCTGTTTATGCAGTCATTTATAGTTAGCTGACAGGCCAGCTGGTTCGGGTGTCTTTCCAATCTGCATTTATATTTTTCAGAGCTTGCCTTTATCTCCTCCTTCACCGTTGGCATACCAAGGTATTCGTGAACTTCCGAGTTCTTCACAAACCACGGTGCGTTGGATATCTGTTTCAGGATATTGTTCTGAACTCTCTGTATTATAGAAATGTTTGAGTCACAGGCAGAACCCCATAGCTGAATGCCGTATGTCCAAATAGGTTGTAGAACAGTTTTGTAGATTAATATCTTGTTCTCTAAAGATAGTTTGGAGTTTCTGCCCAATAACCAATACAATTCCTTGTATCTCATATTGATCTCGTTCCGTTTTGTAACAACATGTTTTTTCCACGTGAGTCGCCTATCCAGGTGCATCCCCAGATACTTTACGGAGTCACTGCATGGAAGCTGGTTCTCTCCCAGTTTTACAGAAGGACAGGTGTCATGTCTTAGAGCAAAGGTAATTTGGACCGACTTCGAAGCACTAGCACGTATTCGCCATTTCTCGAGCCATTTATTGATGTCATCAAGGCTATGTTGTAGGAGTATTGAGGCATATTTTGGGCATCTGCTTGGTGCCAAAATCGCGGTGTCATCTGCATAAGTAGCCACTGTTGTTCCTGGGGTCTGTGGCAGATCTGCTGTAAATATGGTGTATAGTACTGGTCCAAGTACAGAGCCTTGGGGAACACCAGCCAGAATGTCATAGAATCGTGATGTGGCACTATCCTCCCTTACTCGGAAAATTCTATCCTTAAGGTAGGACTCCAGTATAGAGAAAAATGTGTGGGGTATGTACTTCTTGATCTTAAATAGAATTCCTTTGTGCCAGACTCTATCAAATGCTTGCTGTATATCAATAAAAGCTGCTGCACAGTAATTCTTTTCCTCCAATGCATTTCTGATAATTTTACATATTCTGTGTATCTGCTCTATTGAAGCATGTTTTGGCCTAAATCCAAATTGATGATCAGGTATCACAGAACCCGCACTGACAGCACAAAGCAGCCGCTGAAGAAGGATCTTTTCAAAGAGCTTTGATAATACTGGTAGCAAACTGATAGGTCTGTAAGATTCTATCTCGTGCGGTGGCTTCCCTGGTTTGTTGATCATAATAACTTCTGAGACTTTCCACAGAAGTGGATAATACCCCACTGTAATTATGCGATTAAAGAGAGTAGTGAGATACACTATAGCTTTTTTTGGTAGATTATTGAGGACCGTTTTGTCAATAAGGTCGTAGCCCGGGGCTTTTTTGTTCTCCATTTTGTTAATAGTCCTCTTTACTTCTTGAGGTGTAACAGTTTTTAGAGGGTGGTCAAGTTGAAAGTCCTGCTGCAATATGGTGTCCACCTCTGTGTCATCAGTGTCCGAGTGAGCATTGTTGGGAGTGAATACTTTCGCAAGGTGTTTAGAAAATTCGTTCGCCTTTTCTTGAGCTGTCCGAGCCCACTCATTTCCAGATGTTCGGATGGGTGGTTTTGGATTTATTGGTTTGTTAGTACTCCTACACACTTTCCAGAGTGAGTAATTTGTTAGACTGGTGCCGGTCAGTGATTGTAGCTGTGCCTCTGTTGTGATGCTGTCTACTTCCCTGAGAACAGATTTTAATTCTCGTGCAGCTTTATTTAAGGCTTTTTTGTCATCTGGGTGGCGGCTATTATGCCATACTCTTCGTAATCTTCGCTTTTCCAAAATAAGCTGTCTTATTTCTTGGGGGACGGATTTGTGTCTATGAGTTTTCACTTTTGACTCTGGGGTACTTTTCCAGCAAGCGTCTTGTATCGTTTTTGTGAACTTGTATACAGCTTCGTCCAGATCATCACTTACTTTCATGCGTGTGTTCAGTTCCAGAGAATCTTCAATTATGCTACGAAACTTATCCCAATTTGTTTCACGACTGTGCAGCTTTGGACTCTCTTCTTTATAAATGACTGACGTGCTCATAGTTAGGATAACTGGGATGTGATTTGATGTTCCATCCAAACAAGACTCTATCTTATAGAAAAGCCGTGACAATCCTGACAATATGTAGAAATCAAGGACATCTGGTAATTTGCTGGGATCAGTTGGCCAGTGGGTAGGTTCAGAAGTCGCGATTGAAGTGAAATTGTTCTTATCAAGACATTTTTTCAGCTCTCTTCCTCTTGTCGTGTTGAGTCTAGACCCCCAATGACCATGTTTTGAGTTCCAATCTCCTCCTGCCACAAAACGTGGGCCCAGTGTTTTGAAGTAGTTGGTAAACAGCTCCTCCGTCAACTTGTGTCTAGGCGGACAGTATACAGCGGAAACAGTGAAGTTTCCACTCTTGTCAGAAATGGACACTGTAGTTGCCTGTATTTGTTCAGACTCATATTTAGTGTGCTCATTATGTTTGATTGCGGATCTTATAATAACTGCCGAGCCACCGTGCGCCGTACCGTCTGGATGTTCCGTTGAATAGACATTATAGTTTTTTATTCTGATTTGACTACTAGCTGTAAAGTGTGTCTCTGATATAAGTAGAATGTCGATACTGTAATCATCCAACAGAATCTCGACTTCTCTTTTGTTGGGAGATAAACCATTCGTGTTCCAAGTAGCTATTTTTAGTGAGTTAAACACAAATTTTATTAACGAGTGTAGTTATGAGACCAAGTAGTGTGCTCATTTGTTGTAAGATATTATCTAATTTTTCTGATTGTTTTGTAAATAATGTCTCTATTGTATTAGTAAATAGTGTTTGAATATTGTTAGGTAATTGTTGTTGTGTGGACTCTGTCTTATTAAAATTATTCCTCAATACTGTTTCCGCATATGTTTTCTTTCTCTCATCTTGTGAGATGCCTTCCTTTACCTGCAGGGTACCTTTATTTTCCCTGTGGGGGAGTAGGTTTTTCTGCCCAGTTATTCTTTGAGTTTTTCTAGCCAATATCTCCTTATAAACCTCACATCCCTTGAAATTGGCAGGATGTGGACCAAGACAAAGTGCACATGTTGCTGGGGTGCTTCGATCAGTTTTTTTGCAATCTCTAGTTCTGTGTGCATCAGCGCATTTAAGACAGCGGTAGGGCCTCATGCAGTAGTTTTTGGAGTGTCCATACTGCTGACACCTTTGACACTGTATTAGTGTTGTTCTCTTTTTTGGATCTTCTATAACGACGATTTGGTGATGTATACGTTTTATTTGTTTCGCAGCTTTGTTATTTGGTCCTGCTTTCAAATTGACGAAAAAAGTGGATGTGGGTTTTTTGTCAGGTCCAAACTTTGAGTTGATAATTTCACCAACGACTGTGTTTCCACATTCCTCAAATGCATCTCTGATAGCACTATGCGGTGTTGTGTGATGAAGATTCTTTATAACCAATCTACAGTTCCTGTCACCCTTTGTGTTGAAAGTGTGTCCAATCAGGCCATTCTCTCTGACAATGGTTATTATTTTTTTGTACGTATCTACATCGTCACTTGATATTCGGATTTGGTTCTTATTAATGTTTTTATAGCAAAATTTTGTATTCTCCGCCACTCCTACGAGAAGATCCGTTAACTTATTAACATCTTTTACTCCATACAGCATTATGGGTGGAGGTTTATTGGCTTTCCTTTCTTTCATTGGAGTGTCATTTATATTACTTGTATTCTGCTCATCAATGGTCAGACCAGTAAAGCTATTTGAGATTTGTATACCATCAGGTGAGCTCAAAAGTTTTCTTTTTTTGGTTGTTCTAATTGTTGGTACTTCTTGCCAGTCTGGAGGGCAAACATTTGACCCAGTATTGGTTGATTTGGAGGAAGCGTTTCCCATAGAGTTACTTCGAGGCCGTTGTAAAAAGAGGCTCGGATGAAATGCCTGTTGCACAAGTTTTTTATTTCCCATATTTACACTCACTGGTGCTTCGTCACCCATCCCAGTAGTATCTTCGGTAACATGTTTAACACACTCAGGCCCGGATACCTGAGAGCGCCGATGGCTTTCTTGGTTAAGCAATACTTTGCCCCCCCCAGAATACGCGGGGCTGCCCGAGCTAAGCTCGGGGAGGGATTCTCCGGCGGCGCCGGTACCCTCCTGGGGTAGTTTTTCTTTGAGTGTTGCTTCCATTTTTATTTTTAATTCAGGGTTGATTTCCCCTAGCCAGGTATTCGGTTATGGCGCCGAAGGCTCGCCTGTGCCCTTCATACTTTGCTGCTACAGTCACAAGGTAGGTGTTATGTGTGGGGCTCGCCTTAAGACTGCAACATTGCCCAGGGGGTACGACTCACAGTGTTTGTGAGCCCATCATTAGACCGCGGCGGCAGTCTAATAATGGCGGGGACGTTGTATGATAGGACTGGTCAGTGCGCGCCTAATAGTCTAGCTCCACACACCTAGACGTACGCAATCGGTATTCTCAGCTTTTTTTAAGTATATGTTCCCTAGCACAAACACATACCACCGAGACCTACACTGACTTACCCCCCAAATAATACAGTAATAATAGTATAAATACAATAAAGTTTTTTTTTTTTAAGTAAACCACTATAAAAAAGTATAGAGTATAAAAAAAAGTTGTGGTTGTTCTAAATTAGGCAAGAAATTATGATAGGTATGGTTTTCATATCATTTTTTTCTTTGATTTAACTGAATTGTTAACTGAATTAATCAGTGGATGTTGTCAGTGATGATTTATATACCATTGAATTTCTAATCTTTTATTTTAAAATGCTGTTTTGTTTAAATTATTGAATGCAACTTGTCTATTTTGCGTTTTTATTCAAGCAACGGGCATCGGCAGCGTCAAGCTTGGACAACAGGAGAGATTTGGACGAGATGCTATCGTCTCTGGGCGTAGCTCCTGTGAAAGACGTTCTCTCATCCCTATCTTCCATGACATCCCTCACACCTCCGCAGACTGCGTCTCCTGATGCGAGCCTTCATACAGACAAGACCAGTTTACCAGCACAGGGGTGAGCAAAAACTCTTTGTAATAAATAAAAAATGATAATTCTGCTTTATTACTCTAACAACTCTTTCTCCCTCACAAAACTAAACAAACAATTTTTTTTTTCAGTGGACCAAAAAAAGCTCCCGCCCTACAAGTGGTTTCTGTGCAATCAACAGACATACCTCCAAAGGAAAATGTGACATACGCCAAACAGACTCAGACAATTGGCACAGGAGGCACTGAGTTGCGTGATGGTAAGTGGTGACCGCATATATTTTTACTATCTCTCCATCGGTCTTATCTAAGTTCAACCCTTTTATTTTAATTTTCAAACAATAGAAGAAATCAACGGCTCTGACAAAGCTATAAAATTTTTTTTATAATATAAAAAAGTTTGAATGACAACTCAAAGTCTCTGATATGATTCTTATTGGATGAAAATTATCTTGTGTATAATAAAAATAAAGAAATGCGTTAATATAATCAAATATTATTATTTTCTATTTTTGTTTGTTTATTTGTTAGTTAGTTAGTTATAATACTTTATTTTTGTATGTTAATGATTAATATTTATATGTAAGAATTTAATTAAATAAAGAATGTTGAATAATTATGATAAAATAATAATAATAATAATAATATACAAAGGTAATTAGTTTAATAGCTGTTGATTGTTAAAAAAATAAAAGTTGAACTTAGATAAAAGTTTAATAAATAGATAGATAAGTAGGTAAGACTTTGAAGTCCCGCACAAAATTTACTGTAATTGAGGAGATACATTACAAAACGTGTTTAAGGGGCCGTTACGGAGACGCGCCGCGCGATGTTTAGGTTTTTAGCGCTACTCTCACAACGATCGAGGCTCGCGCATTGCACACGCACACATGTACGTAAGCATAGAGCAAGAGCCCACGACGGCCAGACCTTCGTTATTTTATAAACGCTGAAAGTTTCTCTATGCATAGTAAATGTGTATAGTACTGAAGCTCAATTTTTTTATATTTTCTTCGGGATAACTTTAGAAATCACGTCATCCATTGCCGGAGACTTATTACAGTTGCTATTTTGTTACCAAATATAAAAATTGTTGTCAAATGTATTATTAGCGTATAAATAATTGTACTTATAATAATTTTATTATTTTAGTTGCACAATACAAAACGAAATTGTTATTCCCAATTACAAAAATAATATATTGTACTGAAAAAGTTTGTACAAAAAATCTGCCTGCTAGAAAACCTGGGATTCCTTACATTAGAACTTATTCCTTGCCTGTTCCTTACGAACCTTTTATTCATCAGTTGCATTCAGTACACCCCCTCTCCCTAAACCCCCTGTCCGTAACTGATGCTCCGCTCGGACCCCTCCGACCGTAACTTGGAAACGGTGCGACGCAGCCGGGTGATGTTTGGGCTCATCGGAGACGTCTCTCCGAGATAGATAATTTGACGACCCCCTCGGACCCCTCCGACCGTAACTAGGAAACGGTGCGACGCAGCCGGGTGATGTTTGGGCTCATCGGAGACGTCTCTCCGAGATAGATAATTTGACGACCCCCTCGGACCCCTCCGACCGTAACTTGGAATCGGTGCGACGCAGCCGGGTGATGTTTGGGCTCATCGGAGACGTCTCTCCGAGATAGATAATTTGACGACCCCCTCGGACCACTCCGACCGTAACTTGGAAACGGTGCGATGCAGCCGGGTGATGTTTGGGCTCATCGGAGACGTCTCTCCGATATAGATAATTTGACGACCCCCTCGGACCCCCCCCCCCCGAATTGTCAATTGTCAAATGTAGACCGGAATTGTCAAATTTTGAAATATGGTCTACTAAAAAATTCATCTCCCCGAGACGTCTCTGATGAGCCCAAACACGACCCGACTGCGTCGCACCGTTTTCAAGTTACGGTCGGAGGGGTCCGAGAGGGTCGTCAAATTATCTATCTCGGAGAGACGTCTCCGATGAGCCCAAACATCACCCGGCTGCGTCGCACCGTTTCCAAGTTACGGTCGGAGGGATCCGAGGGGGTCGTCAAATTATCTATCTCGGAGAGACGTCTCCGATGAGCCCAAACATCACCCGGCTGCGTCGCACCGTTTCCATGTTACGGTCGAAGGGGTCCGAGGCGGTCGTCAAGTTATCTATCTCGGAGAGTCGTCTCCGATGAGCCCAAACATCACCCGGCTGAGTCGCACCGTTTCCAAGTTACGGTCGGAGGGGTCCGAGGGGGTCGTCAAATTATCTATCTCGGAGAGACGTCTCCGATGAGCCCAAACATCACCCGGCTGCGTCGCACCGTTTCCATGTTACGGTCGGAGGGGTCCGAGGCGGTCGTCAAGTTATCTATCTCGGAGAGACGTCTCCGATGAGCCCAAACATCACCCGGCTGCGTCGCACCGTTTCCAAGTTACGGTCGGAGGGATCCGAGGGGGTCGTCAAGTTATCTATCTCGGAGAGACGTCTCCGATGAGCCCAAACATCACCCGGCTGCGTCGCACCGTTTCCATGTTACGGTCGGAGGGGTCCGAGGCGGTCGTCAAGTTATCTATCTCGGAGAGACGTCTCCGATGAGCCCAAACATCACCCGGCTGAGTCGCACCGTTTCCAAGTTACGGTCGGAGGGGTCCGAGGGGGTCGTCAAATTATCTATCTCGGAGAGACGTCTCCGATGAGCCCAAACATCACCCGGCTGCGTCGCACCGTTTCCAAGTTACGGTCGGAGGGGTCCGAGGGGGTCGTCAAATTATCTATCTCGGAGAGACGTCTCCGATGAGCCCAAACATCACCCGGCTGAGTCGCACCGTTTCCAAGTTACGGTCGGAGGGGTCCGAGGGGGTCGTCAAATTATCTATCTCGGAGAGACGTCTCCGATGAGCCCAAACATCACCCGGCTGAGTCGCACCGTTTCCAAGTTACGGTCGGAGGGGTCCGAGGAGGTCGTCAAATTATCTATCTCGGAGAGACGTCTCCGATGAGCCCAAACATCACCCGGCTGCGTCGCACCGTTTCCAAGTTACGGCGTGTCAAATTATCTATCTCAAAATTTTCGCTTTTTCGGTGCCCCGCGTAGACTTGCCGCCGCTCCGCTCCGCTACTCATACTCACCAGTAGACATCATTGCATGTTTTTTTTTTTTGTTCTATTATAAAAATAGAATAGTTTGGACGTGTTCCAGAGTCCAATCTGTCATACTGTGCTGGGGAACTAGTTGGATTTTTTTTGTCCAAACAATTCTATCATAGAACTATAGTAGAACTGTTTGGAACAACCCACTTATTATTTTTTATATATTATCTCAAAAGATTGTAATAAATAACGAAGGTCGTGGGCTCTTGGGCTATAATTTCAACATCAAAAACGACATATTTGTCATTTTTTGTGTAAGTACACGGTTCGATCGCGAACTGTCAATGCGGCGCAAAGCGACGTGCTCTCACTTCGGAGGCGCGTGGCCGACTGAACCGACTACTAGCGTAATTTCAATATAATAGCCTTCATAGTAATTTGTATGAAGATTTTGAGCGAAAAAATTGGGCAACTTTGTGATTTTTTTTACATAGAATAAGGATATATTAATTAAGAAATAAATATTCCAGCAACTTTTTTATAGTTTTAACTTTATTATTTGATAAAATTCATTTAATAAATTTTGATACTTACGGCTCAATTGTAACAACACGGGAGTGCGATTTACACGATTTTAGTGATTTTCTGATTTTTTTTTACACTTATCTATAAGCATTATCTAAAATTCAAATGTTTCAGCATCAAGTAACATTCATTGGCTAGCTGTGTGATTTTTTTCAAGGTTGTGGAGCATCGTTTTATATATAATTCTCTTACATTCCCGACCCTCGATTGGCGAAAGGGACCCTTAATCCAATTTAAACAGCAATCTATTTAACATTTATTAAAAATTAAATATAATTATGAACAGATATTGATATTTTTGAATGTCAATTTAAAAATGTTCACTAAGTAGCTTGTATGTAATATAAAACTATAATACCCTTTAATACTGGTAATTAATTAATAATTTTATTTAAAAAATGGAAATTAAAAAAAAAATTAAATTGAAAAATTAAATAACCAAAAATTATTGAAATTTATGTACCTCCTCAATTTATTTGCGATAATGGCAGCCTCTTGAAAATAATATATTATAAGTCCAATGTACATAATAATAAATTAATTTAATCATGTCCAACATTATTAATATTATTAACAAATTAATTAATAATATGTTCAACAAAGGCTGCATTAATATTCCTAAATTGATTTATAATTTCTAATAACAGTATTGTGTTAACACAAAATAAATAATATCTGAATGGTTGCATTTTGTATGAAAATCATAATTATTAACTGTGATGTCTGGGTGCTGGTTTTGTTATGTAATATTGTCATTTGCAAATATTTCTTTTTCTTACTCATTCTCATTAGTAAGTCATATATATTAATATTTTTGGCCATTTTAGTTTTTAGTGAAGTTATTACATAATTGTTATTTCGAAAAATGCTTAAGTTTTTGTATATTTGCAAGTGAAGTTCCTTTCTTAACGAAATAACCAATGACATCTGTAGTTATCAATACAGTATTTACTTTTCATACCATCATTTTTGGTTCAGTCGCCTGAAAAATAAATTATATTTTGTTAAACATTGAATTGGCTTCAGGCTACATGTAGAAATCAAATTTTGACAATAAATTTTATTTCTATACACTAAAAGGGGGACATGGTGTCAATTCACAGATGCTCAGGCTAACATTTCTACTAAGTACTTACAATTATAAATAAACTAAACTAAGCAAAAGTATTTTTGTCTTTAATTGGAAAATAGAATGTTAATAATAATTATCAGTTAAAGGCTTTTGATAACTTGACATAAAGCTTTTATATAAGTAAAAAAGATACTTGATTTTGTCTCTTTTACTTCAGAGTTAAATTGAAATAAATGAGAAAGAGACAACATCTCTGACCTTACTGCTTTAGCTGTTCTAAGTCCCACTTGAAACATAGGGGAAAAAATAAATTTCATCTAAGTTTTGGGATAAAATTTAATATAACAGTACCTGTTAGTAGAAGCAAGAAATGACTGATGTCCTGTAACCCAAAGAGTTCGGAATTTTTACTCATTAGTAGCATTTATATCTGAAGATTTAATTATTGTATTTTAGATGGGGCCCTAATCTATTTAGCTTAGCCTTAGATTAATCTAAGCTTAGCCCGTAGCAACATTTTTGTTTCATCAAAATAGGGCCTCAAGAGGTATCTGATTTTTCTTTCAATGATTGGTAGCTTTATAAATGGGTACAAATATGTAACTTAGATAATTTAATGGAAGAAAAGTTTTGCTTGAATTTTATTAATGAAATAAAAATATTTTTCGGTTATTCATAAAAGTTAGTTGATTTGGTATTCGCCGTTCATTTGGTAGAACTGTCTAACTGAAATGCATCGGTAATTCACCCCTAGAAAAGCAGCAGAAATTATTATTATGATTTGCACGATCACTAGATGGCCCTATTCATTTCTAACGAAGACGTTTTGTAAATTTACCTCAGTAACATGATCAACCTTTTCTAGAATTGAAAACAATTATTGTTTCACTTTGCTAGTAACGTTATAACTTCCATATCTTGAGAAGTCCACTTCAAAAGTTGCAGGCACTATAGATATATTATAAGAAAATACTGATAGAATAAGTAGGTAAATAACACTTACTAGTATATGATCTGTCCAAGAAAGTACATTCCGAACTCTGTGGTCCCTTGTGTGTGTGTTTTTTTTAATTGTCAACACTTGTCTAAACTTGTAAAGCAAAAGTAAATACTGTCTGAGTGTGTGGTGCAATATCTGTGTTTGTGCTACCATAAAAAAGGCTGCTCTTCCAATGCCTCACCGCTTGCAGGATACATGGAGGACTGGTGGCGGCCACGCAAAGGTAATTACAACTTTAAACATTACCATCTTTAGAGCTATTTTCGCAAGCACGGGTCAACGATCAACCAAATCCGTAGAAAGTCCACTGCCAAGACATAGACCCTTAATTTTCCTAAATGAAAATTGTAAAATACAAAAGATAAATGTGTTACAACAGTAATGTGGATTTTTTATTATATGTATGTAGTTTATCTGGGGCAAAGTTAAATTGTGAAGAATAGTTTATGTTTATCTATTTTTAGTATGATTCTGGTTAGGTTAATAATACCTTTAAAGCGTTGCAGTAAAGTTAAATGTTCTTGTATTATATACAATTAATCACATAGCTATGTAACCGTGCTTGTGAGAATATTGAAAAAAAAAATTAACAAATAAATTCCATTAATGCAATTGGGGGTAACATTTAACGTAAATTGAACTCTCTTTGTAAACGAATAACGCATGTATTTTCCGTAACACAAATTATTGTCAAGCGTTTCATGTGGAGATGTGGTGTGCATGTTTTACACGATCATAAGCATGTGTGCACACGATTAACGTTTGTGTTCATATATTGGACATATTTTGATGATGGACATGCAAAAAAATATTGTTTAGAACAAATTTTTGATATATTTCAATTTTTTCATATAAATTTATATATACTGATTGAAAGTTTTTTGTACAAAACACAACTCTGCAAAACGTTTTTTGTAATATTTTTTGTATTTTTTGTCTCTTTTTAGCACACGCAACTGACTACTACGGTAAGTCATTATTTCTCTCGAATGCTTTCCTCCAGTTTTTATTGTCTAACATTAATCTCCTCCAAATTTTATGTCGGTTAACAAATTTGGTGTCGGTTGTAATATAGACCCAAGTGTTACTGTTCCAAAATAAGTGGATATTTTTTTTTTGTATATAGAATCCTCTTTATCACGCTTCTAGTTCTACTAACATAGGCTCAAATGTCAGATTACTTGATAAATTTATTTGGTGATATATTATATGTTTTTTTTTTAATAATTTAATTCGTTAGAGTGAAAAAATATCTGTGGTTAGATAGTGAAAGTGACGTCACAGAGTTTTATTTAAACTTGATGGTTCGTGATTGGTTCAAAAACTAGAATTTTATCAAGAAATCTGTCACTTAAAGGGTTGGGGTCGAGTGACATTTGAAAAATGAATTTTATAGTTTATAGAGAAACTTTAAAAAATTGTGGCCTTCCAGAGTTCTCCACGTGAACGTTTTTAATAAAATTAAATAGTCGATGGCCGCACAAAATGTATATCAATAATAATAAATATGTTATCATAATTTATGGTGTATATTTGGGGTTATTGCCATATCATCACACGCTGACTTACCCTTTTCCGTACCAACTAACAAACACTGCACAGGACTTAACATTGAATATTTTATAGGTCATGCTGTAAATTTTTTAAAGAGCACTGTTTTATTTTTTGCTAATCTAAATAATATGTATAAAGTTTGAATATTATATATATTTTTTTAATACCAATGGTCGAAAAATACTGACATATTTTTTTGTTTTCCTCCCTTTTTTTCAAGATGAATACAATCTAAACCCGGGTTTAGAGTGGGAGGACGAGTTCACAGGTAGGTTTCAAATCGGAAACATATATACGTAACATAATGTATTATTGGAACTGAAACGCCCTTAGTAGAAGCCTGTGCCATGATATCACACCCAGCATGTATGTGTTATGTTACCTATCGATTTTATTCTTTTATCTACCCACATTTAACCGCTAATTTTATCCTTATTAACATTTTAACAAAGCACAATATTAATTATGTATTTAAATTTTATAAAGTTTATTGTAAAAAAATACACACTCCGCTTTCTGATGTTTGTGATGTATGCTCTTGGAAGCCATTTCGTTAGTGTTTTTTTTATATATAAACACAAACTCAAAGACACACACTACACACACACACATTTGCATGTGACAGAAATTACATGTGTGTATGCATGACAATACGTCATCATAAATATTGTATTGTAGATTTTTTAATTTCTATTTTATTTTTACATATTATAATTTCTTTAATTTTTGAGACATGGTATCTCTCTAGTGGAGAGCTCGGGAAGTTTTAATTATATTTTTTTGCCTTTTTTTTTCTAATCGCTTTCTGTCACTTAGATTTTAACGCTTTTTTGCGTATTGAATTAGTTGCACATAATCCAGTTTGAATTATATAATCTGCAAACTGTTTAGTGTTCAACTTTAGCTTAAATTTAACTTTCAAGCAATATTCCAAAATGTTTTTTTTTTTTCAATATTAATGGACCGATTTCATTTGTTATCAAATTAGAAAATTAGTTTCGGACCCAATTTATACATAATAAGATTAATAATAGTAAGGCCGTGGAAAAGTGTTTTCGTATTTTAATAAAATATCTAGTTGAATGATTGTAACTGGCTGGTTATTCGAAAAGTAAACGGCTCGATAAATATGTAATATGCGCCGAAAAGTTTAAATTTTGCTGTACTTTTTGCGCTCATAATAAGTGGCTCTCAGCTACAGAATCAATTTTCAAATCTGCTTTTATGTTTCAAAAATTTAAGCTAAGTATATTCAGTTGAAGACATTATCAGTGACATATATGAATTCTAAATCCTAAAAATGGAGATCGAACTATCAATTTACTGTAAGTTGTTACGTGGTTTAGTTCAAGAGTCAAGAGGCCAAGTTAAGTAAGATCAGGTTAGTTAACCCAGTGCAAGACCCTAGACGTACCTTCGGCGCTACTACGACACGAAAGCGGACCCCAGTAGTGACATTATTGATCGAATAAAAGCTTTTAAAGACGACTAAAAACATCTAGTATGTTATGTAAACGTAATCGAACATTTGAAATAAACTTGAATTTGTTTAAAAAATGAAGATTTTACCACGACCTTACTATGGGGGGTGCATTCCAAATCAGATGTGTTTATTGTCAGGACTGATTATATAATCTGATTATAATATTGTGTTTTACTAAATTACTTAATAATATACTAAACTTTATTTATTTCTAAATTATGTCTAATAATCTAAATTATAGGTGTAATATTTAAAAAAATAATAAGGTATATAGATACTTGGTTGAAGTAAAATGATTTTATTATCTGCCCTTAAGATAAACGCGTATGATTTTGAATTGTACCGCCACACAAGTTACACACTATAGCATTATTCGGACACCCCATTAACTGAAGAAATATTACAATACACATTATTATGCATTTTTTTTAAATAGAGATATCTAACACTTAATCTTACTTAATTGTTTTCACCCTCAGCGAGTGAGGCATTTAATTCATAAAAAAATTGCATAATTGCACAGATTTTATATGCAAAGTCTGCCGCTTTGAAGTGCTTATGATTTTTGAAAGCAAAAAATAAATAATTATAGAATCAGATAACGAAATAGAGATTTTGGAAAAACGAACTTATGATACATAAGTACATAACACACATACTTATACTTAAGAGGAAACAGGTTGGTCTTAACATTTTTAGAATATTTTATTTAGTGTGTTGTAGACGACTTATTAGCAAGTGAGAGGATCGACTTCACTTAAATTAAATATATTTAATATATTAAAAAAATCATTAGATTAAAGGTTTTGTATTCCCTTCATAAAAAAAAAACAAAAACAAATAAAAATATATATTTTAAAGATTATCCAGTAACTTATTATATTCTGTGTTTGGTATGGTATATATGTTTTGCTTTTTAAATATAATAATATATTTATTTTCTTTGCATAGTAAACGTGTTTTGAGTGTGCTTTGAACTAGTCCTATAAGAAAGTAAATTAACTACTGCTGAGTAAATAAAATAGAACACATTTGTATGAACAAAACGGCCACCTCGCTTTCCTCTTAATGATATCATTCTAGTTTACGCTTTTCTTTGTGCCAAACATTGAAATAAAATATCATTTTATCAATTTCCATAAAGATTAAATAATGGACAGATTTCTCTCTTCTTTTGGTTTCAAAATTCGAATTTTCAATTTAAGATTAGTTTCCATTGAAGATACGCTATCTGTCCACAGTATTAAAACTGCAATTGCTTCCATAATTAACCTTCAGGCTTCCTAAACGTATAATAAAATGATTAATTTTTTTAACTTTTTCATATTGAGAACTTATTTTTTTTAAATATTTTCGTGTATGTGCGTTTAAGAAGTCTACTGTGAATTCTATAATAGCAATACTTGAATTAAAACTTTCATAGTAATCACTAAGTAGTTCATTTTGGTAGATTTGTAAGCTCACAACAGCACTACAATACAACACACATTTTCACTACCAATAGCTTCATGAAGTTTTGTATACATCTGAACACATCGTTTCTCAACGTTATAGAATATGTGAGGAAGTTTTAAATTTGTCCAAAAATTATTAAAGAACTATTAATAGATGGTTAAATAGGGAATTATTTTTTTACTAAGAATATCTCTAAAAAAATATTTTCGTGATTAAATATTAATTTACAATGAAATATTGGAAAATATAATACTTTCATCATGGACGATGTCTAGACAATCTCCGAGTCTGATGATAATAAATGATGATCATGATCGTGATGATGAACAAAATTAAAATTAAATTAGTCAAATCCGTATAAATTGTTAAATATGTGCCAATAAGAAATACTGATTATTTTGCAGTATATTTTTTAAAAAAGTAGTAGTAAGTATAAAATTTAATATCAGATTTCTTTAATATA
Organism: Synanthedon tipuliformis; assembly: GCA_947623395.1. Lineage (NCBI taxonomy): Eukaryota > Metazoa > Arthropoda > Insecta > Lepidoptera > Sesiidae > Synanthedon > Synanthedon tipuliformis. Next base: position 11,003,538 of record OX392415.1, on the reverse strand, counting down.
CAAATTTTATGAAAGACGAATAATTTAAAGCTTTTAACCTATGGCATTGTTATTAAAATTGGCTTACATAAACTATTCAATAAGTCCTTCGAGGGGAATAAAACGTTGCTTCGATAGAATTCACGACACGTTGAGAAACGATGGTATAAAAGTTATCGAGGTTCGTTTTCGCTACTGCTATGAGTTATTTTGGATGAACTCGTGAGTTGGCTTCATGGAGTTATGAAAGAAGATAACCGCCCCGTCGGCCAAGGTCATTCTTATTCACCGACCAGTGCTTACATTCGATGGCGACGCCGCTCGACAAGGTGACGAAGAAGAGGCCGCGTTCCACGGGAAGCTGCCGCCGGGCATCCTGCCGCACGGCCTGCCCACCGTCAAGGAAGTCCAGCCGGCCGTCACCGACGCCCCTCACGACAAGAAGGAGGAGGAGAAGGAGAAGAAAGGTACGCGTTCAAATATACTTATACGTCACTACACACAAAACGGCGGGGTCTTTTTTATTCTTCAACTGGGTCTTCAAACTGCTATCTTTTTCCGATCCCGACGTCAGTTTACCGACGTGAGGAGTGCGTTTGCGTGCCAACATACGCATGATACTGAAAGGTCGATAAACAGCTTGTCGGACCATTTGATGGTAGGTGGCTACCGTTGTCTATAACGCCACAGGTTTCATTAATTTAAAATAGAATTGAGGCCTTCTACTGATCTATTTGGTGGCGCCTCGTTAATGTAGTTTGTCCAACAATATCTATTATTGTCCTCTTGAACATTCAAAGCGATATGTCATTTTAAAGGTTAAAAATGTCTATAACGGTTGCGTTATCCATAAAGTGAATGATACGAAATAAGGGGGATTGTGTGTGTGTTGTCAGTTCGAGAGTTGAGCGCGGACGAGAAGCAGACGATAATGCTGTCGGGCGAGTTCCAGCGGTTCATCAGTCGCGCCGGCCGAGTCATCGAACGCGCTCTGGCGGAGGCCGTCGACATCTACACGGACTACACAGGCGGCGGAGACGGAGAGAACGCTCAGTCAGTATCCCAACATTTTGCCCTTTGTGAATGTAGCTTCTCTCTGTGTTCTACCGGCTATACAGTGGTGGTCACATTGAAATTAGCAGCAGGGCGTGATGAATAATTTAATGTCCCCAGGGACGACAAGTCTGACGCGCGGCTGTCGCTGGTGCGGTCGTTCTACGACGAGCGCTGGTCGAAGGGGCGCTGCGTGACGTGCCTGGACTGGTCGTCGGTGCACCCTGAGCTGATGCTGGCCTCGTACCACAACAGCGACGACGCGCCACACGACCCCGACGGGGTCTGCCTCGTGTGGAACACCAAGTTCAAGAAGACCACCCCTGAGGACATCTTCCACTGCCAGTCGCCCGTGATGAGCGCAACCTTCGCCAGGTTCCACCCGAACCTGATCCTGGGCGGCACGTACTCGGGGCAGATCGTGCTGTGGGACAACCGGGTGCAGAAGCGCACGCCCGTGCAGCGCACGCCGCTGTCGTCGCTGGCGCACACGCACCCCGTGTACTGTCTGTCAGTGGTGGGCAGCCAGAACGCGCACAACCTCATCTCCGTGTCCACCGACGGCCGCATGTGCTCCTGGTCGCTGGACATGCTGTCGGCGCCGCAGGAGACGCTGGAGCTGCAGCACCGCCAGAGCAAAGCCGTGGCCGTCTCTTGCATGGCCTTCCCTCACGCCGACGTCAACAGGTTCGTGGTGGGCAGCGAGGACGGCAACATCTACACGGGCTGTCGGCACGGAGGGCGCGCGGGCGTGGGCGAGTGCGTGGAGGCGCACGCGGGGCCCGTCACGGGCGTCTCCTGTCACGCGGTGCCCGGCGCGGTCGACTTCTCACACCTCTACCTCTCCGCGTCGGCCGACTGGAGCGTGAAGCTGTGGTCGCTCAAGGAAAGCAAGCCTCTCTACTCGTTCGAGGACAGCGCCGACTACGCGGTGGACGTGCGCTGGTCGCCCGCGCATCCGGCGCTCTTCGCCGCCGCCGACGCATCGGGCCGCCTCGACCTGTGGAACCTGAACCGCGACACGGAGGTGCCGGCCGCCTCCGTGCAGGTGGGGAACGGCGCGGCGCTCAACCGCGTGTCGTGGGCGCCGTCCGGGGGGCACGTGACGGCGGGCGACGACCAGGGCCGCATTTGGGTGTACGAGGTGGCGGAGCACGTGGCGGTGCCGCGCCACGACGAGTGGACCAAGTTCGTGTACACGCTACAGGAGCTGCGCCACAACCAGGCGGACGACGAAGGCGACCGGCTCGGCCTCTCGGGGCCCCCCAGTCTCACGAGTCTCACCTCGGTCGCCTCAAACCCGCTCAGGTAACGCCGCGCCGCCCGCTCCTAGAGACGACATGGTCAACGTTTTCCAGACAAATCCAGCGTGTCAGGGGGCGTTTATGTAACACAGTCCACTCCATAGATGTGTACCGTCGTGAACAACACAGGCTAAGCCACAGGTGCTGCAAGTGCAAGGCTTAGGAAGGGGCAGGGAAATGAGCTGATGCTTGAGCTCATTTCCCTGCCTTCCCTCATGTTGCTCTTGCTATCGCCAGACGGACCGCCCTCTACATAAAACTCGTTTCTGTGAGGAAAATAGCTTTGTTTTAATGCAGAACAGTTTTAATTCATCCAAATCTATTCAGCAATCACTAAGTACAAAGTTCTCCGCCGCATCTGTCCGTCTGTTTGTTCGCGATAAACTCAAAAACTACTGCACCTATTTTCATGCTGTTTTCACCAATGGATAGAGTGGTTCTCGAGGAAGGTTTTAATATATAATTTACAAAGTTACGCGGGCGAAGTCGCGGGCAGCAGCTAGTTTAATATAAATACTTAAAGTAAATTTGATTTCTTTTTCAGATAATTGATTTCGATTCCAGACCCCTCAAAAGCTCACGGTGAGACACAATTTACAATTTTATTATTGATTTTTCACAAAATGTATACTATATGATCGTTTCCTTAAATATTGTCCATAGAACACAAAAATTAAAAAAAAAAAACTTACCACGATAATAGCAGTTAATTAAGTTTAACATGTGTAGTCAATATATATTAATTTTAATAAACTATAGTTAACTCCAACTTAACTACAGTCCAATACAAACTCGCGGTAGAGATATACAATACAATTTATTAATGGTAAATTTGTAAGTCGCTACACATTTTTTTTTAATATTGATCATCATCTACTTACTGATTTTTTTTTTAAATTTGATTACTGATTATTTCTAAAGAAATTAATACGTATTTTTCTGATAATACAACATATGCAGTTTGAATTAATTCTCTCTAAGATTAGTTTTGGGTATGTAAATGGCATAGTCAATAACAAAATATATTTCTTTCACCTTTTATTAATAACAATAATTATAGAGACCAAGATATTCTCCATCTTAAATATAATATAAATCCATTAAAAAGATTTTGACCTTTGAATAAAATCTTACTTTGTTATAAAAGAAGAATTTTTTTATTGTTTTTAACTATACACTTATGCCTAACCTTCATCTAAACTGATTAACTTAAAATCTTAACTAAATAAGTGATCAACTTAGTCCTTAGCTGGCTTCTCCTCAAGAAATTTCTAAGTATTTTTTCTAGATTTAATGTAAGTGATACAATGGATGGAAACATGGAATAGTGATTTTGAAGACTGGAATTTTCTAAGTGAAACATACATTAAGTTTCAACTTTAAAAAAAAAATGTCTTCGTTATGTATATTACTTTATGTTTAATGTAAACTGATAGAGATCACTTACATGTTATATATACTTAAGCTATAAAAATAGAATACACTACATATTAAAATTGGCATCTTCATAAATAATTTAGTTGTATATTAATAGTTAATAATGAAGTTTTATTATCAATAATAAAAGTGTAACAGGATGTATTTAGTTTTCTCCTTTGTTTATTATATTAATATAACTTTGAAGTAATATTTATTTTTGTATTCAGTTGCAAAATATGCACTAAAAGACGTTGTAAAATTCATTTGTATAGGTACTTATTATGGTTATGCTATTAGTTGTTAAATAAATATAATAAAAGTTGCTTTAAATAATTGTTTTATTTGTCACAAAGCTTTTTCGGTGCATTGTCCATGCAATAAACCTTTCAAACCAGTCCAGTAGTTGCGCGGCCTTTTCATTTCAAACAAACAATCAAATCTTTAATTGTCTCACTTTAAAAGTTTAAATAAAAAAATTAATGCCACTATCAAACCGCTAACAATACAATTAAGTACAATCTACGGTTTTTTCCCTGGATCTGATACTCTGTTTTGAAAAGTTGGAATACATTTAAGATTAATAGTTAGTAATTTTTGTGGCATACTAGACGTGGGAGCCAAGTGGAGGGAGGGAATCGTGTCTGCGTAATCTCCGCAGTTGAGTAAACATTCCAATTATTTTGCGGGGAATCCCCAACAGTTGCACAATCATTACTGATTTATAATATGTACAGTCGGGGTAAGAAAACGTTTGTCATCTTAAAGTTGACTTTTGCTTGCACCAGAGCAATTAATTATTAGTCATGCCAAAACTTCTGTTAGTTGTGTGCTAAGTGTTTTAGTAAGTATGAATTTTAAAATTTACGAAGGTTTTCGTACCCCGACTGTACTAGGTAGTAGGTATTGGATATTGTAATAGAGCTAACAGACCTAACAATTGTGGAATACCCTTTATATTTATTTGAGAATATTTTTAAATCTGACTAAGAGCGTTTATACTTCACACAGCAAACATATAAAAAGGATTTACTTTATTTTACTGCATTCAGTTGCAATTTGGGTTCGTGTGAATTTTGAAGTGAAAATACCATTTTGGAGTTTTGTGTGATTTTAAAAATAATACAAAAAGTAAGTGCCAACAATTTATTCCGGTTTAAATGGCATAACAACATGTCCTTGTGATAAATTTACTTCTTCCCAGCAAGTGCACAAGAAACTCTTTCTGTCCATTATATCTGTATATAATTTGCCGTCCAAATGATCCAACTCGTGTTGCACTATTCTTGCACCCCATTCTTTGAACTCTTCTCTTATAGGCTCGCCTTGTTCATTCAAACCTAATAATAAACTATTTACAATTAAAATACTGATATAAATAAAAATAATTTAAAACTTACTATTATTGTAACCATAGTAAAAGTAGAAAGTCAATAACTATATTTCGTTGGTTATGGATAATTAGATCATGATATTAATAGGCAAATGGTTTCTTGTCCTATTATTTTGTCCTAATTTCAGTGAGTGATTAAGGGATACCATCAGAGCCTATTTCCCTATCTATTATCCTAAATCCTACTATAGTCAGCATCATCCATGGCGTTTGTGTTATAGGTGATCTACCTTCAAATGGTCCATCAGCCTGTCTGTAGACTTTAACATAGAAAAATAATAGTTTTAGGACAGAAAATATACAGAACAGGAGACAGGAAAATTTTCTGTCCTTTTAGAATGGAAAAACATTTGCCTATCAACCCTAATAAACCTGGGTCTGGACTTGTTTACAATATTTGTCTAACCGGTGGAGAAGAGCTAACCTAACACAAAATTTTCATTATTCCTCACCATGTAATTTACTAGAAACAGTAAAAATAGTTCCTTTAGAATATCTATGATAGAGGTAAAGTTAGTTTGTATGTTTTAGTTAATCTTCGAAATTACTCATCCAATTTAAAAAAATAGTTTGAATAGTATTTCAGGATGGACATAGGCTAAAAATTCTAATAGGGCATCAGTTATCTAAAATAAAGATTCAACACTACTCAAAAGTATAATGACAGGCATTATAACTTATTGATTTACATATTTTGTTAGGTGTTATATCTTTTATTTTTTAATGGAAGTAGTCTGGGGCATCAGATAGTCTAACCATCTCTTTCTTGTCCTAAGTTTGATTGAAGACAGCTTACCAAATGTGTACGGCTTTTACTGATGACTTATGATTTTACCAACAATAATGGTGGCTAGTTTAAAAATAAAAAGTACCAGATATCTCCACTTTTCTGTAGCGAGGGACCTCGGCTGCATACCCTCTAATACTCTCACATCCTTCAAGATAGCTTATTTTATTATAGTCAACTACTTTCATCACTGGATTTATAAACACCTGTAACATAGGTAAAATGATTTATTAGTACTTAAACATGTAAATATTACAACCATCCGAAAAGATTACAATTTTACTTACTCACAGTATATGGTATAACAGTCATACCCTGACCTTTACTTATTTCTAGCGGATAAGAAGCAATTTGTCTCGCACTTAGCACTACGGCGAATATTCTTAAATTTACACCGATCTGAGGAGCAGACATCCCCACACTGTCGTAATTATGAAGGACATATCTCAAATTCTTCAATATACTTTTTACTTCATCGCTTCCTATTTTATCTGTAGATACCGGCTCGGAAACTTTACGTAACGTTGGATCGCCTATTTGAACCACATGCTTGTAAGGTGCCGAGGTTCTTCCTCGAGCTGGCGATAGTTTGGCATACCAATTAAGCATTTTTCTAGTTACACCCATTTTTAAGACGATTTTGTGTGTTAATTTTTCTAATCAAGGGTTATTATTTTATATAACTATTTCCATAACAATTTCAAAACAAACTTACATATTTTGAGAATTTGACCACAGAACACTATATATATTATAATATACGTGACATTGACAGTGAGGTAAGCAGACATAATCATCATTATCATCACATTATCATAGAAAACCACAGACTAATAACTAAACTAGTGCGCTAATAATTTATCAAACAAACACAAACGTCAAGTGAAAGGAATATAGTACTCTGCTCTTGGTCAAGTGTCAAGCAGCGAGAGCGAGCGGAGCGGGCCTTCTATAAATTTATAATTGATTTTAATTTATTCCTCCCCAAAAAGGTAAGTAATTTAATATGAAAGACACCTAAGTTAACATTTGAATGAGTTGTAATTCGAATATTAATACACTCTGTCCTTAAAAGCTTTCAAAAAATAAATATTAACACTTAAATATTTGTTTACATTTACATATATTTTGGCGATAAACATTCGGATTTTATCGACATTGCCACTGTAATTACGTAATTATTTACCGGCTATAGGTTACACATTTCACATTATTTAGTTGAAGGAATTGTTGGTTACATATTTACATTTCCATCTAACTTATTTCATGTAGATATTGTAGGTATATCAATTTGGTCTAAATTGCGATTATAAACGTTTATTAAATAAGTTATTTTTATTACATTTAAAAAAAAGGATAAACTAAATCTCACATTAGCTAAGCTACTCTTCTTTTATGTTTGACTGAAATTAACAACTCCAAGTATGCAGCTTTTTTATACCTAGCTCTTACATACCAAATGATGAAACATTAACAACATGAAACATAATAGTGCCTAGTGTTTAAGAATGAAAACTTCCAGATATCTTCACCTTTCTATGGGAGCTAAGGGACCTTTTTTGCTGAGGTCATTTTTTTTAATTTTTTGCTATTATGGGCTATATGAGTTATGATCTTACATTAGATAGCTCTAGAAGCTGATTGCTGAAAAATTTCAATGTTTTCTTAGTAAATCTTACATACATTCTAAAGGAATTCAAAACTAGGCTATTGTTTTCTTTTACTTACACACTAACTTAATTTTGATAATTTCCTGTGAATATTTCAGATTTTATAATTGGGGATAACATTTGAAAATTAAAAACACTTTTTTACAGTTTCAAACTTTTTTAATATTTTCAAACTTAAATAAAATCTATAAATTATTCTTATCTAATAGTAAAAGAAGTTTAAACCTTTAAAATAGAAATAATAAAACTGATAGCTTGATTGATCTCCACACAAAGTTGATTGATCGTCTTTCATAAATTGATTCACAGATGCATCGCTGGACTGTCAAATTGACCAAAAATTCAATAATAACAATAAAACGAATGATGTCAAACGGCGAACCAGATGTACTATTTGAAACCTTAAACAATGCTGGCATTATCACACTGAACAGACCAAAGGCTTTGAACTCTCTGAACCATTCGATGGTCTCTAAATTACTACCTCAACTTCAAGAATGGGAGAAGAATAAATCTTTGGTTATTATAAAGGGAGCGGGGGAGAAATCTTTCTGTGCCGGAGGGGATGTCAAAGCGGCCATAGATAAAGTTGAAGGCCCAAAATTCTTTCACACGGAATATAATGTAAATTATTTGATAGGAAAATATAAGATTCCGTATATAGCTTTGATAAATGGTATTACTATGGGCGGTGGGATCGGTCTGTCGGTGCACGGTAGGTATAGGATAGCGACAGAAAAAACTGTCATAGCCATGCCAGAGACAAAGATCGGTCTGTTTCCCGATGTGGGAGGTTCATATTTTTTACCGAGGATGCAAGTTAACTTGGGGTTGTACTTGGGGTTGACTGGTAAGTGGCAACTTTTGTTTAACCTCATTTTAAATCGCCTATCCATAATGAGCCAAGTCTATAAATTTATACTAATATTGTAAAGAGAGAAGTAAAGAGAAATTGTAAAGAGAAATTTATACTAATATTGTATTTTTGTAACGAATAAACTCAAAAACTACTGGACCGATTTTGAAAATTCTTTTACCTATAGAAACATAGGTTATAATATATAAAGTTACGCGGGCGAAGTCGCGTGCAACAGCTAGTCATAGATAAATAAGTAGTACGTAACGCATTTTTTTAAGAATTTAGGCATTTCTCTCCCACCCATGTAAAGCACCATAAAGTTTTACAAAAAAAAAAATACTTTACATAATACTTTAACGTTCCCTAAGTACTTAATCAGTATAGTCAGTCTCCATACATCACATTGAAACCATTTTTTAGTTTCTTTCTGGTTTATATAACTTAAGGTTTTACTGGTTAAAAAAATACTTATTTATCTATGATACAGGGATACTATGTAAGCATCTGAAATTATGTATCATCTTCTCTCGGGAATGCTTAGACCTGTAGCCTCCGTTTAAATAGTAATTAATATTAAATATTACAGGTGAAAGACTGAAAGGCAAGGACGTGGTGAAGGCTGGAATAGCGACTCACTATGTGCCGAGCCAGAGGCTGTACGAATTGGAGAAGTTGTTGTCCCGTTGCACGAGTGACGGAGAAGTGAACACTCTACTGACTAAATTCAATGAGCCCTCGAGCGATTTCTCACTCGCATCCAATATTAAACATATCAATTACTGTTTTGCTGCTGGATCTATTGAAGAAATAATCGAGAGGCTGGAAAAAGTTAACAACGATTGGTCTAAGAAAGTGCTTGAGGTTTGTATTTAATGTATGTAGTAGAAGTGACAGGTCATTTGGGCAGTCCCTATGGCGGCAGTAACCACTCCCTTACATGTTGTGTTTCAGTGAGTGAGTAAGGGATGCCAGAGCCCACAAATAACCCTATCCCTTCCTAATCTGCACATGCAACACCTACCATTGAGTGGACCGGCAGCCTGTCTGTCGACTTTAACATAAAAAAATCTATGAATAGTTAGTTGTAGACATAACCACAGTTTATAATATGTTCATAGACTTGAATAATCTCTTTCAGACGTTGAATAACATGTGTCCCGGTTCGCTGAAGATCACAATGCGAGCCCTACAGCGAGGGGCTCAGCTGGAGTTGGGGCAGTGCCTTCGCATGGAGTATCGGCTGGCCTGCAGGTCCACCGAAGCTCACGACTTCCCCGAAGGTACTCCTCACTTACAGTTACACCACTTGGCTATGCTTATACAATTATATTATTATACAATATAATTTTGCTGTTCTTTCTTTTTAGGTGTCCGCGCTCTGCTCATCGACAAAGACAACAATCCCAAGTGGGATCCAAAATCACTCTCCGAAGTCACAGACGAATACGTCGAAAGCTTCTTCAAGAAGCTTCCAGAGGACAAAGAACTCAAATTATTCGATTCCAAGTTGTAAAAAGTTTAAAAAAAAAAGAAGATTCCAACAAGACAGGGTCCATTTTGACAGGTAAGTATATTGTATTGGTCAAGGAGGATAGATAAAGGAGCACAACCTCTTTGTATCTAAAAGTGTCCTTTATCTATCCTCCTTGGTATTGGTATTAAGGAATAAGGAAACCGTGAATGCAGGCAACCTATAATTGGTTTTTATTTAAATACACTCAGTATTTAAAAAAAAAAACTATTTTTAATGATACTACAGAAAATGTTTTGTAATTACAAAAAAATCAATCTTTTTCTAAAAATTTTTAATCCAGTGTTTACATGAAATATTATAATGTGCATATATTGTTTTTTTATATATACCTATTAAGTACGATCTATTTTATCATTATAATACAAAGTTTCATTTGTACTCTACCAGTAAATGGCAATAAAGGATTTTGTATTAGTATTGTATTGGACCCGAGAAATAAATTGTACCATGTTTAGGTCCGAAGATAAAGTTTTTATAAGACTTTATCGTAGACTTAGTTTTAATACAATAAACAAATAACATTGTTATTGGAATATTAACCTTATTGACCAATTATTCAGAGCCAACCAATTTCTAAGGTTGGGCAAAAATTCATAAGTTTACAAATTCAAAAAAAAAGTATGAGAAAAAGGCATTAAACTTTTTTACTGTATCAATTATTTAATACGTGTTTTAACATTTTCAATAATATGAAGTTGTTATAATGACAAATTCAAAAAATCAAATTCAACAAAATCGTTTTTTGAAAATCTTACACAAAGCCGACATTTTTCTAAGATAAAAAGTATTTTATATGTTGTGTGTGTAAAGTATTTTATACTTGTGTTGTGTGCCAAATTTTAACCAAATCCGTTTATCCATTTTTGCATTTTGTGGAACCCAAAAACATACATACACACTTTCGCATTTATTATACCTATTATTATTAGGATAAAATGTCAAAGTACTTACCTAGCTCATTGACATTCCAAATTATTAATTTTGAGTTCAAAAATTATCAAAACCTCTAAATTTTATAGATTGACAGCTAAGATTAATAATTGGTCTTTATACTTGTCAAATGCGGCAACAAATACTACGCCGAATTCGGCGTACCCAAGCCAGTCACACTGCAAGTGCCGAATGTTTTATTAAATTTTGGGTATAACAAAATGGCAGTTTGTGTAGTGAAACTGTGTAAAAATATTATGAAACTGTGTTAAAATAAAAAGTGATAATGTTTTACACACACTATAATAAAAAGATGCCGCATTCACGGAGCTATTGTTTTTAGATAGCGCGGTATTAAGTCGAGCGCAGCGAGACCAATTATTAATCTAAGGTTGACAGCATAATCATATTTTCAAGTTTTTATTTTCGTCATTATTTCAAATTCAAAAAATATTAATTTTTCCTCGGCATTTAAATTATGCTTATTTTCAATACATCATTATATTCGATGGTTAGATGAAGATGTACCTATTTTTTTTTTTGTAATCTTTGTATGAGTTGACATTCAGTGCAAAATGAACAAAATAAAACAAACCAATGTCAATATAATTAGTTTTGAGTGTATTAAAAAAAACTACCGAAAAGAAAACACAAAACATTTGAATTTTTCAAATATATTTATTTTATGGGATTTTGTATTTCCCACATAATAAATAACGTTAATTAGTTAATATTATTATTTGTAGAAAGTAGGTACCTACTAAAAAATAAGCAAACAATTAAAAAACAATATTATAGTAGAGTATAATAAAGAAAAAATAATAAAATGTTTTTTTACATAATGTATAAGAGATAAAAAGTGAAAAATACTTAAATAAATAATCTATTGAATGGTGACAAGGTAATTTTTGAGCTTAAAAAATCTTGGCTTTTTTTACAAAATCATGTGGAAATCTATAGAAATTGTATTCTTAATATAATAAGTATTTTGCATACCTCATAAACTGCCATTAACGTAGTCTTAGACAACAAAATATTCAGACTTTATATGACAAATGTTTTTTTTTATATGTTGATATGTTTAATAATACAAATATAAAATTTGAAAATGGTTTATGAATTCATGAAAATGTGATAATGTACTTCTGGTACTCACAGAATTGTGATAATGGTGTCTATTGATAATACATTTATTATATATTGAAATACAGAATGTTTTAATTGACATCGTCATCATCATCATTATCAGCCTTTGTCTCTCCACTCCTTGATGAAGGCCTCTCCCAATGCTCTCCATCACTCATGGTCTGTTCTTAGCATTCAGACTTCCTGCAAAGCCTATCAGGTAGTCTATCCTGGCTATAGGGCATCCCACGCTGCTAAATCCATTTGAGAGATTTTCTTTCTATCCCATTTATACATGACTCAGATACAAAGGTAAAATGTTAACACATAAACATTTGCCCCTAACGGGATTCGAACTCGCGACCGTTTGGCTAACAGCTAGATCTACTAGCCACTAGACCAAACGTGTCGGCAAATTGCCACTAACAAAACTCTCTTGTCCACAACCTTGGACATTGACCTTGGCATTTTTTTTTATTAGAGATGGGTTTGCTCTTGGCAAACATCTAGCCGTGTAGCAAGGATGAGGCCTTTGATGGAACGAGCTCATCCAATGTGCAGTATCAAATAAATTATGTAAGTCAAGTTAAATGTGCATTATTTGTTATTCATACATACCCTTACCACCATTTTTTTTACAATTTCTTATTGGGTTTCTTTTAGGCATTTAAATTTTTAATGACGATCATACGAGTTTCTTCGAGAAACCTAATTGATAAATATTTTGATTTTCTCTGGTGGTGGTGTTTGTGTTATTAGTGATGTAACGAATGTTCGCATTCGCATATTTTTTTGCCATTCGCATTCGTATTCGCAAGAAATGATGCGAATATTTGGCGAATGTATTTGACAAACAAAAAGGAAATTATATATGGATTTGATGGATGTGGAATAATAAAATGACTGATATATTATATCCTAGTTTATAATTTTTTATTTACTTATAATATCTATTTAAAATAAAAAATTCTTGTTAGTCTAATTAAAATATGAACAAAATCACAACTAAACAAAAAATAATAATTTCCTCATTTACCTACACTAAAAAAATCAAATTATAATATATTTTGTAAAAAGAGAACGCGCTTTATGTGAAATTCAACATTCGTAGATATCTTTGGATCCCATGGGATCCTAGACGTGGGAGCCAAGTGGAGGGAGGCCACATTTATAGGTCGTTTTCAACATCTTTACTAACTACCAATACGTTATGTTACCTAGGTAATATATTTTTTACAGTATTTCATAACCAAACATTCGGATAATACACAGACCATTTTAATTTAGTTAATGGATAAAATAAATTACTCCAATGTTGTCATAGTATTTCAAATACCGGATCTTAGACCATAAGAAGACTCCAGTGTTTCAGGCTTTCGAAAGGTGTAGAGGAAATTAAATTAACAATAAAGTATATAGACAATAAATTAATTTATAGTCGCAGTATATGTATGTATATAGGTGTGTTAGGAGTCGGCTGGGTGATGGTGGGTGTTCCTCGCGTGGCGAAGGAGCGAACTCTTGTCGGCGAATATTCGCTGACACGAGGAGCATTCGAACCGACGCCCTTTGTGCATGTGCAGGTGGCGCGTCAGACCGGACGCGTGCAGGAAGAACTTGGGGCATATGTGGCACCGGTGCAGGCGCATCGCGCGCGCGTTTGGCGGCTCATGGGTGCGCGCATGCGCAGCGGCCGCCGCGCGCTGCGCAAAGCCCGCGCCGCACGCGCCGCACGCGAACGGGCGCACGGCCAGATGCGTCAGCTCGTGGCGCGCGCGCACGCAGCGCTGCGTGAAGGTGCGCGTGCACGTGCGGCACGCGTGCGGCCGGTCGCCCGTGTGCACGCGCATGTGCCGCGTGCACGAGCTGCGCGACGCGAACCGCTTGCGACACACCAAGCACATCAAGCCCGCGCCATGCGCCTCCTCCTCCTCCTCCTCCAACTGTACCCAACCAAACTCACTATTCATTAAGTGCACGCACAAGGCCAACGTTGCGGTCACTAATCTAGTAGCGTAGTAGCTGCAACTGCGTATTTTTTTAGTGATGTAAAGGACATACAGTTTCACTTGATAGTAGATGGCTACCGTCGCGTCGCCTATAACACAAGCAAAGCCATGGATAAATGTACATGACAGCAATAGATAAATAAATAAAAAAAATCTTAAATAAAATTTTATAATAGACGATATAGTTGATTGATAATAATTGACAATGAACATGACCTTATATTGTGGAAGTTTCGGATTCGGCCATAAAAAGATAATTTCGGTCGAGCACTAAAGAAGGGAATAATAATTACATTATTATTCCTATTATTAGTATTATCAGTACATGCAAGGGACACCATACAGACCAACGTGCACAAATGTTATTACCTGATCATCTTCTTCAATAAATTGTAATGTGATCTCGCAACCGTCCGCCAGTTCCATGTCGATGGTGGATACTCCTTGTTTCAATTCCAAACTCGTTCCATCTTCTTTGTAGTTCATCAAATCCAGTTTAATTAACATCTTAGACAGAATCTCCGTGAAGAGGGTGTCCGGGTTCGGTGATGTGTCTGGTGCCTGTCGATTAAGTATAAAGATAAGCACTGAGTGTTGCAAGTCAGCTTGTTATATATGTCCTGAGTATTTTCTGAAGGAAGAAAAAACGATGGATGTCCAAATATTTTCACAATTTTTAAAAAATAAACAAAACTTTACCTGCACTTCATTGGCAACAGTTTGAGGCAACAGCAGAGACATGCCAGCAGTTATCTCTGGCAGTTCCTAAAAAACAAAATTTATATCTTTTGTGCATTAATAAGATTTTATATTTATAAACATTACAAAATATTTAGAAAAAGAAATCTACTGAAAAAATATATAAACAAACCCTTTTTTTAGGCGAAATAGATTGATTTTCCATAATACTGTTTACATGGAGACCATCTTCAACTATAGCTTGGTTATCATTTAATTTTAATACTAAGTTAGCATTATCATTTAGTACATTTTTACTTGGAGATTTATCAGCACAATTATTACATGGCATTACAGGACTTTTAGCTTTTTCAGATTCTCTCTCTTTTACTGCTTGAAGATGTAATTTTAGCTTTTGATATGTCATCTCACATTTTTTCCTGAAAGAATAATACTTCTCTAGCTGATTGAAACATTCTGCACACACCATATTCGGCAAGCAATCTTCTTTCACCATCTAAAAAAAAACTTGTTCCATGAGAGAATACTAATAAAAAACTATGTTATAAAAACCATAAAAAAATTTAAGTTTTTTCAACAGCTTTAGTCTCACTAGCTGTACTCACCTCTAGTCCGACACATATCATTATCCTTATTGCTAGGGACGTTTGAGCAAATTCATCGGATTCTTTGAAAATTGGTACAGCATCCTCTGGTTTGTTTAAACAGAGTCTACATAACCCTTTCACGCCTTCGATGTACTTATTGATTGGCTTTTTACGTGTATAAGATCGCATTTCTATAAAATATATTATATAATCAAATTATCTGTAAGTTCCACAAAGAAATAAATTTCCATTTACATATATATTTTTATGTTAATTTATACGTTGGTTGGACCGGCAGAGCCAGTTAAATTTTATGTCGAATTTTTTCAATCTATCGGTTTTTACTTTATTCATTATATTTATGTACACGTATCATACCTAAGTTCCTATTTATTTTCTAATGAAAATATTAATAAAATAATAAATATGTAAACAATATTAAGCCACAGGTTAAATGAATTCAAGTGACACTGACAGTAATGATATGACAGTTACAGTTAATTACAAACCATAGACACTATTATACAGTGTCTATGTTACAAACTATAAGGTTCATAGAGTATACTATTTTTCTAATTTTTATCTTATCTACTGGTATAAAAGCAAGAGTTTATTTGTGACGATGGAAGTTTGTTACTTTCTCGAAAAGTATTTGAATGAAACTTATGGAAATATTACACATTTCTATTAATATATAGGATACTTGTTATCCTGAAAAAATGGTAGGTTCCCAGATTGTTTAAATAGAAATAAATTAGCGCCACCATATTTATTTTCAATGCGTACGAACAGACTACCTTAAACAATTTGTTTCAGGGTATAACACACGCAACTAGGTATATTCACAGCAGTTTAAATTAAAAAAAAAAAAAGAGTATTATAAATTTACACACCAGACTTCTATTTTTAAACCTTAGCCTTTGTCTTATTTATAAGGATAGGAAGTGCAAGTAGCATTGCATTCCTACCAAGGTTGCAAGTGGGCCATCAGGAATGAAGGGCATCCAAATTCGTAACTGAAATTACCCAACCACTTGTGAGAATTTTTTTCTCTGTTTGGTAACTATTTGTGATAGGAGTGTGGAATGAGCCAATAGAAGCCAATATAATTTAACTCATACTTCGATCGTTATTGGCTGCCTAATAATAATAGTATAAGGACCTTTTTGCCACCTCTCTCTAGTTCAGCTCAAACGAGCAAATAAAACACGAGTACATTTACACTTAAACATTTTTATTGGAAAAAAATTGCATCCTAAGAAAAGGCAACGTGGTATTGTATAATTTTTAGACAATATTGACAAGATAAATAAGTTGAATACTGCTGTAATAAGTTCGGCGAACGGCCGCGCGACGGATGGCACAAACTCCCATCAAACGAAACCTCCTTTGACCTTTCCAAATCAAAAATACGCCACCGCGTTGTCACTATGGAATGCCTCTTACTCACTTAAAACTTTAACATTATACAATCCTTACATACAATTTAATATTATTCAGTTTGGATATTTCCAATTTTGTTCAGTGAAACGAGTTTCGACTGCGGACATACGTATGGACAATTGGACATAAGTAGAAATACCAATTATTTATATAATAACATATACAAGATATAGTGTGGACTCGGGATCGCGTTCCCCAATGTAGACGGGAGACTGTACACGTTATAAACGATTATAAAAAATAAATAAGGGGCGCTTCGCCCCACCCTCTAACCTCAAGACACTTTTTCAGACCATTTTTGAGCAAAACTACCCTTAAAAGTCAACACTTTCAAAAATACCCGCGTGCTCGCTCCGCTGTCTTCTATTCTATAATTATATTACATAGTCTCACGCAAAAGTCCACCGAGGTGATAACATGAGTATACTTTTGCTGACAAAGTACACAAGGTATAAAAACATTTTATATAAGCTTTTCATCCCAGCAATGCACGGGGTGTTTAAAAACATGGCTGCTTTAGTTATGAACGGTTGGACTAAAAGTGGTAGACTTTTGCGACAGTCTATATACCATACTGAATTATATATATAAATATATATAATATAATATATATACGCCTATATTAGTTACATTAATAAAGATTAGCAACTAAAATAATATAAAACCGTGCGCCTCGTTTATTCGTACAGTGACATTTACACTTCCACAACTATCGTACACCGGCTACATATTCTCGAACTGGTCCACGCGACGCTTGGTGTTGCCCTTGCGGATCTCGCGCAGCGTCTTGTACTTGTCGCGGCCCTGGCGGACGTTCTCGCGGTGGATCTTGTCCATCGCCGTCTCCTTCGTGTCGTCGCGCGACTGCGCCAAGTCCTGCTTCAGCGCCTTCAGCTGACTGTGCAGACGCTCGTTGCGCTCCGCTAGCGTCCTGCGATCCGCCACCGGGTCCACCAGGTCGTCAGGGGCCCGGCCCAACTCTCCCGCGCCGGCTTCGCTTCCGTCCGAGCCCTCCCCTTCGTTGCCCTCGTCTCCTCCGGTCTCCTCCCTAGCCTCTGCCACGTGGTGGTGCAGAGGCGTGGTCGCGGCGGCCAAAGCTGCCGCGGCCTCGTCCTGCTTGCGCCTAGCCTCCTCCACCTCCTCCTGAAGACGTCGCGTCTCCGTATCCTTCTCTTCGACTTCCTGCTGAATGCGCGACACCTCCTCCTGTTTCGTGCGAATCTCCTCCTCCAATTTCAAACGCTCCGCCGCCTCCATATTCTTAGTTTCCTCGAGCCGTTGCATCATCGCTTGCAATTCGTTCTGCCTCTGCTCCAACTCCTCCTTGGCCGCTTGCAACTGACGCAGCTGCTCTTCGAGACGACGAATCATGTCTTGCGCCTCCATGAGGTTCGCTTGCGAGCGCTCCATCTCCTCTTGCATGTGACGCAGACGATCCTCGTACTCCTGCTGCTTCTTCTCGGCCCTCTCCCTGGCCGCTATCTCCAGCTGGAGCTTCTCCCTCTGCGCCTGCTTGGCCAGCTTCTCCTCGCGCGCTTGCGCCTTCATCTGCTGCACGTCGATGGTGTCCGGCTTCCTGCGGCGCATGTACAGCTCGTGGTTGCCCATGCACAGCGCCAGGATGCGTTTGTTGACGCGCACTCGCGCCGCGAAGAAGACGAAGTCCGGCGCCTTCTTGTCGATCGGTTTGATGATGAACTTGCGGTCGTTGAAGGAGATGTTGCGGATCTCGGACCAGGGGAAGCCGATCTTGGGCGTGAGCTTGTCCTCCTTCTCGTAGATGTTGAGCCCGAGGGCGTCGACGCCGAGCCACAGCTCGGTGTTCTTCTTGTTTCTGATCTCGAAGTAGTTGACGCCGTACATCTCGAGGTCCTGAGCGATCTTCAGGTACTCCATCATGGCATCCTCGCGGAGCATCCCGCGGTGCTCCTGCCACCAGTTGGTGATGCTCTGTTCCCACTCTTCGCGGGACATCTGAAAGCGAACCAATATAAATACATTAATATTTATTCTTTCACAGCAGCATACAGGTCTCCATTCAACGGACAAAAATTTATGGAGTAGCTCAAGTCATATATCAAGTGATGATTAAAATTTCTGTGGTTTTTGATAATCTGAGAAGAGTAATAGATGAGGTTACCTTGTGCTGGTCGGTGACGCGCTGCGGCAGCAGTCGGTCGTTGGCGAGGAAGCCGGGCAGATGGAGCGCCGGGTTGTGGTCGCCGTGTCGCGCCTGCACCGCGTACGACGCCAGCAGCACCGACGTCTCCGGCGGACAGTATATCTCGTCCGACAGGATCGCGTTCTTCACCTGCAACACAATCACTCTTATTACTCTCTTCCACTCCAACACCTTAAGAGTCGTAAGAATTAATAACTCTCACCTGAAGGTAAAACAGTTTGAGTGTGATTTCCTGAATGAGCTCGTCCGCTACGTCCTCAGGATAGAATTTGGCCCGAAACTTGAACTGTAGTGGGTTTTCTTTCTTCACGTCTTGTTGCATCACCTGTAAAGTAACGAGACAATACTAATCAAATATGTAACTAATAACAAATATGTTGTAGGTACACTCTCCATTTTATATTACGCCATGAGGGCTACATGACCCAAAATCGCGGAATATCAGTGAGAGAAGACAAAGACTTTTCTGTTTATTATAAACAGTATCTATAGTTATTGAATTAAAAATATAATATTAATTTAAGCACAATAAAATTAACAAATTTTTATACAATAAAATTAGACAAATTCGATTCTTATACAATAAATCTTACCCATCTGGAGAAAGGTAGTGACCCTGACTTCGTTGTATGCCCACCAAGGAATCCAAGGAAAGCGTTAAAAAGGCAATAATTAATTACAATTCAGATACAGGCAATAGCAAAATCTAACGATTTTGTATTTTGGTAAAATAAATATACTACATTCTTCAAGACTTAAACGCTACTAAACATAATAATGTACATTCTTTTGGCTTCATTGCCAAACGGCACTGCAATAAATTGATTAAGCAGCTGGCTTTAGCGCTCTCATTCGAAGAACCCGGGGTTCGATTCCCAGCAGACCAACTTTTAGGGCGGGAACTTTTCAAAGTTGCCTCTAGTTCGGGTGTGCACAGCTTCGCTTACCATCCTTTGTATGGTTATCCTATCCCTTAATAGAAGCTTATAAGTGCTTACTTTGGGGGTTATTATTTAATATTATTAACATTTCTATTCTACATCAATTTTCAAAGCTAATAATAAAATTGGTAGAATTAACATTGCGGAAAGTTAATTGTTAAACATTACATAATTTCGCCAGTAACAGTCAAAACTAGACAGAGACAAGTGGGTACTAAGAATTAAACAGCACAATTATGAGCGTTAAATGATCAATTTAACAGAGCTCGTTAGCGATAACACGGTCGTACCAATTGGCGTATTTTTTTGTGTCTTTAGGTTAACTGCTCGTTATTCCTTAAGGCTGTTTTCGGATGTCGACAAAGATTATCACCTAAAATTATTACTTGGAATGGCTCCGACTATTATAAATTTTTACCATAAAAATATTTTTTTGAAAAACAATAAATATCATAATTTATTATATCTTCGCCATTCAGACGAACTTTGTAAACGCAGTTACCATGGAATGGAATGTATGTATGAGATCAAATGATAAGATAAAGGCGATGACGTATTTATTGAATAAGTATGAAATATTCGCTGAAACGTGTCACTGTCACCTAATCGTTCGTGATGATATAGAAATGACACTAACTACAGATAATTGAAAATGTATGAAATTAGCTAGCTTACTTTTGACGATTTGTTAGAAAACTTAGCGAAGGTACCTGGAAAATGTATGAAATTAGCTAGCTTACTTTTGACGATTTGTTAGAAAACTTAGCGAAGGTACCAAGTTCTGAGCACAAGCGGATTCTAGCCGGTCCACAGTTGGCGTGATCTACAACAGCCTCTGCTGGCTCTGCTCTTACCAAATCATCTCGTCTATCATAATCGTCTTCCTCGTCGTCTTCGTCCGGAGACATCAGCTGTCGTGATGCTTTTCTCACGGCCGTCGTGATGCTCTTTGATGTTTTCATCATCATTGTCTCCGGCTTACAAATTTTTACTTTATTAATATGATCAGAAGGTTTAGTTTTGATCGTGTAGATTTGATGTGAAACTATTTTTTTATTAATAATTAAACGCATATTTGATTTGATGCTCACTTGATGTTAGGTGCAGATGCGGCCGAAGGTGGACCACGCTTACCTAGTAGATGCCCATTTACCCTACGTTTGAAGACCCCGAGATTGTAATTTTGGGGAAACACAGACGCAGGCAGTGAGTACCACTCCTTAGCAGTTCGGACAAGGAAGGTGGAACTGTAACGCTTCGTGCGTGACCGAAGAACTTCAACCACGAAGGGATGAAACCCCCGCCCTCGCCTCGTGTTTCGCAAGTGGAACGGTTCCGGTTGGATCAAATCGAAGAGAATGGACGCACACTCTCCATGGTGCAGACGATAGAAAATTGATAGACATGCTACTTTTCGGCGATGCTGTAGGCTTTGAAGTTGAGACTCCACAAGGGAGTCGTCGCCAATGAGTTTCTTAGCTCGCCTTTCAATCGAGTCCAGTGCAGCCAACTGATATCGAGCAGACCCATCCCAGAGGTGGCAGCAGTACTCCATGCAGGATCGGACTTGTGCTCTATATAAGTTAAGGAGCTGTCTCGCAGTGAAGTACCGCCTAACCTTGGAAAGGATGCCCAATTTTCGGGCAGCCGTTTTGGCAATGGACTCGATATGCCTACCAAAGTTCAGATCGGAATTAAGGTCTACACCAAGGAGTTGCATGTGGTCTGTGATTGGAACAGACACTCCCCGGAATGACGGGTTCAAGTCAAATGGACTCCGTTTCGCAGAAAAAAGACACGCTTGAGTCTTCGATTCATTGAATCTGACCAAGTTTGCGTCACCCCAGTCGGAGACAATTTTCAGGGTCTGGTCCAATCTGCAGACCATGTCTACCCTCCGGGAGCTTATCTCTTGAGTGCTGGCTCGTGCGTCGGAAATGTACCTCTCAACCACTGTGCTGTCGTCGGCATATCCAAAAGTACCAGGCATTGCCAACAGGTCATTTATATGCAGCAAAAAAAGAGTGGCTGAGAGTACGGATCCCTGGGGGACACCGGCATTATACGGACAAAAAGTCTACTCTTTAATTATGTTGATTTGTTGTGCTTAGAAAAATTTCCCTGTTATTTTTTCATTTGTAATAAATATATTTTAACAGGAAGTGACCAAAGCCATGAGATTATTAAGTTTATTTTATCTGTGATATTAATAATGACAGAGCGCCTTCGAATTATCAATTAAATTTATTGCCACGATGACAATAAAACCAATTAACGCACGTCGAGCAAAGTGCGTGTTCAGGAACCGGAGGTTGTATACAAGTGTGAAATTACGTAACGATAAAACGATCGCTTTCCACAAACATTTAATGACGCTTTAATGGCACGTCAAATCTTGAGATGGATCAACATATAACGACGCAGGTGTGTGTCTCTTTGTCACCATCGCTAAGGCTACGGCCACACTATAAAGAGCCTCGCTTAGAGCTAAGAGCCAAGTTACTCGCTTAGTAACTGTAATCCTGATTAACAAACCTATTACATACTGTCGTCTGTCGTATTGGCCCAGACTGTATTGGTAAAGTAAACTTGTTTCATTTTAGTTCATTTTCATTGTTTTATTTTACAATGAAACAAGTTCTAATTGCTGCTGTTTTAAAAAAAAATCTATTTTGAATTGTATTTTTAAGCATTAAATCAATAACTTTTTTAGAGTGAAATATTTGCTCTGTTCCCACAAAAAGATGCTGCGAAAGTGAATTATGTGCCACCAAGCTAATGACCTTTTATGTGACTATTTGTATCATTCACACAGACGAACCTCCTAGCTCAGCTCTAAGCTTGGCACGTACAGTGTGGTCTTAGCTCAAGGAAGACAAGTGGAGTGCTAAAATGCCGCCAAACGGAGAGGCGGGCTTGTATGGTGTAGAGCGGTGTGTGACACTAATTAGCGAAGTCTTAGACGCCCCTCGTCTGGGATTGAGCAACGCAGTCAGTATTCGGTCGTGGGAGCGGCGAAAGTGCGGTCGACGACCCCGAGGCGACCGCGATCGCTGCACGATCAGCTGTTCTTATGCGCGCGCGCATGTTCGTGATAACGTTTGCATTTATTCGCATCGATCAATTCATTTCATACGCCCACAATTTATCAATTGCACACAAGACAGTGCATGTAACAATCTGCATCTGACTATACACAGAGGGCGTTGCATGTGACAGATTTGTGGAAATGTTTCAGAGACTTGTCTGTCTCTTGTCGTGAAGGTAAGGCTGTGAGTGACTGGATGGATCGATGCTGGGTGGACTCCAAGAAAGAGCTGAAAGCAGGCTTTTATTAAAAAGTGGTCATAGTATGGAACAAACTATTGTTATATAAGTAATTTGGCGACGCTCGTTACAACTATTGTTCATAATAACGCTGTTATATCACCGTAGGTCGTCGGTAAAACCATCAATTCGCACACGCAACGCAAGCACAGATCGCCTTCACGTGTGATAGAGAGGGAGTCGTATATATATGTCTCTGTTGTAACCCAGTTTGCGGACGACGCCATGGCACCTTGCTTGCTTGTCGACCCTTCTCTTAACTGCACCAAACATCGTTACGATTCATTAATGACGAACGCCGTTGGAACTTCCAAACTGCATTGAGGAAATCTTTAAAGGTTTTTTTCCTCCACTGCTATGTAAGTATACAGACCCTCGGTATCAGACTAGTTGTATATGACCTAAAAAACTAGAAATCTTCAGCCTAGTAAGACTAGTATGAAAGACAACACAGAGAGAGGTTTATGGCCATTAATCATGAGCATGTATTCGTGCCAAACGAGAAATTATTAAAAAAAAGCTTTAATTCGTGGCAGAAATACTTATTAGTGGCAAAGGCGAAGAAATTATTCGTGCCAGATATTTCGTGCGTGTAGAGCATAAGCCATGTGTGGTCTCTGAAGATGTATCTGCGGATATGACAAGTCTTGACGTATAGGTGTTAAATGGTCCGAGCGTCGGTTGAGACGCATTTGCAGGTGTGATAATTAAACCTTACCTAGTTACAGTTTCTTGGTTATGTTAACGATTATACTATTCTAAATAATCTTTCAAAGTACGCTTACCACTACAAATTTTTAATCAAATTTTAGGAAATTTGATGATTTGTAAACTAGTCTTCAAATCCTTTGGCATTTTTTGAAATTTAAAACTGTTTTTGTTCTATTATACCCAAAACATTTTGAACATTTGGGCTCAGTATGGGTGGAATTAGTTTGTTATTTCCTATAGTGCCGATCGTAAGTAGATACCGTGCGACATACCTTCAGGTAAAAAATATCCACCAGAAATATAAGTAATCGTGTATAGTGGAGGTATTATTGTGGTAATAACCATCGAGGCCGATAAACAACGCATTCGGCAAGTGTGCTGGACGTGCTGAATGAAGCCCTATAAGGAGATTATCACTCATTCTCACACATCCACCCATACCCCACACCCAAACATACAAACAAGTACGATAAAATCTTCTGGTACAGGTGTTTTACACTATAGAAGAATTCAACTGTATTCATTTTTGTTATACTAACCAATTTGATTGATATTAATGTTCGTGAAAATGTTAGCAAACCATGTTAGACCGTGAGCGATAATATAGGTATTTGTTGTAAATTTAAACGGTGATAAGAGGCATATCATTTTTCTCAAAATGAGGACGACAAGGTCGTCTCTAGGCGCGGCCGACTCGCATACTTTCACCTGTCTACGTGTACCGTTTGAACGCGTTCGTGGCCGAGCATAATATCATTTATCTGTGAGGGACTAACTAAAATACAATAATTGTGTTTCGCCACTAAATGGAATAATGAAGGACTATAAAGTCTCTACAGAAAAATCCTCTAACATCGATTTACTATGCTGCTATGAAAACCGAAGACATTTTAAAAGCCATCGCGCCACGGCTGGGAATACTATTCCAACATTTCCATGTGTTGGTAACGAACGCGGCCTCTGAAGAGCGAAATTTAGGAATCGACAAGAGACGAGAATGGCCATAACACTAGGGAAGATGCAAGTACACTGCAGACCATCGTAGAGTATGGGGTTAAAGGGAGGGGAGTATGTTTTTGATTCGGTATAGTATCAATCCTAAAGTATACAACAACAAACACCTGTACATACAAGAAAGGATTAAAACAAGTTTGGTCAAGGACAGTGTGTTTGTGATCAGAGGTCGCGGATGGTCACACCTGGTGGTGATGATGGCATTCGGCCGCGTGGGAATGGGGTCAACCAGCCGGAGCGTCTCGCTTCGGCGACCCGCTACGCGCATGTACTGGCTGACTGTGGCTGTTAGCTTACCCACTGCACCAACTATATTATCAGTATCAGACATAAATAAACATTGCAAAAATATGCAAATAAAACCGTTCTTATTTTTAACAAAAACAAATATATTTCTTGCTATTCCAAAATGATCATATAAACCTTTTTCAACTTAAGGTTATTTACCATAAGCACGGAATATCATCCTTAGGAACAAAAATTATATAGCCTAAAAAATTATTGATGTAAATAATATAGTTTATCTTAGAAATCAAAATTAGTTCTTGAAGTATTATATATTTTTAGTTCTTTCTAGAACACTATTATCTGCAGAGATAGCAGGGGCGCCATTTACCTTAGAAACTATTTTATCAGTGACGGATTGACGAAATTTTTTATTTAAACGAGAAGTTGACTAATTACTGAATTTCATCATGACTACGTGTAAATTCATATAATCGATCATTGCGTCATTAATGTCAACTTTTATACTAAATGTGTCATTACTCGCTTTACCTAATTATTAAAAAATATAATAAATATAAATATAAGTATGTCGTCCGAATCGCTTCTGTAAATCAAGTGATAGATATTCTAATTTGTTGAATCCAATGGCGAGGGAAAACCGGTCGTTTTTTCCCTCGTCGATTGATAATAATCCATTATTTTTGTAGAAATACAGAGCCGTCCATTATCTTTATTTATATAATAAAAAATTGATACTTTTTACATAATCTGCATTGTAAATCAGAATCAAATTGTTTTAGAACTCGGTTTTGGGGAAAATCCAGCTAACTTATTTTACCTTTCAACATAAATATAGATGTAACAAAATCTACTGAATCGATTTTTATTAAACTAATTGTGAATCGATAGATATCGGCCAATATTTCGCGTTATTGTGTCAATAACTTTCGCGATGGCCCGTTTGAGCACGCCAGCTAAATTATCACCAAAACTATATCTTGATGCAGGCCTTATGTGAGAAGGTACAGGCTTTATAGAGCCGGTTACGTCAGCGACCCATAAATATTCAGGACCAATGTATTTGTCGCCAACAAAATATATTATTACAAGTTGCTAGTGTTTATTGCAATACTTTAATAAGCAATACTTAGGTATGTTCTAACGAAGCACGCAATCTCATTTCTCAAATGTCGATGGAATGTTATACTTTTTATTATTGATAATTATGATTATCTCGGCGACGCTGGCTGCCGTTGGGTTGCGTCACCGCGCGATTCAGGTATCAAGAAGGTATTATTGTAATCTGCGCTATCTGCAACGGTAGACATCGTGGACGGTTACGAATCGTACCTATTTGAAATTCAAAACGCATGGAATGTCACTAGCCTTCGAACGCTGACTCAAAGGTTGTTTGTTTGCAGCTAGTTTACTTTCATAAACCCTATCACATAATCAAATTATACCAAATTATGTCAAAAAATGCCCAAAATCTTCCTTCCATCTATTTTTGGATAATGCTGTGGGATAACCACAAAATGTAAAAAAAAAAACTCTGTTTATCCCCCCATCCGTTTTGTTTCGTTTGTCACCCGCATTTAAAACTAGGAGGACGCTCGAATCTAATTTAAAATGTATTGAATGTAAACAAGAGGGCATTTTTTTAAAACGCGTGATGCTGATGTCATCGAGATGTGGGCTCAAATTCGACATGAGCAATTCGCAAACCGAACAGTTTCGCTTTGCGACCGCTGCAGGAAAAAAAATTCATTAAATCTTCTACAACTCAATAAATATAGAATGATTCAGCCATTGCATCACTAGTTTGTGTCGAGGCAACGATAAAATTGCAATTTACTGCTTCATTATTAATACAGGTTTGTTAAAACTCTCTATCATAAGACCAACCAAGCAATTGAATTTGAAATAAATAAATAATTCAAATCTTCAGAGCAACCACAGAGTACAGAGTCGTAACGAATGCTATAACAAGTACTTGCTTAGTGGCAGTACTAGTGTTTAGTAGATAACAAACAATGCTCATCGATAAATACAATTCCCTCTAAACTCTGACATAATAATGTAACTATCATCATTCGACCATGACATTTATAAACATTGAGATAAGGTTTTTTTACACACCTTAGATTTGTGTTCAAACCAAAGTATGAATGACTTTCGCAAATAATCCTCAATAGCCTACTATAGACATTATTTATAAGTCACGAAGTACCAAGTATACAGAGCAATTTACGAATGATATGTATACTTAAAATTTTGTTGTACGAGTACTTAGATGTATATACCAAACCAATAAATAAAATACACAGACCAATTATTAAAAAAAAATGTTTTACGGGTGGCAGATGTTTTAAAGCTGATAATACCTTTAGCCGTAGTTCGATGGCGACCCATCCTTCCTAATATTATAAATTCGAGAGCGAGTTTGTTTGTTTGTTACGCTTTCACGCCATAACTACTCAATCGATAATAAAAATTACTGTTCCTGAGGGATCACTTAAAATAAAAAATAAAATCTAACGACATGACAGTCAACCTCCAGTAATGGATAGACACTTTAAGAAGAAGAAGAATCTTCTGGATTGTCTTCTGCAAGATGAGTGATTGCTGCCTCCAGACAGGCTGGTCAGTAGGTACATATTACACTCATACAAGTAAACCCCAAGTCTGGACTTATTCGTAATTAGCTGATTTCGAGCCTTACCACGAGTAAAATACGGCCTAAAACGTGTTAATAGCAAATGTAAATAAACCATAGGTTTTCCAACACACGTCGGAGAAATCACCAACACGGTTAGCGCCGTCGTCGGGCGACCAACTTTCCCGACGTAACTATCACTCGACCAGTTAAAACATTCAACTATTTTTACAACACTATGAAATAATAACGAACTTAGTTTAGATAACACCAATTCTAACTATACCAATAACTAAGGCAATGAATGTCGAGTGTGAAGCTATTCTTGTTTCGGTTAATTAGTAAGGAAGTATCCATTCTTGTCTATATTTTATCCTATCCAGAATGTTAGCGCACTAATAGTAACTTGTTTTCATAGACGACGGTGGCCACCTACCATTACCCAGAGGACTTAACAACCTGTCTGACTACATTAACCTAAAAACACATGCATAAAAAATTTTCAAACAACGTATATAGAGGTATGTACATATGTACCTATGTAAAATTCATGACGATCGGTTGCTCGTAACAAACAAACCAACACGATTTCGAATTTTTAATATATTAGTAAAGATTGTATAAGTAAATGGAATTTCCTATGCAACATTTTTTTATCATAAAGGTCAATCAACCTAAAATTCTAGAATAATCAGTTGTATGAGTTATATTTTTATTAAATGACTCAACGCCCACTGTGCGTACTGACTCGTGGTGGGTAGAAGGGGTTATCATCAGCAACGTCAGAGTAAAGTCACGCGGACGTTTTGTGAATCAACAGACTGAATATAAGTGTTGAATTTGTACAAATTTCTCGCTAAATACATGTAATTTTTTTGGGTCATTTTGGGAATTGCTCATTACAATTTGGTCTATTTCAGTCACTTTCAGAGTGTATGTATTAAATGTACTTAGTTGTTGATTATTTTATTTTAATGATTTCTCAAACATTCGTAAAAATAGACTAATGTTTTTGATTTTTAAAACATGTTTGATAAATAAATAAAAAATTTAAATTAAATTACATTTTAAAACTTATATGTCTAGTTTATCTACTGACTGAATTATAATTTAAAGTTAGCTAGTAAATAATTTTTTACTTACTTATTTTAATTTTTTTAATACTTACATTACATGGTATTGTTTTAAAAAAAATTCTGAAAGGAAAACGCGTAAAAAAATACCTATACGCTATTGCCTCACAATGATAGTGGTGTCGAAGGCCGTAGTCAGGTACAATACCTACATTGATTTGTATTCAGATGCTTTATGTAATCGTTACGCGTCGATGATGACAATACTTTACTAGCTTTTGCCCGCGGCTTTACGTGGAATTACTGCGGCACTACTGGTCCGCGGTCGGTTTAACAGTGCCGCTAGGCTTTCATAGAACTATAGAAATTGTCTGAGGGATTAAACCGTAAAGACGCGGTAACAAGCCTATAATAAGCCTACAAATGCGGATGATCTATTTTATTGATTGACTTTATCAAATTTAAGATCAAATCTTTAGAATATTGATTGTCTCAACGATATTGCTTGATGTGTCAGCGTTGCAGGTGCGATTGAGGCTCTACATTTGTATATTTCATAGTGTCATGGTCAGTGTTTTCTGGGTATTCTTTTATACATAAAAAAGAGTTTATGGACAAATATAGTATTTATATTAAAATTTATCAATAAACACCTACAACATAATATGATTAATATGCTTAGTTTGGTGTTAGATGGCGCTGTTGTACTAAAAAAAAAATTGGTTCAGATTATAACAGATAATTTTATTTATATTATATTGGGTATAGTATATAGATAACATCTGGTGTCTAGAGTTCACTTTAGAGCAATGTGTGCGACGATGACATCATGCTTAACGAACAATTTCAATAGAAACGTTATTAAATTAGTCGATAACGTTAAAACAGTTTGAAATTTGAATTTGTCCATTGGCTTACTCGTAAAGTTGTTAACGGTCTCCGCGATATAGTGGTTGCGGCAGCTATGCGATGATGGTAGACCGCTTCCGATCGTGAGTCACGTTTGATATTAGCTTATCACAAATGAAATTATAATAGACCTTAAACAACTGATATTAAGATGTATTTTTCTATAAATCAATTCATTGGGTATATTTTCTGAGAATAAACACTAACTATCAATATGTATAACATAATAATATTTAATAAAAAAAACCTGCATCTATCTATAATGTGGCAGAGATATTGTTAAAGCCGTGTTATTATTATTTCACTACTGTACCTAAATAAAGAGAAAAGTTTTGTATTTTTTTTTTAATTGACAAAGTTATTTCTTTTTATGTTTCCTTCTATATTAATGTTCTATTTTGTTCATTATAATATAATAAAATAATTTGTTTCCTTTAACACCCACAAGAATTCGCGAGCGCTGCTAGTATGTGAGTCATGAGTCAGCGTTACGTGATCAAGTGGCTTTCCATTCAAATGAGCGAGTGAGCAACGCCATCTTAGCATCGGCATCAATACTAAGTAGGTAGGTACCTACTTATATGCGAAACGAGACACGAGCTATTTACAAAAAAAAATTTCATCCATTTTCTATTATATTACCTATATGATCTCAGATACAGTTTTGAGAGATGCGGCAGCTAGTCTATCTCTATAGGTACTAATATTATAAAGAGGAAAGATTTGATTCGTTTGTTTGAATTGAATAGGCTCCGAACTACTGACTCTTATAGAAAGCTACATTATCAGCGAGTAACATAGGCTGTTTTTTATAAAATTATGCGGACAAAGTCGCGTGCAACACCTAGTAATTCATAGTAGCAAGATGTGCTGCACGCTTTTGATCTAAGACCAGAACCAAGTTAATATTTTTGAGTAAAAATATACGATTGTACCTATTGAAAGATTCTTGAAGTTATGTATCTGTAGAGACCTTGAGAGAAGTCTATCGATCGAAAGGTATATCAGCGAAACAGTCAAACAGCCGTACAAGGAGCGGTTAAGTAGAGGCTTAGCGAAATTCGTCGTCAAATAATGCGTCCAGGAAACGGAGACAATCACACGAGCCCGACTGTAAGTAGTTGGTTTACTAAACAGTGTAATTGAATGAACCTGTTATGATTTACAACGGCGGCACGTGGAAATGGTAGTCAACGCGGCACGCGACCGTGTTACTCAAAACAATTATAATAATTATGATACCATTTTATAAATAGGTATAGAATATTGTATACTAAAAAGACCACACGACAGACTATAACATAACAAGTTATCGCTGAGCTAATTCATTATAGGACAACTTGGGGCTGACTGAAACGTATATTACCTAAACGATAGTAAAACACCGTAACATGGCATAGGTAATAGGGATAAACTTGTTTTTAACCGCGACTTTGACCGCGTGTTTTTATATTATAATACTTTAAATTTTAGTACAATTTAGTAAAGTAGTAGCAATAATAGTATAAGTTTCAAAGATTTCCTATATAAAATAATTGAAAATCAACTATAATGGACATTACTTTGAAAAAAAAAAAAAATTAAAATCAATGTCCTTGCATCGTTGCAGTATTTAATACTTAAGCTTCATATTAGTTACATATATTTCAATTTTAAGTGAGATTAATTTTTAATTTATAAACGTCATTTATTTTAGTACTTTAAATATGAATTAAGAAAGTGTGTGTAAAGATCAATTAGTGACCTTAATTACAACTAGTCAAGTTGCTTTACTGAATGTGTGACAATTAGGCCTTCATTTTTAATATACATACATAATCAAAAACAAAAAAAAAAATACTACTTCAAAATATATTTTTTTTACCTATCAAGAACTATTGCTTCAATAAAACGTGAAACGTGTGAATTAAACATTTTTCACTGATTGTTGGTATTTCGATAAGAATAACAGACTTATTAGGTAGGTATTGTATATCGTTAACGTGCATTTCCACATGAGCGATAAAACATTCAAACTAAGTCTACGACAATCTTATCACTCATTTAATATTTAAAAGCGATAACTTTAAAACGGGTTAAATTTTGGGTGCTTACAAAACAGTAAACATTTACCGACAATACATTAAAACTAAAAGTATAATAAGCCGACAGGTGGCCCACTGTCGGACTTCCACCTTCCACTTTCGGTTCACATATGGCGCGTGTTCGTAAAGCTGCGTTTACACCTGATTCTAGTACCACAGAGGCGCACGTTATAGCATATTAAAAACTCAGAGACCCTCAGGAACAGTACAATTTTTTTTATGAAAGTAAGTACCCCCGACAACGTGTATGCAAAATTTCATGTTGATCGGTTGAATATATTTTATTACTAAAAATTTCACATATTAAGATTGTTGTTTGTTGCATCAGAACCGTCAACAGTTTCTAGGTAATGTGTCATTTTATTAAGATTGTAGAGTATAAATAAAATATTTAGAGTATAAACAGAGAATAAAATGAATTCCATGGGTAACTTTCAGTCCGACCGTTAATCAACCATGTAAAATTAGTTGCCTGAGTTCTTAAACACGCACGGTTACCGAATAAGAAAGTAAACAACATAATATGCAACCTTCATAAATATTCATGACGACAAAATTCAAAGCAGACGTCCTCGCCGCTAAAGTAGAGAGGGTTGCATTACGCTCAATGTGAAGTTGATATTCGACAAGTGTCCCACGAGTTGGCATTGCCGCTGCAGGTCAATGTCGGAGGAAACAGTTTTCGCATAATTGTTCATCAGCCGAGACGAGACGACGGAAACCGGTATGTAGGTATTTGGATTTAACGAGGATTTCACTTTTTTGAGCAAGTCGTCATATCAACTTGAACTCATTCAAAATTTTTACTTTTATTTAGATTAATTACTTCGGCTGTGTGCGCTTTTTAATTCCCCTGTCGTTGCGTTGATGATTTATTTTATCAGTCTTGGTTTCAATTGTAAAAAGCATGGTCGCGTGTTACATTTAATTAAAAAGAAAAATGGACACTAGTAGCGATTTCGTTTCCCATAAATCACTGGCTCGGGAGCCAACAAATTGGCGCAAAAAGCAAATAAACTTGAACTTGCTCTGCGCGGGCGCATCGTTTTTGCTAAAAATAAATCTTACATCGCGTTTCATCCGCGCGCTACTCGCGAGAAGTAAACATATTAAGGGGTAAACCAAGGCTAAATCCTAAAATTTGCATTGTTTAATAAAGATGTTACAAGAAAGTGTAAACTATTGTTTTTTTAAATATTATTTTAATGGTAAATACAAAAAAACACAATTGTCAGGCCTGTTGAATTGTCTCCGCCGCCTGGCAGCTCTAAATATATGGAGCTTCAGTGTCTCAGTGACTGCGTTGAGGTGTGGCCCACGTTTGTGTTTTTCGTGCGGAAATATATAGACAAATATATAGAAAAGGTCAAATCGTCAATGTCATTCGCCTATATGAATCCCTTAACAACTTATTTATACAAATCTCATTCAGTAACATGTTCATAATAATAGTTGGTAAACACATAAACTTTATGCATAAGTATACTAACCTTTTTGTATAGCTTGATCCAGGTGAGGTCTCCTTTGGAGTCGGTGTACTGGAGGCCAAAGAACCAGACCTCCCTGAGGCCAATGGTCTTGACAACCTGGTCGAACAGCTGCTTGCCGGTCGTCGTCTGCTGGATCGCGAACTCCAGTTCCGCGTCCATGGTCGTCACGCGGACGTTCATCTAAAATCAATTGACCACATTATTGATGATAGGTAATTTATCGTCCGACTGTTTTGCAAGCTTTTTAAAACTCTAGACTTGCAAGCAGACAGTGAGCGAAATTAAAGACTAATTTGTATCTACTCGTGTATTTGGCTACTAACTTGTGCAGGCTAAAGTTATAACATAATCCATGGAATTAATATGTAGCTATCGAAGTACAATACATAAATATATATTAATTATAAAATAAAAAATGTTCGTTTATGCTGATCTCCGAAACCGTCGAACCTATTTTAACGAAATTTTGGGTTGGTTCAAGTTTGTAATTGAACCTTAATACTTAATTTATAAAGATATATATAACTACGCAAAGTTGTGAGCAAAAACTAATGTGACCCTTAAATAAATTAAATTTCTAACTACTAAACATAACTATTAAAACTATTGGCCATTATATTGTAGCTAATAACTGCTATTTACATTTTATGAGTGCTATAAGTTGTAATATAAAATCACATGAACCTTGCTTCCTATGACCCCAAGGAGACCTCGAGTCAAATATGGCAAAGAAAAGAACGTAAAAGGACACACGCATTCAATTGTAGACAGTCATTATGCACATCTGCACATTTCAATGAAGGCAAAACGTGGAAGGTCGATCGGTGACATTGTGTCAATCTAAATAAAACTTTAAAAGTTCTCTTGTTATATGATGCAAAAATAGATCTTCTCACAAACACACTAAAACATCAAGAGTGAATTATAAACGAAAAAAAAGACACGTAAAGTGTAAATAAGTCTTGTTTTGGAACCAAACGTATACGATGCTATTGGACCGTCGCCAAGCGGATGTGATCTTCCGGGGGTGATTATGTCATTAGAGTTTACTATTATATCACATGTACCTATTAAACCCGACTTTGTTCATATTAACTATTCTAGTGAAGACCGATAAGTTTTTTAACTTCCTCCCTAATCGACACCAAATAGCTTATTAGAAAATAATTTTCAATAACTATACTATAGTATGCAAAATCAATTTCAAATTGTGTTTTATTGTACGTAGACCAATTAGACAAGATAATTGTGTTATTGTGATAACGTTTTTGCCAGAATTAGGACAAGGAAAACACGTAACTGTTTTTGATAAATATAATTTTTCCTCTTCAATTCTATGCTCATTTCTTGTTTTTCTAGCAGAACATCTACTACTTCTATGTTATTTATTTTTTCGTTTAGTTTAAAAAATGGCCTTTTGTATGCGTTCATACTAAGGTGGAGTTAAGATACTCATCTAAAATCAAGTAGGTACACCTAAATCACGAGACATTTATTGGTGTTAGGATTTTTCCCTAAAGACCCTCGTAGGTCAAACGTTTGCGAATTCACGAGTAAGGATACCAATTTATGTGTGGGTACTTTCATTAGCAACTAACAACAATAGTTCAGCGGCCATTGTTAAATCTACAATAATAATAATTACGCGAATTACACTATTCAGATAATGCACAGTTATTAAAGAGATGTAATCGTAATGTAGGATCATCTAACAATGACTGTAACGTTGCCGGTATACGTTGAGTCGTGTTCATTCATATTCTTTCAAGGTCAACGCAATCCCACTTTATTCGTACTGTGGCCCACATCAACGGTTAAAATTAAACATTAATCCTCATAACGTTCTTATTGTTTATAATAATCCGTTGAAATATTAACTGCAGTATTGGTGTTATCTTCAGTTTTTTTCTTTTTTACTTGATAGTTAACATCTAGGAGATTTTTTTTTAAAACACTGTTAATATTAAGTGTTTCATTGAAAGTATTGAAACCTATTTGATTGCTGCTTAACTGTTTAAAATAAAATACACTAAGTACAAGAAACGTAGATTTGTGAATCAATAGGAAAAACAAATAGCAACACGCATATTTATTCTCAACATTATCCTTATTGTTTAGTAACGTATGAAAAATAATCATAAGAAGAAACTGTATTTCAGAGTACCCATAATTTATTTCTCGATAACAATATGTACTAACGCAAGCTAACGCAAGCCTTATCGCTAAATGTATGCAATCTATGCAATGCAAACGCCCCAGGTGTAGTTACCTACTTGTTTGCATAAAAATCTATATATTCCTTTACAACTACATTTTGAAAATAGAAAATTAATAAATTAATACTTTACTTATTAACATGTTTTATGCCAAAATTTGATCTCTACTTTAGTATAAAAAGGGATAGACACATCGTTAGTTATTGACATCCTATCAAACTCTTACTGTTGAGAATCTCTACCTGCGTTGTTTTTTGATGACTAACGGAAAAAACATACAAAAATTTGTTTAGAGACTGAAGGTTAAATTAAAGGTAGGTTACATGACAACAGGTTTACACCATACATAATTAAATGTTGATTTCAATACACTAGCAAGATGTCAAGGGTACACGACATACGGGCAAGGTTTAGTAATTAAATTTAATATACACACAGTTAAAAATAAAGTATTTCCAGTTGAGAGTAGACATCATGGGGAAAAGTATCCTGAACAAATTGCCATAAAATAAATACTAGAAAATGAAAATACAAAAGCCATAAAATTGGCCGAGTGGTAGCACTTTGTTTGACTCAGGGGACGGTCAAATCCCAACAGGGACAACTCTGTAGAAATTAACTTTTTAAGGTCGACTGGTCTTGGGTTTAAAATCTGGGTTCTGGGGGTTTCGCCCTTATCCGGTGTAAGGTAAACCATCACACAAGTCTACTAGTAAAAGTAACTCCTTTGGGGGCTATACAATTGTTATGTTTAGTTTTACAGTTCAGAATAAAACTATTAGTTTGTATATAGCAGACAATTATTGAGTATTGTATATTGAAATTGACTTGGTATAAAAATGTGTATTATTCTTCGGAACATTATGTGATTTTAACGCCATCTTAAAATGAATCTAAAGCAGGATTTCAGTCAATTTTCCCGATACTGCTCCACTTCGGAATTATTTATAACTCGTGGAATATGCCTCGTGATCGTGGATGGTGTTTGCTAACTGCATCATACCAAATTAACTAACTGCAAACAGCGATCAGAATATAAATATATTCACAACGATGATATCATGGCACACAATACCTAACCATTGCTAATACGGAGATATCGCGTAAGGAAATATGGCATCCATGTGTGCTTAACCTATTTATAGGTACACTTTAAAGTTACAAAGTTAGAAAAACATTAATTTGTAAGATTATTATAATGAAGGTTTTTGACAAAGAATACTAAACAACTTATATTTTTAATACAAGTAAGTAAGCCACCTTGCAAATGACGAGCTTTGTATAGGAAGTGACAAATGGAGTGCAAGATGTGCAAGGTGAACAGAATAATTATAAGAGAATAAACGATAATAATTGCTATAATTTCTCAGAGACAATGCAAATTAGTCTGGCTAATACAGAACCGCGACGTAAGAGCAAGCATTAGTACATACTGAAGGAGTCTTACTCTATGGATGGATGTTTTTACATTCTTAAACATAAAACTGCTGAATGCGTTTCGAAGGAATTTTATATTAACACAGTTTAAAGTGAAGATGACAGATAGGCTATTAAGATAAGCAGAATAAATCGCGGGCAAAAGCTAGTATAATTATTAAACCTAAATGTAAAACTTTATGATGATGGATGTATGGATATTATTACAGTTTTATGCAAAAACTACAGAACGGATTTCATAGGTGCGGACTACGTTGCGGACAAAAGCAATTATCAAATAATATTGTCATACATAATAGTTAATAGAATTGATAGAGTTATAGACCCAATGTAATGGACAATACTAATTCAAGCATATTACAAAAAAGACAACCAATTAGATTCAGAAATCTACGATCGTTGGTATCGACTAATTCTAGAAACTCAACGAGATTATTCATTTAGATCTAAAAGCTGCTCTGACAACGTGTTTGCGGTGTATAGAGGGTGCATTAATGTGGGGTAGGTAGGTGGCAGGTGCACAACAGGTGGAAGTCGACACGTGTTTGAAATGACGGCATCTACAAGAATGATGTGAGCAAACACTTTTAACCCAATAGGTACACGATTCACATCTCGTGTCACAGAAGAAAGGTTCGTTGTCGATGTAGTGACAGATATGACGTCCGAAAGTTAGAAAGAAACTGGTGTAGAAATCGCAATAGTGTGTAAGTGAAACGAGGTGAAACGGTACTAAATGGGCATGGAGCATATCGACCGTCAAATTAATTTCAAGTACAGTTTAATGAATGAGTGACGTGTGAAGCTGTGACATTCACATTAATTTATGAAGAATTCAAGAACGGCGAGAGAAATTGTGACTACTATTCAATTATTTATTCCTAATTTATTCAGACTATGAATAAAAGCGTGATAGCAGATTGAAGTTGACTGAAATTAGTTAGACTTAGAAATTAGGGAAGTAATTCACTAAGTAACTGACGTCATTGTACACTGTTTATTAATTTAATAAATTATAAAGCCGAAATTTAGGTATATAATTTAATTTGTGGTTTTGACTTAAGATGTAAAGACTAACATTGGTCTTCAGTTTTACATTTAAGGATAATGAATATTAATTTATTTTTCCTTTGTTTCTTATATTAGTCACGCTTCAAAAATATTCTGAAGAATTGATGTCATATTTCAATTTACAAAGTAAGAAACAATAGGTCCAATAATATTAATAATAAATGAAAATAATGAATTCTTTAGGTTTTAAATTCGGCTTTTAATATATTTGCATACGATTATTTAGAAAGATAAATTTAATACATAGGTATTATAGTAAATTCTCAAATATTATGTAAGGAAGTCGTCGAGTCAATAGCGGAACTTGGTGCTATTGAAAATACTATGCTCGGTCGGTGCATAAACTTAAAAAAGTATTTATGGTTTGGTCATATTGGCAGTGGGGAACAATGAGTAATTAGCACTTTTTGCTTCGACAAACAAGCTTTCAGAGAGATAAGGAAAAACCTTGAAGATTCACGAGTACACGACTGAACTTCGTCACCGCCACTCATTTAAAACACTAAATTTGTCGGATCCTAGATTGGTTTAAAAGCAAAAATGTGTAGTTAATTGTTTCGGATCAATTACAACATAATGGGTTGCCTACTCCAAAAAGTACGTTATATTTACGATAAGTGATAAGATAATTTTAATTAGCGGCACATATTTGTTCCACCATGATTAGCCATTTGTAGCTAAAACTGTGGAAATGGTTTTCAACTTTTAAAAACTTTAAAACATAAATTGCATAAAAACTTAAATCTTGATCGTACAATTTATTGAAATAAAACTGCACCTTTCTTGAAACGGGAAACAATTTGCGTCTCAAAAGTTCCAATGGGATAGACAGGGATAGGGAACGAAACGACGGTTAGGACGCTGCCAGGCGCGGTGCAAAATAAATAACAAAACTCGACGCGAACCCCATCTTGGTCGGGAGTTTATATCTAGATGAGATCATCGTAACTTATGATTTGGACAAATATTACGCTCGAAAACCTGTACAACTAATACACGCCGGTGACGACATTTTAGCGATGGAAGACTACATTAAAATTTGTTGCTAGGTCGAAGCCACGAATGGCAATGAGATATTTTTCATGATAGCCTTATCTTATCCGTAATTGAATGTATTATGTATATATTAAAATATTACTTAGCAACTTTACTTAATGATACTTTGGGGGAGGATTAGAAAAAATATGCATTCTCATGGAAATCTTAGCACTTATGGGTGTATCATTATGGTAGAAATGTCAGACCACAATTAAAGTCGAATGTTAGTCGGTAATTACTAATATGAAGGTTATAGTAAACCATTATAAAGAATGA
Source organism: Synanthedon tipuliformis (assembly GCA_947623395.1). NCBI lineage: Eukaryota > Metazoa > Arthropoda > Insecta > Lepidoptera > Sesiidae > Synanthedon > Synanthedon tipuliformis. Next base: position 10,964,097 of record OX392415.1, on the reverse strand, counting down.
TTATAAGAACAAATTTTAAATTATTTCTTATTATGTAACATTAGGTGGATTACCTGTTTGCCGCCGGCAACCATGTTGGTAGATTTTATGGTAACACACCACACAGGAAATAAATGTCACGAGCACAAACACAAAAATTAGGGGTTGATGGGGTAGGAGAACACAATAGCCGCGTCTGCCTGACGCGGCGGTCAAGTTTGAACTGAACGGTCTAGTCAAGTCGTGTTGCGGGGATGCGTCTGCGGCGCCCCGTGCCGTGGTTTGAGTCAAGGCCGACGCGCGCGCACCTTACGACCAGCGAATCTCAAACTTCGGTCCGTAAGCTGGCTTGACATCACACACACACACACACAAACATAAGTAACTGAACATTCTGTGATTTCAAGTGATTTCAAATAAAATTTGAAATTGAAAAATAAAATTCAAATTAATTCCGAAATTCAAACAAAATGTCCATGAAAAGAAATTCGACTAGGATAACGCAGTCATGGCTGAATGAAAGATTTTTTTTAAAACGTTACCTAAAGTACATCAAAGGACAAAGTGGACTATGTTAAAAAATAAAAAATAATAAACTGATGTACTTTTATTTTAAACTCTAACAAATTACGTAGTCGTTTAGATTATTAGAATTATGTACTTAGAGGTTCCTAAAAAAAGTTTGAGAACGGCTGACCTTGGCCACAGTACAGATACTACCCAGACGCTTTACCACCTACGTTTCTCCACTTTTTTTTTCATATAGGACATCTTTAAATTGAATCGTGATCCAATCAGGTTAGTGAGCTTTGTCATCGTTTATTGTGGACGTCACACACCATAAATTTGCAAACAATAAAAAGTTTTCTGCACCGCCTTCACGTTTTATTGTATTGTGCACGTTGGTTTATTTCTAGTTTAAAAAAAAAGAATCTTTTTGGGCTATATTTAAAAAAAAATGCAATCTTGTTGAGTAAAGTTTCCATGCTCAAAATTCAAACACATACATGAAGTTAACGATTAAATTTGCTTTCTGGAAATTTACAAAAATAAAATACAAAATGAAATGTTGACTAATATCAAAACAGAATTGTGTGGAATTTGTGAATTTAGAAAAATAGTTCATTGTTGTGACAATAAATGTTGAATTAAACAATAAAAAAAGATATTAACAAACCAAAATAATAACAAAACTTAAATTGTCTCTTATATTGCATGTTATATGGTATAATCTATATCAGCTACCAAAACGATTGGTATGGTAGGTATAGTTTTCTCTGCTTTTTTGACTCTCAACAAAATAATTTTTTGACCCTCTTTTCATATTCTGTCACTTATTGATAATTTAGTGATAATTTTAAAGATTTAAGCAGCATGCTAGGAATTCATTCAATAATGCAACCCTCAAACAATGCCTCAAACAAATTAAAAATACTTAATAATATTTTTATCTCATTAAATAAATAAATTAAAAAAAAGAGAAAATCAAGAGAAATGAGGGCAAATGGTACAAAGGTCACTCTAATAAATGTTATTCTTGAAATACAAGCCAAGGGACAGTGGCCAGCGATATGCTATAAACAAACTCACACTCATTCACTAATCTGATAAAACACATACCACTTTTCCAACTTCCTTTAACATGTATGATAAGCAAAAAAATAACGTCGATTTTGAAACTAGTCCGTAAATAGTTTCAGAACTATGTGAACCTCCTAAGTTTAGATAGACAAATTATGAGTGGATCTATTATTAATTTATTACATATGATACACTATGACATACGGTCACTTTGAATTAACTAAACAATTAAATAAATCTTTAAGCATCTATAATTGAAATATTTAAGTGCATGCTACAAGCAAAACTGGCATATTCAAATTCTAAATAAATGAACTACTAATAATTAAACTGGATAAAGAGTGGAAATAATTATTTTAGGTTGATGTTGATAAGAACTCTTTTGGACCACAAAACAGTACACAAAAAAAATATTTCATGTAAATTTTATTTAAAAAAAATTTCCACTCCTTTCTTGCGTTAGCTAAATAAAACCACTCTCACACTTTTCAAATCAAACTTGTAAAACAACTAACCAATACACTGTCATTGTTGCTCATATCTAGAGCGTTTGTAATGTAATTAAATATCTGAAAGAAATAAGCAGACAATAAATAAAATAATAGAAAAAAACAAAACAGACTTAAACTCAGTTTAAAAAACCTGCATAAATGTTTTAAGTGAAAGAAAATACTGGCAAAGATGCCGTGCTCTTGAGTGCGGCCAGCGAGAGACTAAAGGGTGAACCGGGTAAATGGATTATAATAAATCAGATTGTCGCTGGGAAATCAATCAAAGTTCATGTCAATGTTGAGCACATTCATAACTTTGTTTTCTTATTGTACATTAAATCAACTCATTTACTGTAGAATACATTTAATGTAACAGAGTGCTCATGTGTTTAACTGTGAAAATACTCCTAATGCTTGAAAAATTAAAGAGAAAATGTTTTAAAACAGTTTCAATGGCAATGAATTATTGGTTGAATATTGGTTTAACTAAAAGTAATTATTTTGCTGGCCCAGATGTGTTCCTCAGAGTCACTAAAATGACATTTAAATAAAATAAGAAGCTCGATGAAAGCATTCACATGTATTTTGAATTAATAGATAATAATACACATATAACTCTGTCTTATTTTGGATTACAATTCTTCTTCAAATTTTAATAAATTACATTAGTTTTGCTTATTAATAAATAACGAAACAATATTTTTTCCAAAATATAGTCAACATTCAGAACTAGTGTTACATCAGTACTAAAAAAATCTTCTCACAGCAAACAGACTTTCTTGAATAAATATTTTCATAATAATAATAATATAAAATTCAATACACATTTCTATAAAACAACTCTATATAGATTTAGTATATCGGTTTTTTGCAGTTGTCACAGGATGTAAAGATAATGAGTCATATTTGTAAACAATATGTGGCTTTATTCGTCATATTATTTTCTAAAATTGTTATTTTCGTTTCGGATCTATTTTCTTGTACAAATTTATCAACATGACCATAGTACATAAAATAAATAGATGTAAAAATCACCGGAATACTTATGACTAACCAAGATTTTAGTCTACATAACTAATTTAATAATATATAATAACATAAGAATATTATAATTTTTGGAAATTAGGTTGTCTAAGCTATAGTTTTCTTTGTTTTTAAGAATAATTTTTTTCTAATTTTTTCTAATACGAATCATGTTTGTCCTACAATAGTAAAAACTTTTAAAATAAACTATGTAATTTCAATTAAAAAAAATCCTTACTATTCTACGAATTTTAGTTTTAATTAATATATGATGAATAAATAAAACAAAACGAACAGCACATTATACATATCTTGGTTAAAAGATATTATGCTATAACATTTAGCTATGACTTAATCTTATCATTTTTTTACTTTAACTGATAACCCAATAGTGTAACACTTTGATGTTACGAAGCATGGACAAAAAAGTAACATTATAATATATTTGCAATACAATTTTAACAGACATTACATCTTATATGAATATGTCTGTAACAATATAAATTTACTACTATTTTATATTATTTGCATGCATTACAATGCAAATAAACAAACATTTGATCAATGATTTGTCACAAGACATTGCCTGATCACATAGCAATGGTGAAATCAGTGAATGAAGCACATACCGGTAACGACTGCTACAAGTGCTACAACTACCCTATAAAAACATGACCTAGATTATAAACAAGTCACAGACACACAAATACAAAGTACTCACCGATTTCGGCATCTTGATGGTTTAGGATTTCAATCTGTAAAAAAGATAATTAACGGTTGATAAATATCGAACTAAATTGATATTATTTTCGAGTATGTACATGTGTAGGTACCACAGTGTATGACGTTTGCTTTGAAATTGTGACTGAATTGAGACCCAAAAGTCCTTTATTAACCAATAAATCGCTTTGTTATGTACTATCGTATACATTTTCGCACAAAGTGTTTATATTCATACGGTGACAATAAAATTACAGTCGCCGGTGGTCAACTGTGTACAAGAGAAACGCTCAAGAATTCGGGCCAAACACGATATGAGTAAAATTGTTGATTTTAAATATTTTAGAATAAATATTATATAAAAACTTACCCGGGTAAAAGAGGAATATCACCTAATAATCCACATAAGTAGCACAACAATCATAAAGAACGCACACACCCTAAAAAGCTAAAAAGAGCCACAAAAATATCGCTCGCGACGATGTGACAATTGTGTGACGTGGTAGACAGTGTTGCCATGATATGTAATATAAATAATATAATCGGCTACAATGCGAGTGGTCATTTTGTTTGTTCTTTGTATAGATACCGTTTGTTAATCATTTAGAATTCACCACATATTAACCTATGGATTACCTTAATACAGTAATTAACATAAATTATTATTATTATACTTATTGCATTTGAAAACATTTGAATCTATAGTTCGCTCCTTTTTCTCAAGCAAGTCTTTCAGTTTAATGGTCTTTGATACTTTCAATCACCGACCGAATATGAACAGAAATATTTTTTTTGTTAATAAATTGTTTTATTATTATTAATGATTATTAATAAATTATTGTTATTAATAATTATTATTTCTTATATTAATTGCTCTACATATGTGTGTGTCAATCCGTCAAGTCAAGTGTCATCTTCTGTCATTCTGTCAGTCTAGTGTCTTCCTTCGGTTTCGGGCCGGGCTTCGTTCGGCCAAGTTTCGCTATGTAGTGATTTTAATTTTTATATGTTTGAAATGAAATCGGCATTATCGGCAAGCAACAACATAACAAGCAAAGCAAAGAACTTTCGACCAAGGAAATTTAATTTTCCAATGTTTATTTCCGAGTTATTTATATAATTTAGGTTTTACTTCTTTTATAATAGATTTGTTGTAAAAATATATTAAAATATTTTTTAGTACATAATCTAAAGAGTTAAAAAGACAAAATGACCCGACCTCTAAGGAGAATATTCCATTGGGGACCAATATCGGTTTTTTGTAAGTATATAAACTAAGTTTATAGTATTAGATACCTAGTAATTACATTATTAATGTTTATCTTTAACATCTCACAAAGCTTTACTTTTATGTTGACTTCTAATGCTAAAAAGAACACTGAAACAATTATGTTTATATTTTGATTTAATGTTTGAATATTTTCAGGCATAATAAAACTAATAGGATGGGATATGGTGCATTTAATAAATATGTGGTGGCCACCACACAGTTCAATTACGGCGTTCATACATGCTGCCGTGTTCCTATCACTATTGACGTCAACAACATTATTTTTTTTGCAATCTTTATTGGAAGGCCCAGGATTTGTACCACTTGGATGGAAACCAGTGAGTGCACTACTTTATATTTATTTTACTAATTATGTACAATCATTACCTTTGGTGGATTTCAACTAATCATACCTTTGCAATCAGTTTTAAAAACTAATATGCAGAGCTTCACACATAGACACAAAATTGCCAGTCTATGTGTCTTATAAGATGAACTTCGGCAAGTTCGCTCAGGAGCTGCATGGGCTCATACTGCCTTTCCCTTTCTTCCATCGGACATACAGACATAAGGCTGGTTACCATCATCTTGTTGAAATCTCTCCTTTGTGAACCAACCGCTTTAAAACATCCTTATAATGTACACTGCCAAGGTTTGGAACTCCCTGCCGGTGTCTGTATTTCTGAGCTCATATAACCCAAATCTTTTCAAATTTTGAGTGAATAGGCATCTTCTGGGTAAGCTCGCTCTATCATAGGCCTCATCTTTGCTACACAGCTGGTTGTTGCCCATGAGCAAACCCATCTCTGATAAAAAAAAAAATTAGTTTCTTCTTGTTTTGTTATACTATTATTTTTCTTTTGTACTATTTTTTTATGGTATCTAGCTAATCTAGGTATTTATATTCACATGCTCATTAGTCGAGGGATTAAAGTGTTTTTGCCTTACTCATAAGACAAGAGAGATACATATATTTTGGATCAAGTGATATATGTTCACTTGTATGTTTAGTTCATTTATTTTACTATGATAGTAACCTATTGCTAAGTCTGTTGTATCAATAACAATAACACAAGCATATAATAGTTGTTAGTTACTTTGGGTACATACAATAAATGTGTAAGTCATCAATATTCTTTATTTTATCTGAATTTAAATAATTTTTTTCTACAATAATATAATTTATTTTTTCAGGAGAACCAAGATGACACTGAATACTTACAATTTTGTTCAGTCTGTAAAGGTTACAAACCACCAAGATCACATCACTGTCGAAAATGTAATTATACTCTTTATTTTATATATAAAATGAATAACTACATAATTAATAATTGATAATGCAAAACTGTAGGACAGTCAATAAGAAAATGTTGGTAACTTTCATGTTTCACCTTTGATAAATATTAAGTTGAATAAATATTATTGAAACTACATAAGTAGATGTCAAATGCTTTTCTTTGTACTTTGAAAATATATGTTTATAAATACCTAGCTGTTACGCGCGACTTCGTTCGCGTGACTTTAGATCTCCCTGTTAATGTAGCTTTCTATAGGTGAAAGAATTTAAAAAAAATGTAATAATTACATAAATTATTAGAAAGTAGTATTTGAGTTTATTCATTACTAACAAAAATACAAATCTTTTCTCTTTATTATATTACTACAGATGAAACTCATGACCTAGTATTTTGTTGTAGCATCAGATGTTTTTTTTTTTGTTACTCAAATTGAGACTTCTGTAATAAATTTTTTTGTGATTTTTCCCAAAATTTAATTTTGGCCTGCAAATTGTAAGATAGTGAAACTTATACTCTTTCATGTATTAAATACATGAAAGATGATTAATTAATTCAGTATAAAGATTATCAAAGTACCTATTTTGTTATTATCTTAACCTAATAAGACTGTTTTCATGTTTTGAAAGGTGGTCGCTGTGTACAGAAAATGGACCACCATTGTCCGTGGATTAATTGTTGCGTGGGCCACACCAACCACAGATATTTCCTCATGTTTCTTGCGTCTGCTGTCCTCGGCTGTTTGCATGCTTCTATTGTAAGTTATTCGTATTATCTTTATCTTTATCCGTGCTAATATTATAAATGCGAAAGTATGTATGTTTGGATGTTTGTTACGCAAAAGCGGCTGAATGTATTTGAATGAAATTTGTAGCTCATATTAGTTTATTACCTGGATTAACATACAGGATACTGGAAAAAAGGGATTATCTAAACTAAAAATATTAACATAGAGATGGTGTTCTAATCAGCAAAAAATTATTTTTCCTGCCTGTGTGCACATAGTTTCAACTTGTTCTCTCAATTAGTTTGCTTATGCGAATTTTTGCAGTGAAAATGAATATACTTTAATATTGTGTCGTCTTACCTACAATAAATTTAATAATAACACACTATTATTGTAATATTTTGAGGTGCTGACAGTGTGCATGTACCACGCCATCAACCGGTCGTGGTACATGCGACACGGCACCGGGAACGAACCCATGATCTACCTCACGCTGACCACTCTGCTCTTGAGTCTGCTGGCCATCGGAATGGCCGTGGGTGTTGTGTTGGCTGTCGGAGTATTACTGTATTTACAGGTCAGTCAAAAATATTTTCGAACTCATCAAAAAAAATTCAAAATGTGGATTCAAAAAACGGAATTCAAAATTTCCGTTTGATGGAAAAAGGTGCTGCTTATAATAATGGATAAGCAGAAATATGGATTTTTTTTTTATTAAAAACAAATAATAAAAAATAAAAACAAATATTAATAGAATTGTTTACAATCGATGGTGCAAATTGATTTTTCAAAAAGAACACAATAGCATCAGCAGTTTAAAGTGCCTGGACCTCTATAATGTTACGGGTATAATTAATTAAAAATGTAATAGCAAATTTTCCAAGCTCTCTCTGAACATTGTATTAGAAATGGAAAATACGTCTAAATTATTTAATTTAAGTATACTTTTTTGATGTGAAAGGTGAGAGGCGTGCTGCGCAACCGCACCAGCATCGAGGAGTGGATAGTGGAGAAGGCGCAATCGCGGCGGGCCGAGCGCGGCCTGCCCGCCTTCGAGTTCCCGTACGACGTGGGATGGCGCGCCAACGTGGACGCCGTGCGGCTGCCGGGCTCGTGGGAGAGCTGGCCGCTGCGCGCCGGATGCGGCCGCTTCGACCTGACGAGCGAGCAGCTGGCGCAGAAGGCGGACAAGCGCATGCGCGCGCGCATGTTCGTGTGCGCGCGCGCGTACAGCGGGCGCTGGCTGCCCGTGCTCTCGTGGCCGGTGGCGGCGATGTGCGCGCCCTGCTCCGACGAGCCCCGACTGCCGCTGCGGCCGCAAGACCGCGTGCGCGCCACGCGCCAACGACGGTCAGTATTGTCTGTCTGTCTGTCACCTTTTCATACATTAACTACTCAACCGATCATAGTGTTGCATATATTGTATATGTTTTCACAGCACAGATACAGAGAAGGACATAGGGTGCTTGTTGTCGTCCCAAAAAAAATGTACTGTTCCACTGAAATCATCCTAATGAAATTATTATTATAAATTTCTAGAAGAATTTTGGTCTAAAAATATTGAATTATTTTATTGGTTGCGCTCTATCAGGTACTGGTTGTTTGGGGAAAAGCTGTTGGGGCCCGGGGACGACGGGGACCAGAGCCGGGGACCGCGCGGTTGGTTCCCGCGGGATGCGGTCGTCCCGCTCGACCAACTTCATCCCAACAAGATCGAGTGACTTAACTAACCCACTTGACGTAAAAGACCAATATTTAACTACCGTGCAATTTTTTATGGAGAAATCGACTGATCGAAAAATCTGTATAAAAGTATTTTTTAAACAATGTTGAGTTTATCTCAAAATAATACGCTTTTAAGAAAAAAAAACCTACTTTTTGTTTTTAAACAGTCACTCTTTAAATCAGTGTCATTGTAAAAAAAGTTCTGTTATTTTTATAGTTATGTTATACCTACTTAAATTATTTTTTAAAAAATGAGGCGTATTTTTCTAGAAGTAATTATTTATTTTAAATGTACTAATTACCTACTTACTTCATTTTGTAAACAAACTCATAGTCATGTATTTGCTATGATTTTTTTTTAAATTAATTCCTCGACGTGGATTTTAGCAAATAACGTGACAACTCAAATGTTGCCATTTTAAAGTATTATAATTTTGTTAGAAGATTAAACATAAAATTAAAAAAAAAAAAACATTTTACAATAAAAAAATTGTAAATAAGTATAGTATAAAATGACTGTTCCATGTATAGATATTTAATTGTTTATATGTAGTTAGATCAGGGAATAAATGTTTTTTAATTGCAATTCGTGTATTTGTTATTGTATTATAGTCTTTTTTTTCACAGAATAATAATAAATTAAATTCCTAATAGAAGAAAGAAACAATTTCTAAAGTGAAAAATATATTTTATAACGACTGCCATAAAATAAATATGCTATAATTTATCATAAATAGTATTGGGTTGTACCTACTTTTATTACAATTTTACTAAAAAAGAAATCAATTAAGTAATTAGATAAGTTTAGTAATCATAAAGTTTTTTTATACAATATAATATTGTATTTATGAGATATGTATTAAGTTTTATAATGTCATATCTCTAAGACTGTATTTTATAAATATATTTTTTTATGTATACATCTAGTTTTAAGTCAACGATCTCTATTCATATGCTAATTGAATGGTAGTTTAAAAAAAAAACAAAAAAGAGATCGGTGTTGCCAGTCTTAAACTAATTAATTTCTTTATCTCTATACGCTGTTATATTTTAATTATGCCAGAAATTTAAACCATAAACGTAGGTTGTCAATATTAACATAACTGGTTTGTCAGATTTGGTAGAAACTTAATAATAATAAAATAATTTAGGTTTAAATTTTACTTTAAGGCCCCGCTCCCTAAACATTATGATTGTTTGCCGTAAAACTGTAAGTAAACCAAATATCACATCAATGTAAAACTTAAATAATATTATATTTTAAACCTTTTTCTAGCCAATGTCAAGACAGAAACACAATTAGTGGAAATTGACTCGATACTTTTATTTTTTTAAATTGAGTCATTTTTTCGATATTTTTTCTTTTATCTCAGAAGCAACTTTAGTTACATATGCAAAATAAATACTCATAGAAAGAAAATGAGGTTTATTAGTTATTCTCAAGACAAAATTTACCTAGAACGATTATTATTCTCATAATAAATTAAATATGATTTGAGACTTACGTCCTTTAGTTCTATGCAAGAAAAACAGAGAAATAGATCATTCGATATTCAACCTTATTCGAACCGTATTTGTGTTTGAAAGGGAATGCATGCGAGTGTTCCTCAGTACCGCGCTGTGCGCCCACAGAGAGCGTTTTGGGAGCGTCACCTTAAATAACAGAAAAATTATGGTTACTCAGTCCTGTGATTCCCCGTAACACAGACCAACGAATAAAAAGAGAGTACATACTTATGCAATAGAGGTCAGTGACCCACGTCATATGTTTTATAGGGCAACCATATTTTATTTATTTTTGGTGTCAAAATTTTGATCCAATTTTTTTAATTCTATAATTACATAAATGTGATCAGTAACGGTTACTGATAACCCACTTTTTTTTTCTGGCATAATTAAAATATAATATATAAAAATTGTATAATATATAAAAATTTCGTGTCACATTGTTTGTGCCCGATGAACTCCTAAACTACTGAACCGATTTTGATAAAACTTCGTAACTGTGTGTAATTTGGTCCAACTTAAAAGATAGGATAGTTGTTATTTTGAACCGGGGCGAAGCCGGGAGCGTATAGCTAGTTTAGGTATATATTTTTACCAAGCTGTTAAATAATACAAATTGTGAGCATAACTTCATATTTTTTAAGTTCCTTGCGCAAAACTATTCCACTGTGATTTAATTATATCCTATTTCACAATGTATTATAGGAAATTATTATTTGCATATTGATTTTAGTTATTGAAGACATGGCCTTATTTATACATTTGAAACCAACTACTACAGTATGAATGAAATAAAATATAAAGCTTTTGAAGTATTTTTTTTTTCACTTAGTATTTGTAGAAATATCCTGTAGAACTTAGGAGCCTGGATTAACATTTTGAATTTTGAATTTAGAACTTGAAAAAACAGAAGTGATTAAGAAAAAGTGTATAGTTTTCTGAAATATCGAATAGTTTCTGCATATAATTTGTCATGTCCTTATAAAAATACTTGTTTTCACTGCTACACTATTTGTCTTGTCTTTCTATTTTTAATTTTTTTTACGAACAGGGAAATCTTCAAAAGTTACCAGTATTCATAACACAACACTCTGTTAAAAAAAATTCTATAACTATGTATATAAAATAAGGTTATTATTTTGTTGAATAAAACCAAGAAGATTAGTGTAAAATTTTTATTGTGCGTAAAATTAGATTTTTCACAAAAGTACAAAAGACTTCCTTTGCGAAGATGAAAAAAATAATTACAAAACTTAAAGTTAGTTTTCTTTCGTACAGAAAGCTTAGTAAACTAAATGTAATATTATTAGATTTTATCACGAATCATTAAAATAATAAATGCATATAAATCAAACTTATCTATATGAGAGAATATTGTTGTTTTTTTTCCAAAGTTTCGTACTGTTGGCAACATTTTTTTATTTAGAATTAAAACTTGTTGGGTTTCATTAAATATTATAAATCAGCATTAATAAATGTCAATTAATGTACATATGTTATTAAATAATATAAAAACATAAATTTTAGATAACCCAATTTAATAGGTAATTGATTTTTTAAACATGACCTACAGTTCAAAAATCCCAGAAATTACACAAATTGTTGTTACCTCGTAACTATGTAGCTTAACCTCAAAATTATTTAATTTAAGTAGGTATACCTATATAAAATTATTGCATAAATTGCAAATGGTTATTGTATTATTACACGAGTAAAAGCAATTTTAATAAATAGTAACACTGGATTGGATAATCTGGTATAGAGTTTAGTATTCATTTTCGTCATCAAGTTCTCCCTCGGTGGAGTCTACTCCGACTTCCTCGTAGTCTTTCTCGAGTGCTGCCAGATCCTCTCGGGCTTCCGAGAATTCTCCTTCCTCCATACCCTCACCAACGTACCAATGGACGAAAGCGCGTTTTGCATACATCAAGTCAAACTTGTGGTCCAATCTGTGGGTAGTTTGTTATCAAATCAATTGGTAATATCTAAAGCCGGGGTAGAAAAACCTTCGTCAGTTTTCAAATTCATTCCTATGTCAAAATCGTAAACTCTTAGTTCCTTTTGAAACTAAAGCAGGCAACTGACAGACGATTAAAATGAAATTTTGGCATGACTAACAATTGCCCTGACTAGCAAATGTCGACTGAAAAGCAAAGGTGACGGACCTTTTCTTACCCCGACTATTACCTAAGTATCTATCTTGAAACTTAGGTAAAAATAGGGCTAATATTTATGACAGAATATAGTGCTTCACATCAATAATCCGGCAACCTGTCTAGCGACAACAACCACTTAAAAATAAAAATAAAATAATAATAATTAATTATTAATTTTGGGCTTTCTCAACCATCACTATAAGTTTTGATAATAAAATGGATAGGTTACCTAGCCCAGGCTTCCGCTATGGCGGTGGTGTTGGACAGCATGCAGACGGCGCGCTGCACCTTCGCCAGGTCACCGCCAGGTACCACGGTCGGAGGTTGATAGTTGATGCCCACCTGTGGGAAGAAAACATGTTACAGTAGCCCACTGCTTTCCGTGGTTACGTTCCGTCTAGCAGAAGGCCCACCCCCTTAAGGAAATTCCTTGTGGGGGTCAGCAGGGGATCCCAGAGCCTTCTCCCTTATCTATCCTCGCCTTCTCCCGCCTTTCATAGTATCTCAGTCGAAGTCCAGCTTATGTCACCTACCGTACTCGTACTCCGGTTTTTGTTTGGCTGAATGAAACCTTAGCCTGTTGATATGTTATGAATAAACCCTACTAATAATGCGAAATTTTGTAGGATTTTTTTACTTTTTCATTTATTTAAAACTTTCTATCTGTTTCATGTGGACTTAATCGAAAAAGATCCAGTTTACCTTGAATCCAGTTGGACACCAGTCGACGAATTGAATAGTTCTCTTGGTCTTAATAGTAGCAATGGCTGCGTTCACGTCCTTGGGAACTACGTCGCCTCTGAAAAGTTATCATCCGAATAGCAATGGGTCCATAAGATTTTCATTGCGCAATATATTATGTGATATGTGACGGTAACATACCTGTACAACATGCAGCACGCCATGTATTTGCCGTGACGCGGGTCGCATTTCACCATCTGTAAAAACGTTATTTATTTATATGTTTTCAGCTTTCCTTTTCCAACTTCCACTTTCCACTTCAGCTGATTGATTCTTTGGGTCGACCATCTTGATTCTTTGGTCATATCTGAGCTCGCTGAGCGACTTGTTATTCGTGGATGAGAACGTCAAATACTACAGAAATAAAATTAGCATTTGACGGTTTCTAGGAACAAGGACTAAGACGGTTTAGAATTTTTTTTCTGGAGTGGACACCGAAAAGACACAGAGTTGTTCCAGCTAAAGAGTTCTGTTTTGTAATTGTTTATCGCGCTTATCTCTGAAACTACCAGTCGGAGATTATAAGGCATAAGAAAGGGCAAATAAAAAAAACGGTCTGATAGTCCGGTAAGCCCGGACGGGCAAAGCGACTCAATGTGGCCCATGAAGTTACTTAGTATCTCAAGCTTTGTCCGATGAAAATATTAAATTACTTCATCACCCGATAAGTTATTTAGGATCTTATGATTATCTAAAATGTGACCTGGTTGGCTGGCTCGAAGCACGCGTTGGTGATTTCAGACACCGTGAGTTGCTCGTGGTAGGCCTTCTCGGCAGAGATGACAGGGGCGTACGTGGCCAATGGGAAATGGATGCGGGGGTATGGCACCAGATTGGTCTGGAACTCCGTCAGATCCACGTTCAGTGCTCCGTCGAAGCGTAGGGACGCTGTGATTGAAGACACGATCTGAAACCATTTTTTTTTTCATCAAAAAAGATTCCGTCAACAATTTTAATTACATTTAATATTAAATTTTCAGTTTTCAGTATATCAGTAAAGTAAACAGCAGAGCAGAGCATGACCTTCCTTCACCTTCCTTCAAGGTCCAACAGACCTTCCTTGGAAAGTTTCACTTAGTACTTATAGGGAATCTTTAGCATTTCAAGACAGATTTCAAAGATTTAGAAATATTCTCCATAACATTTGCACCTTTGTTGCTGACTGCCAAATGCAAAGTCGCAAAAAGCCAAGATTTATCTGTGCCATCTTTGAGCTTCTTTCGTGATAAGTCGATCAAATATTTAACACACCTGTCCAATAAGCCGGTTGAGGTTAGTGTAGGTGGGTCGTTCGATGTCCAGGTTCCTCCTGCAGATGTCATAGATGGCTTCATTGTCCACCATGAAGGCGCAGTCTGAATGCTCGAGGGTTGTGTGCGTGGTCAGAATGGAATTGTAGGGTTCTACCACTGCCGTAGACACCTGTGTAAATTATGTCATGTAATTCAAATATCAAGTTATAAATAACTAGCTTTGGCCTGCAACTCAGCATTTAAAATAAAAGACTTGAAATTATATTTTTGATGATCCTTCGAAAATAGTACTTTTTGTCCTTTTCTGTATCCCTGACAACGTGTATGCAAAATTCCATGATGATAGGTTGAATAGAGTGTTAAAGCGTAACAAACTCAACAGGCGACGTTAGCCACCATTAAGTGGACCGTCAGCCTGTCTGACGACTTTAACATAAAAATGTTATCGGTTAGAGTAATATCAATGGTTACCTGAGGTGCAGGATAAATGGAGAACTCCAATTTGGACTTCTTTCCATAGTCAACCGAAAGACGCTCCATCAGCAGTGAGGTAAAACCGGAGCCGGTTCCACCGCCGAAGGAGTGGAACACAAGGAAACCCTGAAAATTTTGACAGTCCACAGACGTTGTTATATCCACCATGTGACATAATAAATTCTCATCGTTTAACTATACAAAGATGCGAATTCAAAGATATTATATTTCCATTTACACTACTAGGTATACTTTAAGTATATTTTATTATTAAGTAATCCTTACAAGACCGCCGTGAAATAACAGCATATGTGCTGTTGTGTTTCATGTCAATCAAACGGTCATGCTGCATGATCGTCTAGGGACCGCTTTAGACATTTACAAGAATATAGATAAACTAGCTGGTGCCCGCGACTTCGTCCGCGTTCTGGATGAAAGTCCCCTATGTCCTTTTTGGAGTCCCAGACAACGTGTATGCAAAATTTACAACGCCATCTAGGGAATTCTGTTTGAAGCAATGTAGTACTCTAATTCATCTAATCTCACTTCGAATAATGGAAAAAGTCTGTTAACAGATGGCACTACATGTTAGTAATCACTAATTACGTTACGTGTTAATAAAATTAAAGCTGCTGCCCGCGACTTCGCCCGCGTAACTTAGTAAATTATGTACTTAAACCTTCCTCGAGAACCACTCTACCCATTAGTGAAAACCGCATTAAAATCCGTTGCGTAGTTTTAAAGATCTAAGCATACAAAGGGACATAGGGACAGAAAAAGCGACTTTGTTTTATACTATGTAGTGATAAAATAGGTGATGTTTTTGATGTTCCCACCTGTAAACCCGTGCACTGATCAGCCAGTTTTCTGATCCTGTCGAGGACCACGTCTACTATCTCCTTGCCGATGGTGTAATGGCCGCGGGCATAGTTGTTGGCTGCATCTTCCTTGCCAGTGATAAGTTGTTCCGGATGAAAAAGTTGACGGTAAGTGCCGGTGCGGACTTCGTCTGAAATTATATTATCATATTCGTCAAACCTCTGTGGTCAAACATAGTTTATTCCTTTGCGTTATATTATACTAGCAACCCGCTTCCGACTTCGTCGGGGATGATTTTTTTTATAAATCCGTTGGGTCGAATAGAAGTAATTAGCAGAGACATAGCGTCGCATGCCAAGAGCGGGTCGCTAATGTTAGTATAAATTATAAAAAGTGTCACTTCACTTTTCAAAATTGTTATATTTGATAATAAAAAAACTAGTGAGCGAACACTAATAGTTTATATACTTATTCGTAGACTAAAAGCGTCAATTTAAATGATTACAAGTAAAAGCACTCAAGTGGTTTAATTAATATAAATTGAAATAAAGCAACTTATGTCCACTTAAAATGTGTAATTGCATTCACTTAGTGTCGGAATCTGAAATGGTCATGAAGATAAGGCAGAGTGCCCGCTCGCAACAGCAGACTCCCTTGCAGAGTTAGGATAACGTGTATCTTTCTATCTATACTTACGTGAATATGATGATTACAAAGAATTTTATTATACATTTATAAATTTGTCTCAATTTTGCAACGATTCTCATGAGATTATTTATATGGCTGTATTAACAACTTTCGGAATTAACTTTGCAGACATCCTTAGGTACCCATCTCATAACCAGTAAGATGATCTGTCTTCACAAGTAGATTCGCAACGTTTAAAGATATATTATTGACTATTATTAAATTTTTCAAATCAGCACAGTATAGTTTCGTAGCCTATTCAATGCAAACAAACAAACAAACAAATCTTTTCTCTTTATAATATTAGATAAAGTATAAACAAACATACAAAATCTGTTCTCTCTATATTATAATATTAGGGGATCTAATTTTTTTTACGAACCTAAAAGTTTATTTTTCAATACTGCACTTCCACCATAGGACATTATAATACTTAATTTTTTTTTCTAGTTTCCTCTCATCGAGAAAGTAAGGCGAGAACTTGTTTTAAATACACGCGAAAAAAAAGATGCTTCTATTGCATAGCTGTACACGTAGAATATATGAGAATGTCCACGGATTACCATATCGGGAGCGCAAAAGAAATCATGCAAAGCAAAAAATCATCGTAAGTATCGCGCGAAAACTACATGGAATATAAAATATACACTCGTTCTATTATCATACTCATATATTAATTGCAATGTGGTTTTTCTTAACGAAAACTAAATTGAATACTGATTGAATATAAAATATACACATGATTCTATTATCATACTCGTAATTAATTACAATGTGGTTTTTTAAAAAAAATGTTTTTCTGAATTATAACATATAAGTAATGCAAGTTGATCAGAATAATACAGATCAAGTTACAAAACCAGTTCCAATGCTAGATGTGGAAGACATGTGGCGAAGACTGGTTCATCTCACCACAAGTCCAAGGAATAGCGTGTGACTAGTGAACTGTGTGGTCATCCATGACGTCTTGTCTTTATACTGGTTCTAATTTAACTAGCTGATTAAAAACAGTGAAAACACCGCGGACAGGTACTATTAATTTTTGCGGTTTTGCATATCAAAAAGCAAAAAGCATAGTTTGTAAAAAATTGTGTAAATTAATTAATTAATTAATAATATTAAATTACATAATTTATTATTATTATTTGTACCTGAGTCATGGATGTTTTGTATTTACAAAAAAAAAGTAATGTATGTAGTATATTATCAACTGTCTGGTATCCATAATACAAGCATTAAGTTGCTTTGGAACTAGATGGTGCTTTGTGGAATGTGTGAATTTATTTATTTATTTCTTCTTCTTCTAGTGCCATCTCCTATCGAAGGTTGGCTATCATTATGGCTATCCTAACCCTCGAGTTATGGCATCTGGTACTTTGGCCATACCATTCGCGGAGATTCTTGAGCCAAGAAGTACGTCGTCTGCCCGGCTTGCGTCTACCTTGTATTTTCCCCTGCATGATCAACTGCAGGAGATTATACTTCTCGCCACGCATGATATGTCCAAAGTATTCCAGTATTTATTTATTTATATTTATTAATTGTTCCAAGCGAAACTTAACTGTCACTTCATTAACGATTTCGTTACGTGAAAAGTATATAGGTATCTACGTTGCGAGTAATATTTTCTTTGAGCGTATTATATGTACTCCTTTCGGTCCATTAGGTCCTATGTACTTAGGAGTATAAAATTGTCCAATTGTACAAAATGACCAAAGTTTCAAAATGTCCAGTTGCACAAAATAATCGGAGTACTTATCATAATATTATACATATATTCAAAGAATTCATAATTATACTATAAGTACCAAAAAAACCTATGGTTCTCTTAGCTATCGAGTGGTGTAGTTAAATTTTGCATATATATCACCCGATTTTGTTATCATCACTTTTATAAATTTCTTTTCACTATGGAAGCAAATTTAAAGAGGTGTACCTACAAGGTAAAATAAGAAACATGAAGTTGGAAAAGTTTATTGCTAAAGTTTGGAATTATTGATCCAGATATTTCCATGATACAATGTTAACATTGAGTTAGAAGGTTAGAAGAGTTGACAGGTTCCGTGCTGAGCGCTAATATAATCGTAGCGGGCCGAGTAAAGCCTTCGGACAATGACCTATGCTGTCTCCGAGCACTGATTTTATTTTTATTTCTAAACAATTATGTGATAAAAAGTCGAACTGTACGCTCGATTGAAATAAACACATTTTATCAAACTATTATTCGTAGCCTATAAATCTAGGGATAATTTAATATTATTAACAGAAAAATAATAAAACGTAACATGTTCTAAAACTACAGTAATGTGGGTATGACAGCATTAGAAACTTCCTAAATAAGACATTTTAAAGTCCTAGTAGTCCGATTACTCAGTCCGATGATCGGACTAATGAGACTTTTTCGTGTCAATAGTCCAATGATCGGACTGAGTAATCGGACTACTGATCTACTAAGCCATTTTAAAAGATCATCACAGTCTCATGAATAATGAACTGCTACTTAAGTAAGTGTATTTATATGAATAAATATAAAGATCAATAAATAGTGTAAAAAAAATCAGTGTAAGGTCGGTCCATATGTGGTCTAACTAAAGTAATAAATTTAGTTTTCTTAAGTTCAAATAAAAACTAAAAAAAACAATTTACCTACGACAGTCGGCTCCAAATCAACAAACACAGCCCTTGGCACGTGTTTCCCAGCCCCTGTTTCGCTGAAGAAGGTGTTGAAGGAGTCGTCTCCACCGCCCAGAGTCTTGTCGGACGGCATCTGCCCATCGGGCTGGATGCCATGCTCCAGGCAGTACAACTCCCAGCAGGCATTGCCAATTTGGACACCAGCCTGACCGATGTGTACTGAGATGCATTCCCTCTGAAAAAAAGTATATTATAGTTTTATTAGGGTAAGCACAGTCCTATAAGGCTCATCAGGAGCAGTCTACATCCTGTAGTGGACAAAAAAAAGACTAGAAAGGGCTGAGGAAGATGATGATTTTTTTCTGCGTTTTTCTGTACTTCTAACTATCGATACTTCTGGTTTACCTTATTTAATTATTATAAAGAAAGTCTAAATTTCAATTGAATAAACCCAAATTTAAATAAATTAACTGCAAAAGTAGAGAGTTCACTGACTCCAAAAACAGAGCTACTACTTTAGAAAAAGTGTAAGTACCTATTTTCAAACAAAGGCCTAACACGGCTAACACAAAAGGTTAAAAAGCAAACTTCCGTTGACAAATGAGGAAATTTATTATCAAAGAAAATTATTTCGCTTATTCATGACGTGAGTAGCGGTTGAATTACCCCTATTTAGTTCTTAATATTTTCTTTGGGGAAGGTGTTTCTTTGTTGCTCAGTGTGTGATAATTTATCATGGTATAGTCTAATTTATGAGAGCCAAGCGATTTATTAAAGCGTCCGGACATACCCAGATACTTATTTAATCTATCTTTATTTAATTTATCATATTACCTCTTATTTAATTTGAGCCCCAGTCTTTGTTTCTGTTTCGAAATCTCCGAAGATATGAGTGCGAACATTTTATATTTTGCAATATAAAATGGCTTGGTATACACGTAATGCAGTCATATTAAAAAATCTACTTATTTATAACATTTTAGTAGTTGTAGGGCACACTGCATACTGTATTATAGCATTGTACAGATCGTCATGATATAACGAAATATTATGTTATTTTATCAGTAAATGAGAAGGGAAGTCAGAGCTAATTTTACCAGTCGAATTGATTGTGTCGAAGGCGACGGTAGCCATCTACCATCAGCAAGTCTGCCAAACTAAAATTGCATATTATTACATGGATATCTACTTAAAATAATTAAATTACAGCCATCTTCATTTCTAATGAACATAATGAAACATCTTAAAAATTCGATACTCTTTTTGTTAAATTTCTCCACGCGTAAAGCCTCAGACAAAAATTTGTAGAGTAGTAAAATAAACCTCAAACTGAGGCTATTACAACCGTTTCGTGGAAATCCCACTCATTTCTCCTGACTTAGACACTCGCCGATACTTTATAAGAGTTGCGTGTTTGATTTCTATTCTTTCTAAAGTAATGAAGAAATTAGGTCAAAAAGTCGGATCATTAAACCGAGGGGCGACGACCTGTTTCTTTTTAATAGTCATTAAGGACGAATTTTGTTTATATGTTAGGTAGGTACTTAAAGATACCTAACCTATTGATTTTTTATATTTTATTTTATTATATGAACTCCAAAAATATGAACCTAATGTGCACATGTGCCGTTTACATTAGAATACTTTTCGCATATTAATTCATCTTCCTTCTCGGTGGTCTTTTCATCTTTTGTTAGGGATGGTTTTATAATATTTTTATAATAAAGTGGTGGTATTCAAAGATTACCTCCATATACACAGATAGATATACTATGTAATAAAACTATATTGATAGTATTTTACTTTATAAAAGAACAAGAATAATGAGTCATGTTTCGTATGATGGGTACTAATGTACAATGGAGCAAACAAGTAAATGTTTATTCATGTACTAAGCCAGTGATAAATGTTACACATTCGTCACGCACCAACTGTTCCCTGGTATTCGATGACTTATTACATTTTATAAAACCCATTAGATATATTACTAATACCATAGAGTAAATAGCACACTTCTGAAAATTAGTAGTCTTCCTTATAAAATTAATTCAAGTGTTTGAACTTTTGATAATCTTTTGAAAATTCAAAACATGAATTAATTTACAAAATATTTTTTTTACAAAATAAGTGTATAGATATACTTAGAATCCATTATTGGTATTTTAAAGGCATTTTTTTTTATTTAAAGATAGTCAGACAGGCGGACGTTCGACTTGATGGACCACGGTAAAACTTTTTGCTCAAATAACTTTAAATTTTAGTTCACTAAACCTCTTTCACTACCGATTGAATAGAAAGAAAATTGTATAAAATGACTGATTGTTTTACTTGATATAAATAATAAGCCTGAACTTTTGTTGAATTTGTTCCACATTTGTCAATAACCCCAGCGGGTTAATAGTTTTCAGATAAAGGCTGCGTGACGGTAGTGCCTTTGGCGCGATGATGATAAAATGGTCCGATCGCTACGTGGTACCATTCCGAACGCAAATGAATCCTCATCAATCAACCACACTGTATTGAAGAAAATACAAATGTATTTAATCCTCCTAATTTCGACCTTATATTTTGTTGAATACATATTAATTACAATTACTTAGTTCTTTTTAATTTTTTTTATTACTTACAATTAGATTTTTTAATTTTTTTTAATTTTTCTTTCATAAATATCACTAAACAAAAAAATCAAAACATTCATAAATTATTTGGAAAAGGGGATGAGAAGTTTCGTTTCACATATTAACATTAATAATTATTAATTATTGACTCCTTACAAATTATTACTAATTCACTTAAAAAATAGAAAATCCTGTAAAATTTCATTTAAAATGCTAAAATTTTGTAAAAGTTAGTAGATAGACTGACGGTCCACTTGACCACAGATTAAATAATAGTTACTATAATTGACTGTAGATGACACCGTTACCCTTTAATTCGAGCAAAGTTGTAGGGTTATAAGGTATAAGGAGGGATTCTTATTTTTCTTTTTTAGTTCTTATTTATTTTTAAGTTTTTAAATTTTGCTCACTGAAATGCATAAATTATTTTGCCAATTCTTTAATTCCCTACAAGGACAATAATATATCTTAATACGACGCAAATTGCTTACCAAACTTGTAAGTATTTGTTACAAAGTGTCCAATAAAGGGAAAATGTAGGCGTTTAATTGATCTAATTTAAAATCGTACCATAAAATTGGTTTGCTTGACGCCCACAACTTGAACTCTACAATTTAACTGTCGTCTCCAATTACTGGACAAATTAACTTCGTAAAACAAATGAATGAATGCCGTAATTGTAGTTCTCGACACGGTCTGAAGGATAAAAACAATGATCGTCCAGTTAAGTTGGGACAACCATGGCGAACCAATCAACTATGGTAGATTTATCTAACGTTTAGTGTAGCATCAATACCAATATAACTCGTAACCTACGTAAGTAGTTATAAATGCGATAAATATTTGTTCCTCTTTCATCCATAACTGAAACGTACACGACAAAAATAACACATAGCCACATAGAAATGTCATTTTCCTCGTTAAACTAAAAATTTCGGTTTCTTTTCTTATTTGCATCTAGGTAATCCTCGAATATAGATTATTCTGTTAGACTTACAAAAAATGTTATGATTTAATTTCGACCTTGGTTTGTACAATATTACTAAACAAAAACAAATTAGGAGTTCTAGAGAGATATAATGAATGTATCTGTACTTTTTGAATGTGTAGTTCAAATGGAATATCTTACCTAAATGTTACACATTAATGCAAACAAAATCTGTAAAATAATTTGTTACAGTTAAAAACAAAAAAAAAATCTCCATATAGATAACAAGCAAATGACGATTCATAGACGACTCTGTTGTATGCGTTTATATATCTAATATATGGCCTTCTTGTGGTATGAAAGTCAATAATACTAATTTAACTATATATACTAATGAAAAAAAGTAGATATGTGTGTTTGATAAATGTATCGGAACTACAATCAGTCGTGCAAGTCAATTATGTGATGATTGCATGTAATAGAAGCACGACTGAGGTCAACGCACTCAACTAATTTCCACCACTGCTGGTTGCCAACTCACAAAATGAGAAAAAAATTGAAAAAAAAAAGCTGAACGCATTCAAAGAGGCATTGTCTGTACTGTCATGGCCTCAAGGCGACTTCTCTACAGCGAGATTACAGTATCATATAATATTACTTATATTTGTGCGATGCAATCATCATTAAAATTTTGGTTAGGTATAATGTAGCACAACTATTTGACGTTTTATATAGTGTTAATACAAAATTAATACTCGTAAAATAAACCACTTGAGCTATTAATGGGTTTCGATACGTGAAGAAGTCAGATTTCGTTCCCCGAAACCCAAGTTGCCTTTAGCTTTAGTAGCATTTGAAAAAAATATATACTTAATGTAATAAAAAAAGTATAACACAGTAAGCAACTGTGTTATACTGTAACCGGAATGTGTATATCACATTACGGGAGGGGTTTTGGGGAGCGAAGGGGAGTGACAGGAGGGACAGGGGGGGACAGCAATGACGTCACAAAGCACTCCCCAGACCGGTGACTCAATGGCTGAAAACGTCGACTCGTTCAGTCCGTAATACAACGACAATGTCTATACATAGCTACTTATAGGTTACTTAAGGGAGGAAATTCTCGCATCTGTCTAGCAATCCGATACAGGGCCCTGATTCTGTATGCTAAAACTCTTGTCTTGACAAGGCAAGATACGTTAATGTCATTCCTTGTCTTGTCATGAAATTCTTATGTCTTATGCCCCCAGCTGAGATAACATAATATTATCTGTGTTTTCAGTGGAATAGTCAAATAAATACAATAGTATACTGTAGTTTTTGTGAAATCATATCGTACCATAGATAATTGTCTTGGGGCATAAGATATAAGAATTTCATGACAAGCCAAGGAATGACATTAACGTATCTTGCCTTGTCAAGACAAGAGTATTTGCCATACAGAATCAGGGCCCAGGGTAGGTATCGGATGTGCAAAAATATTTTAGAATATGCTTTCGTGTGCAAAAATATTTTCTCACTAATGACTAAGCCAATAATGGTTGAGTGAACCCTTAACTAATAAATGCGAAAATGAGTTTGTTTGTTTGTTACGCTTTCACGACTTAACTATACTCAACCGATTTATTATGAATTTTTGCATACACGTTGTCCGGTATACAAAAAAGGACATATTAATTAACCTAATAATAAAAAAAAAAAATTAACGCCTGATAAGAATATAAGTATACTTAAATGAGCAAGATTTTTTTTAAATATAAATGACGTGTATTATGTTCGTTTTAAATATTCCCTCGATATTAAATCTCATTGTCTGTGATATTCAGTACACTTTTATCTTGTTGACGTCTTGCTTGAAATTTCGATATTGCTGTAGTGGGAAAAAAGACTGAAAAATATATTTGCATTTGCTACTCAAAATGAATTGTACAAGCAAAGAGCTTAAATAAAAGGTAAGTCCATGTTCATAGGCGTGAAGGTGCCTTTGAATCTGGTGGATGACCGTTGTTGTCGATTGCGTCATCAACGCGAAGATGCACGTGCCGAAAAACATAACATCAAAGAAAGAAAGATCTCTCCAATCTATCTGTTACTTTACTACAAAAAGCTCTAATATTTAGAGGAACTTTATCAGCCATTAACAAGTGACGACTAATAAAACGACAAATGACTAAATTGAAGATCTGATTTAATGGTATTAACTTGTTAATTAATTTGCTGTGATACAGACAGTCAAAGCAATATGTACTATATATAATTTCTAGGTACTATGATATATTGCCTAGATGGAGGCAAAAAAATTTCAAAACAACAATAGAATATTTGTAAGTGTAAAAGTTCTAGACTAAAAGCTGACTTAAAGTTATAATTTTAGTCCATACTTTACCAACTTTTAAACCGTTTCGAAGAAGAGCTTAAATGCGTAGCGATGATTTATTGTATGAATCACCACTTATACGAAAAAGTGTTCTTTTTTCAAACAGTTCACTAATTCTTTATTTAAAAACATATGTTGTGATCTCGACACATAAAAAATTCTGACTAACATTACAACCGCGAAAAAAAAACAAAGCGTTTTAACAACAAAAACGCCAAGCCTGTTAAATTATTATTTACTTATATTTTGTAAATAATGTTTTTGTAACTAATCTTTTTCACAGTTCACATGTAACGACTGTTCCTATCGCCCAAAATGCTGGCTAGTTAGTTAGATTAGATATTTTTTATAAGATCGTGTCAAACGGAACATTATCGGGTCTCAAACGGGAACTTTTTTGTGATAAAACTTGTGGCTCCAAAGGGCAGTCCGACATCTCTGTAAATTACTAAAAAGAAAGAATTTTTTAACAGACAAAAAAATATTTTTAAAAAAGTTACGAATTTTGTATGGAAGCAATGTTTGTTATTTTGTTGTTTTAATAAATGTTATGGAAATATTCATTAGTGAGGGTGGTATTTATTCTAATTATGTGGCGTGTACAGAGAGGTCCCACCCATACCACAGTTCAGCCCCAACTTTTACATTTCATATTAGATTAGTCACGCTCACTCATTGGGAGCGCCGCCCTTGGGATACCTAACGGTTTATAGATTAAAATTTCATCGTGATGATACTATACTTTGTAATTTACTATGGAAACTAATTTAATCTATGAGGAATACAAATTTTTTTTTTCGGTCATTTCGTACGGAACTCATTACTTTTTCTAACTTATCTACCTTCCTTTTCCACCTCCCTTGTCCGAACTGCTAAGGAGTGGAACTCATTGCCTGCGTCTGTGTTTCCCCAAAATTACAACCTCGGGCTCTTCAAACGTAGGGTAAATGGGATCTACTAGGTAAGCGTGGTCCATCTTCGGCCGCATCTGCACCTTACATCAAGTGAGATCGCGGCCAAGCGCTGCCTGGACTTTTATAAAAAAAGCCTTCCTTTTATTAAACATTGAGTCAACATTTAACATTTGAATAGTATGATCAGCTTCGATTAATGTCTTCAAGTACAAATGGTCGTCAACTTGTGATGGTCGACTACCATGCTATTTATCTTCTTGTCTTTATCTTTATTATCATCGCCACTGTGAAATGTAGCAAACCATTATTGAACCGTACGTTCGCTAACAGTATTTCAGCCAACTCGGTGATTACAGCCAAAATCCTTCGCTAATAATACATATTATATTATCCGCTTTTCGACCTTGTTTGAACTCGTACAAAAAAAATAGCTCGAAATTCTTCTTTTCTACAATAATATGTTTCAAATCAAAGAAATATAACTCGAAGGAATAAAATAATTTTTAATATTCGTAATAAAAATAAGAGCAGAGCCTAAATTTTAAAATGATAAATATTTAAAAAATATTTACTTATTTAAGATATTATTAAAATTTTAAAGAAATAATTTTCCAATATGAAAACCGCAATGTTTTTGTACCAATCTATTATTTAATGGATCCGTATATATTCTGTTCTGTAAACATAATATAGGTATCAAATTTTTATATTCTATATGAATATTTGTATAAATTTATATATCTACCTTTCGATCTCAGTGAGACTTCACCTCGCTGACCATTTTTACCCATTGACATGACATGATATGACATGTCAAAATGAATCTGTTAACTTTGTTTACAAACATTGATATTATTTTATCGTAACGCTATGTACTTGATTTGTGATTAACATTTTTATTCTGCCACTAGAACTTAATCTAGGTCAGCCAAGGGGGAAATGGGGACAGGAGAACTAAGTACGAAAATTCTGAAATACTAACTTTTGGAAACATCCCTTTTTTCTTAGACGTTAAAACATTTATTGCTCAATATTTTTTGTCAGGCGTTATTTTTTTATTTTTAGATGATTCCTCCAGAAGAGTAATACTTTTTCTATAAGATGAATGGTGCCATATCTCTTTTTCTGAGATCCCTGACATTGTGTATGCAAAGTAGTTAAGACTTTTATTGTAAAGGAATAGATCTGTAACATATACAGACAGACTGTTGCACTATATAAATACATATAGGTCTTTAACAGTTTGTAAAGTGAGAAAATTCATTTGTAGTATAGAGACTAAATTGGCCATTATAGATTTGCCATTGTATCAATATCACGAGACTATGAGAAATTGTTCCAAGGCAAAATATTGAATCATAGAAATATTCTAATACGATTTTTTTCTGGAATCACACTATGCACATAGGACACATTTTATACTATTTCTATGCAGCTATTTGCTATATAATTATATCAGAAAATATTATGAAATAAAATTAATTAATTAAGTATGTAGGTATTTATTAGTAATTTACGTTTATAAATAATTTTCCTTGATCGGTTTTTCTTTAATAAACTATATAGGTATAAAATAAGGTATTTATTGACATGATATGCTTGACTTATTAAATCACAAACTAATTATTAAATAATAATAATTTTTATCACAGATTTGGTAAAAAAAACTTGCCGACCTTTACAAAGAAATTTTGTTAAAATATTTATCTTGACCTGGATTTGAAATTAATTCCTGAACTCATCAAATTAAAGAAAAAAGTGTCATTGTACAGGCTTAGCGCTGATTAGCTACCAAACCTTAGGTTATAAAATACACGGTAACAAGTAGCGAGTTCAATGGTTTCTTCCCATCTCAAAAATTGTTATTATTTTAAATTAATCGGTTACACGATTACGGTAACAGGTCGCGAGTTCGATAGTTTTTTCTCACCTCAAAAATGCCCAACGCTTCTAAAGAAGTTATCACTTCAAAAAATCGCGAAATTGTTTAAGTACTAATCCAACATTAACACAGTTTAGATAGAGTACATATTTGGTTGTTTCGGTACAAATGCAAAATTTTATGGCAAATTCATATATGTAGCTGAAAACTGACATTCGAAGTTAAAAATGAGTTTACGGTTCGTGACTTTCCACCGTTAGTCTTCCTGCTGTTATTTGAACTCTTTTCAGAAACTTTTTCTATTTTCTAAATACTTATTAATAATTTTAGAAATGCGAAAAATTTTTAGAAAAAAATTAAGTTTTATATAGAAATGCACTTACTTTTAACTATAGGTACGAAGAAGCCCTTCTTTTTTTATCAATACCTTTTAAAAACAAAGACTACCATGTCTAATACTTCCCAAAAACATGTCTAATAATTTTTTTTTGGTAGGTACTTGTAAATAAAAGTTTAAAAATTATATTTATCTTAATAATTTGAAAAAGTACAGAGATGGTTAATATTAAATAGGCAGTTAAGAAAGTTTTACACTTTTAATTGTACATAATAATAAATAGGTAGGCATTTTATTACTTTTATTAATTGTAATAAAAATTGCAGTACTTATGTATTTTATTTTTTCTTATTAATAGCAAATGGACCTACAACGAAAATGAGTATTAAAATTATTTGACTGCTTTATTTATTATTATTTATTTTGTATATAAAGTTTCAAATATTGTCACAAAAAGAAATTATGATTCTAGTCTATATGGGTATTTGCTATAATGTTAAGCTAGGTACGTAACAAGTACTTACCATTTTGTAGAGTTAAGATGAAATCGTATTTGTACGTGGATAAATGGAGTGGATGGCTTGGCGGGTTCGCGAGGCAACACACCGGCCGGACTATAGCGTCACTCGAGCGTTCGCTTCGCTTTTATATCAAATCGGGAGACAGCGCGCGCAGCCATATTCTGAACGCTGTTTTTAAATAAATAAATAAACCCCGGACGCCCGACGCAAAAACGGGTTGTTATAAGTTTGACGTGTCTGTCTGTGGACCTATTTTTATCCGTTTTTTTTTTGTTTGCAAGCTGTCGTGATCGGGATGATTCTTAGCTATAATTTATAAATACATATTTTGTTCAGGCGTTTGAAGACTTTCATCTTATTTCCTAGTTGATGAAGGGTTTCCACTAACTTCCAAAGGTTCGATTGATGCGAAATTTTTTATTCTGTTACCGCAGACTACTAGATGCTGCAGCATCTAGTAGTCTGCGGGGTAGGATTAACTAGGATTAACTCCTTAGCAAATTACAGCAGATATAGCGTGTTTGGACTTTATAAAAAAAAATTTGAAATCTAACCAAGTTTAATTGTAAAGAAATATTGGTTTCTAAAAATTAAGAAATTGATGTTGTTTATTGATGCATTAATGAATTAATTTAATGAAGTAGGTACATGAAAATAATAGAGATATTCGTAACTGTTTGGAAATGATTCAGAATATTACCACAGTATTCATTCATTACGTTAAAACGCCCAAGCTTAGATCGTACGGTATCCAGACTTCTCTTAATACTTATACCAGCATTATTTCTGACAGCCTATTATGTTTAATTCGACATTTTTAAACTACCTATTCATTTATCAAATTTAGCATACATTAATTAAATTCCATCGGGTCTAGAACCATTACCATTATTTAGCTTAGTAAAAAGCACAGACATAGATACAATTATCTATGTCTGTGGTAAAAAGCATTAAACCTTGACCTTGTTAACCTTAAAATAAACATGGACTAACTTAGTCAAGACTTGTCTAACATGGTCTAACGGAGTACTAGTGAAAATCGGTATTAACTGCTGAAAACAGGCGCGGATGGGATGGGCTTGGCTCTCAAACGATGCGTGTTATTCTATTCATAGTATTGTCTAAGCCTAATGGCATCTTATCTATGAAATATGTAAGGTATGTATTACCTATACTTATAAAACCATTTGTTCTGATTGACTTAACGCAAAGTCAAAACTACTAAAGCTTAAATTCTAAAACATACTTAGCTAGCTCTTAACGTTTCAAAAAAGTCTATATAGGAAAATTTCTATGTGTTTTTATAGCAACCTGTACCCCAGTTGGCGAAATATTTCAAATTATGTATATTTTTACATAATCATCATATCAATAAGTACTAATAATAAATCTGTAGGTACTGATCATTCTGTATCAGTAATGCACTATTCTAGGCCTAAGAAAACTTAGAAACGCAAAGGGGATGTTTCTATCCTGTAAGTTTATTTTTTACCCTAGCTAAGTCTAAGTAAGACTGTTAAGAGGTTATAGACGAATAACCAAAATTTCAAGAAACTTATATTTCAGTAGTGAAAAAGTAACTCTTTGCTATTGCAATATATTAGGCGGTAAACTAGACTAGTTATATTTGGATATTATTATATTTTTATACAGACGATGAATTGATGGTAGGTGGCCTGGTTCATCTACAAATACAATGAATACTTACCACATACAAATTTAATATAAATAAATTGATTTCGTATTTAACTGTTGTCTTCTGTTTTGAGGTGATTACTAAAGCTAGACGAGCTGCCTAAATGAGTGCGAAACATAAGCCTGGAATTGAAGTATTTTTTAGACTTGGGTGGATATCCGCCACCTTTTAGTTATGACGTCATAATTTTTTTGTATTAAAAATATATTTAGAAACCCTCGGTGCTTACCCAGACACCAGACACCAAACAGTACCAGACAGATTAGTATAGTACAAAAAATATTCACCTTGGTACTACCAGTATTACCACCGGTAGTGCCACGGGTAAGCACTGTTAGAAACCTATCGAGTAGGATATTAAATAATAGGGCTTCATTGAGCTGATTATAAAAATATACCATAACGTTTCATACTAACTAGTTGTTTCCTAAAAAATTAAAAAACTACTTTCAAAACATGTCTTCCTCACAGGGAACTCGTTATATACCTACTCATAATATAATGAATTCCGGAATTCGGAAAATTTAAGGCTGGTAATAAATTATTTATTAGAGAAAAACTAAATGTTCTTTTCTTCTCATCTTTATTTGTTTATAACTTTGCAATTGTTTTCTGCACATTTTAATACATTTTTCTAGTCATCGTTCCGAATCCAATGAGCTATCGCACATATTTATACATATAGGAGCTTTATCAAGAATTAACACAAATTTGAACTTGTGAACTAGGCTATTAGTGTATTACACAAATCTGGATAATCCGCTAATATAGTGGATAAAACAAATATTAACACAAATCAAACAACAGTTTGGTAACATTCTCTATTTCCTTCGTAACTTAAAACATACATTTGGTAAGTACAAAACTACTTAGTGTTCACAATGGCACCAAAAGTTCAAAACAGTCGCGAAAACTGTGGACCGTGTTGGTATTTTGCTTCATCGTTTTAAATTTATTACTATTTTTACTAAGTACCGGAAGTTATATTGCAGCTCTAAAAACAATTTTATAAGGTCAGCAGAGCAGTCAAGCTGTCTGTCCACTTGAAGAGGACATAGCAGCGCTATAGAGGTTACAAAGGGTCTCATCTCTGACGCCACACGGGCTGCTCGAGTAAGTAAGAAAATAAGTCACAAAGTAGAAAAATAAAGATCATTGTGTGTATAATTTGTGATTCAAGACGTTTTTGAATTCACTTAGGTAAAAAAAAATACTAGAAGAGCAAATGAAAACTGCTCATATATTAATGAAAACTAAATTACTTTTTACATTAGTGAGAAAATAATATTTTTCGCACGATTTTTCGTACAATGGGAAATTTTCAATCTATGTCTGTTGTAGTGAAATTGATAATTTTTGATTTTTTTTTAATATTATTTCGATGATAAATGTTTTTATTAGGGAAAATATTTTGACATTTGAATGCATTTTACAATAACTACGATGTATTTTTTGTTGTTCTAATTATTTTATATGTAAATTTGAATTTGAATATAAATCAAATCATAACACTGTATCTCGACAAAGCACTCTTTAAAATAAGCAAACTTATTTAAGTATTTGTGTTCACATGTATTTGTTTTATTCTTTTTATACATTTCACTATTATATGAGGGAGTAATAAATTTTATTGTCACTTATAAAAATAATAAGTTTTATTGTTTTTTTTAAATAAATTTTATTGCTCAGTGTCCACATCTCAAACATTTCTTATTAGAGCAACAAGAGGGTTGGATATGCTATCAGGACGGTTAGGATTCTAAGTTTAATTGTTACAAATTTTATAATATTTTTATTTCACAGGCTATTTTTTTTTAGCTGACTTAATCTGAAGCAGGCGAACAATTTTTGTAAAACTTATAATAATTTTTTGACATAATAATTTTATCAGTGAGAGAGGGTTTCAGTTTTTCAATTTAATTGCTAAAATTATTGCTTTTAATTGAATTTTGAAATAGGGATTTAATTTTCAATATTTATGGGTGTTTCAGTGAAGAATTTTATTGTTCCCTTAAGAATTGATAGAACTGAAAATTTTGTTTGTCAATCCAAATTGTTTTAGCATTTCCAGAATATACAGAAAAGTAGTTCTATAAAAAAATATACTAACTGCAACATACATAGTTCTATTACTATTCTATTCTGTAGTTATTCGTTCGAGATGTGAACACAGAGGTCTATGGCGAATCGTTAATTTATCTACAATTAAATAGAGTTTTTGGTATCACAAAATCGATCACATCATCATTCAGCGGCGCCATCCTGTCTCCCAAACTGGTGATAACTTCTCGAGTTGTTGGCGGTGAAGATGAAGGGCGCCAAGGGCGATGGACACTTGAAGGAGTTCATCAGCACAGGTGGAACATTGTCAGACTTGTTACCCACAGGTTCAAACAAGTTGTTCCACAGTAAATTTGCAGCTGAAAGTTGATAAAACAGTATATTGTTATTAGAGATAAATGCACGCCCTACCATCAATCAAGTGGACTGAAGGCTGGTGGCCTGTATGCCAAACTTAACATAAAAAAATACTATTATCTATAAAGTATACGTGACCAAGGAACTGTTAACTAGGTTACCTTACCTACTATACTGAACGCAAAGGCTCCTGGCACACTGGGCCATAAATCATTCAAGGTGTTCCGCACGCATTGTCGATACTTGTGTTGCTAAGATTAATATTTTTTTTCAATTAAATTCATAATCAGTTGTGAGACTAATTGGAAATGTTGCAATTGAAATTTGTTGCAGCTGGAATTTATTGTAAGCATGTTGATTTTTATTCGTTTTTTAGTATAAATATGATGTTTCATATTTTAAATTGTGTATAAGTTTAGGCTGTGGATTTTGTTAAGTAAATAAATAAATATGATTAAAAAATATAACAAAATATAATAAAACAAATGTTTTATTTACATAATCGATAGTGTTGCGCTATTCCGATTCCTATGGCGATGAAGATGCTGCTCCAACGTTTTATGGCCCAGTGTGCCAACAGCGTTGGCGCATACTATAGATCCTGCTCTTGGATGAATAGCTAAAGGTATGAAGTAACGATTGATAGGTACTCACCGAGGGCGTGGCCCTTCTGCGAGAAATGGAAGCAGTCGTGTGTAATGTAGGACTGGTGTATGACCTGTGTGAGCGGCTGCTTCGGAGGGAACGGCGCGTTGAACAGCCTCATGAACGGTTGTATTACCACCGTGAAGTCTTCGCGAGTGTCGTAGCGGCCGCTCTCCACCTTCCGAACACACAAAATTTATCTTTGAAATTATGTTCATAAGGCTTATAATTCAGGTGCGATTAAATAATTATTGTAGTGAGATGAAAATCAGCAGGTAAAACTGCGTGCTAAATGAACTCGAAAAATAAATAAAGCAATATTTTGTTTAAATGCCGATGATTAATCAATTATCTAAAATTTACTTTAAATTGGTATAATTAGTAAATTGGTTTTCATTAATGTAAGAGACGATGACGCAATTCATCTCTTGGCATCGTCTTCGTTGGCAGCTTTATAACACTATTTATCTAGTAATTAAATAATTAAAGTGAAACCTAAGATATAAAAAAAGTACTTTTGGGCTTTATGCACGATGGTCACAAACCGTGAACCAAAGATGACCCTGAGTTCATAGGATTTCATTAAAGCAATAACTTGAATCCCACAGACTTGAAAATTTATTCAACAGGCAAACTCTTTGTAGCGAATTTCCATCGCGAATATAACAAGCGAGCTGTATCGGTATGCGACGGTAGTCATAGTCACTATACCACAATTTTCGTCCTACCAACAGTTTATTACCATTACCTTTTACTATAGAAAAAGTAGAGTGTACAATAAGACTTTAAATCTGATAAAAGAGAATTCACTGACCAGGTCAAACTCCGCCTTTTGATAGAGCCTTGCAGCCCACACCAGGTCTTGCAGCTCGTGGCCACCGCGGTGGAAGCAGGTGCAGAACAGCGGGTGCATCAAGCGGCACATCATCGACCTTTGGACCCGCACCGACACAGATACGTCTGCAAACATGAATATTTATTTATGTATTACAGCGTGTAATATTTCACACATTTAAATATATATATATATATATTTAAATCAGTACAGTGGCTCAAAACGCACGACCCAGGCTTAAATTGCTACTGCTAGTCTGGCAGCTGTCACCATCTCGTATTCCGGTAGGCATAGGTATTGAGTATATGCATTTATTGGTTTAGAAGAAGTTAGCGGACAACAGTCATCAGATGCGAACAGCTACTTTTTTTATATAATATATTATATTACTAGCTGGTGCCCGCGACTTCGTCCGCGTTCTGGATGAAAGGTACCCTATGTCCTTTTTGGAGTCCCAGACAACGTGTATGCAAAATTTACAACGCCATCTAGGGAATTCTGTTTGAAGCAATGTAGTACTCTAATTCATCTAATCTCACTTCGAATAATGGAAAAAGTCTGTTAACAGATGGCACTACATGTTAGTTATAGTTTATAAAATTACGTGTTAATAAAATTAAAGCTGCTGCCCGCGACTTCGCCCGCGTAACTTAGTAAATTATGTACTTAAACCTTCCTCGAGAACCACTCTACCCATTAGTGAAAACCGCATTAAAATCCGTTGCGTAGTTTTAAAGATCTAAGCATACAAAGGGACATAGGGACAGAAAAAGCGACTTTGTTTTATACTATGTAGTGATTATTAATGCAAATCTAATAAATACAGACAAATACTCGCACGCACGTACACACACACGCACACGCACACACACACATGCACATGCACACACACACACACACACACACACACACACACACACACACACTAACACACAATCGTTATATTTAAAAATAAAAAACTTTTTTTCTTGTTTAAAAATAAATAAATTATATAGGTATTATTAGGAATATTATTACTAGCTTTTATGGAAGAGCGAAGGCTCCTGGCACAGGCTTCCGCTTAAAAGGAGTCTTCAATCATTGATATTGTAAATACGATTTTTTTGTTAATAAACTGTTAATAAACATTTTTTTTATTATATATATTAGTATTTGCTATGGCTATTTGTATTAAAGGGCGACAAAAGTCACCCGTCATCAAGTGGACCGTCAGCTTTTCTGTCGACCTTGATATTTGAAAAAGTTTTTTATTG
The DNA here is from genome assembly GCA_947623395.1 of Synanthedon tipuliformis. Classification (NCBI taxonomy): domain Eukaryota; kingdom Metazoa; phylum Arthropoda; class Insecta; order Lepidoptera; family Sesiidae; genus Synanthedon; species Synanthedon tipuliformis. Next base: position 10,928,592 of record OX392415.1, on the reverse strand, counting down.
CTTCCTGGAGCCGGCTTTGCATTTATGTTAATGTATTGTAACTATACACGGTTACCATACATGTATTGTTACCATTTATGGTTAAAAAAAGGTGTAGATACCCACCTAAAACTGGCACTAAATTGACTATGGTCCTTGGCAGATGAGTGTGGAGGTAGTCCAGGGCTTTCGCCAGTTTCCTGGCGTGGGCTGCCGGCGACCAGGCGACAGGGGACAGACATGACGCCGAGCACAAGTCGTTGGCGCCGATAAAAACCGTGATCATCTTCCAGTCCTTGGAGATGTCGATGTCAGGGGACGCACGCATGCGCGCCACCACAATCTGGAACAGGTGTATTACAAAATTCTGTTTACGATTTTGACATTGTAAGGCGTAAAGAAAGTTTCCTAACACAAAAATGTGGACCGAGCCCAGAACACGTTCGCATGTTCACGGTTCATAAACCTGGTAAGTAAGTTCTTGAATTAATTTAATAGAAGCGTATTGCTCATAACCGAATAGAAGTGATGATTCATTCATGAACATAGAACGCCCTAATTGCAAATCACTGCTTTAATTTGTTACGTACAATTAAAGCAGTGATAGGCAGTGGCCTAAAAGATATGTTTCTTTTCGAAACTTACTTATTCACTTTAATTTGCTTATAGACGGAAAATAGTTACATGTATTTAATAGGTCACTTTTTCGTTTTATTTATAAACTCAGATATCTTAAACCTAATGTTTCATAAAAAGTACTTGTCTGTATTTCTCCTTAAAACCTGAAACCTTGACGAAGTAATAAAATAAGTTATTTGAATAATTTATCATAAATTTCCCCTGGTATTTCTTGTTTCCTCATGCGACTGTAACTACTTACCATCAAGTGGCCCGTCTACCACCCTTTATAAATTTAAAAAAAAAAATGACAAAAACATTATTTATTCCTATTACGTATTGTGAAAATATTTCAGCCTTGGTGAATTATTTTATAATGAGGCATACTCCGTGTTCGTGTGAATGATTTTGTGCAGTTATTAAAAAAAAATGAAGCAGGCCGAAGGAAATGAACACATGATTATGAGCAATAAAATTTTTCTAGTGGCTTGATTGAATTACTACTTAATTCAATTGATCACGTTAGATTAGAAGCACTTATGGTGTTACATTTCATTTTTAGAGCAAAGAATGATTTTCGATATTATATTTCATTGCTAGAGCAGAGAATACAAGAGTCCTTCCTATCTTGCAGCGGGATTCTAACTAATTACAGAGATATCCTAAAATATCCCGTGACTGCTCTTCTGTGAGATGGCGTCTCTACCATTTTGTCCCCTGGTAGAGCATGTCTATTTATCTCTACCAATTTATTAGTTGCGATAAGAGAATTTCAAGAAAATGTAGATCATAGCGCTATCCGCTATCTTGATCCTTTACGTTTTATCCTATCAGGATATAGGCATCGCATTACACTACCGTATACATCATCGCCGTATATAAAGCAAAATTACTTTGGCTTGTCTAAATGCATCCTGATCGGATGCAACCGGGAAGGCGACGTTGAGCCTGGAATTCTTCGCCAGCCACTCCCCTGTTCCTGTAGAGTAACCGCGCACGTTCGGATTGTACTCCTTCAGGAGGTTTGGGAGCGTTAGGAACTCTCGCCAGCTGCTGTCTCCACCTGCCGAGGAGGTGGTAACCTTAATATATAAAATATGCCAACAGTATGAATGCCCAACAAATATGAAATTTTGTGAAATTGTATGTTTGTCTGCAACATTTTCAATATTATTCACAAATTATAGTTCAGTATAATAATATGCTTGTAAATTTATATAATGAGTCATTAACAGACTACTCTACGTATATCTAATATACATACTTAATAGTTTTTGAAGGACGCGTGACCGAGAGACATTCACGCTATTAAGGTCGCCTGTCGCGGTACAAAATAATGTGATTTATTTTTTAAATGGGCAAAGATAATTATATTATACGTACCTGCACACCAAGATACCCCCCTGTATTCAATAAAGGCACCTAAAGCGAACTCTTCAAGCGCCCCACTGCCAGCCACCAGGGAATCCCCGATAGCAGCCACCACATCTATGTCACCTGGTCTAAGTCGATGCACTGACGTCGGCGGCTGCTTACTGCGGCCCCAGGGTAACGAGGCCTCGCAGGGGAATGGAGTGCTGGCAGGTATAGCTCGCTGTCTACGTACCTGGGATCTTCGAATCGGATATCGAAGTTGCCCCTGAAAAAATATTTAAATAGCGAATTTTTATAGATAGATAATAATAGATCGCACAACGGATACGGAGTATTATTTCAACAGCCTCTGAAAATGAGTTTTTCATCCACGGGTGGAATTACATATACTTTCAAATGTAAGTAGAAATATCCCGAAGATATGCCTAACAAGTCGTATAATCAAAGATCCAGACATAGTTTTACTAAATAAAATGGTGGCAATCCAAATTTTTATGTACCGCTAAACAAATTGTAGCATTATTTTTGAAGTGAAACTTTTTATGGGACACTAGCGTTTTGTCATGAGAGTTAACTCGTCGAGCTAACAAAACTGTTAAACTCCTTGTCTCTTTCTTATTATTATCTTGTCTCACAGTACACATTGCATCCGACCTTTACTTAAGGCTGCGGACCGTTAAAAATTGACTCTCATCGAATTTTTGGCGCTGCTTATAACATTGTTTTCAAACTGATTTAGGAAAAACTTAGAAATATTTTTATAACCAAGAAAAATTTATAATATGGTTAATAGTTAAGTATTTTTTAAGCGTTTGTTTATAGGGTATATATTAGGTAAAAATGGAGTTAAACACAGCTCTGCCAAGCCCTACAGTATGTTGAGCTATGTTCACGGACCAATGACATAACAACTAATGATAAATTAGAAAATCTATTCAGATGTGAAGTTTTCTTATGTGGTCGTCCTTAAATTGATCTGATTATTTTTTTGCAAAACTAATTCATGTTCTTAAGTAAGAACGTTAAATATTGTCTTTTATCAAATTTTTCACTAATTTTTTTTTTCATTTTTAACATAGTTACGTAACAACAATTAGAAATTAACATTTATAATCATAAAGGACAAGTGTTTAGGTACAATAAAAAGCTATGGTTTCTGTATAAAAATTAAGAAAAGTAATTATTTTATTGATAAGAAAATATCGGCAATCAAACTCCTCAGTGACCGGTGAGCGGTCGTTGCGTTCAGACGTGTGCTCCGTGTTAAATTTTTACATGTTTTTTGCGATCGAACAAATATCTTTGTCTCGCTCACTCTCAGAGATTTTGCGCTTCTGTTAGCATATCGAAAGTTGCTTTACTTTATTTATTTTCAACATTATTTTCGAACTTTTTGGTAGTTAGTTAGTTTTTGTTTTTGTTATATATATTATTATTGGGTCATAATGGAAAAAGATATGCTTGTCTAAAAAAAGGAAATGCAAGTCAAATATCATAAGCATTATATATTATATTATATTATATTATATTATATTATATTATATTATATTATATTATATTATATTATATTATATTATATTATATTATATTATATTATATTATATTATATGTTATAATCATTATAAAAAAAATTAGGTATATATATTATTACTAGCTTTTATGGAAGAGTGAAGGCTCCTGGCACAGGCTTCCGCTCAAAAAAAGTCTTCAATCATGTAATATCATCTCAATTTCTAATAATGAAATGAACACAACCTTATTCACAATAATAATATAGAATCTGCTAGCAACTTTTCTATATTCTAAATTAACTAAAACTAATTCTAAAAAACAAGTCTGTTTCTAAAATTTCTAAAATATCTAAAACTTCTAAAATTTCTACATTTCTAACATTCTAAAATTTCTAAAATTTCTAAAATTTCTAAAATTTCTAAAATTTCTTGGAGCTAGCGCGCCGACTGTATCTATTTATTGGATTAACTATTATAGCATAACAATGCATGTATAATATATTTAGAAATGTTGAAAATTGGGTATTTTCAATAACATGAAATTAAAAAAATTCTCTTTCTAAGTCTCTTTCTAAAATTTCTAAAATTTCTAAAACTTCTAAAATTTCTAACATTTCTAACATTCTAAAATTTCTAACATTTCTAAAATTTCTTGGAGCTAGCGCGCCGACTGTATCTATTTATTGGATTAACTATTATAGCATAATTAATGCATGTATAATATATTTAGAAATGTTGAAAATTGGGTATTTTCAATAATATGAAATTAAAAAATTCTAGTAAAATATTAAAAGCAATAAGTAGAGCAAGATTCTATTGATAAATTACGAGTATTATAACGCAGGATGTCAGCGGAGGTGCTCCCCACGCGCACGGTTTTTTTCGACTCTATTTCGTAGTTTTGCACCGATAGACTGAGCTCTTAACTTGATCTTTGACAGGATTTGTTCTAGTTCAATTCCAATACGGCAGAGGGCGCTTTAAAAATAAATAAATAAATAATCGATAACCTTTGACACGATTCGTTGTAGTTCGACACTAATGCGGCAGATGGCGCTTTTTGAGATATGTATTCAAAATTTAATAAATTTTTTTGTCAAATGTTGATGCTTATACTTCTTATATACTCAACTAATTAATATTCCATTTTATCTTTTTTTAAAGAATTCTTATTTTGACAATAATAGTAAATTTATTTCTATTAAATTTTTATAATATACTACTTTTATCAATGTTTGGTTCTACTAAAATAGGGCAGAGGGAGATTTTTAGGAAAAAAAAAATTTTTTTTTTCTTAAGCATGATTGAAAATATCGTATGGACCAGTTTAAAAAAAAAAAACGAAATAAGGTCACGTGACATTTCGTTTTTTTGAAGTGAAACTTCTTTACGCACGCTTGACTTGGGGAGTAAGCTGGCGAACGCGTGACGTAAGCGTTACGAAAAGTGTGATCGGGCAAGGCGAACGGAAGTTATGTGGGGGATATAAGCAAGAGACAGCAGTGCGCGCGCACATTTTCGATAATGTGCGCGCGATAAATATTTATTTTATAAATTTAAATATTTGTAGAAAATTAATATATGTATATGTGTATACATGTATATATTGTACACACATATATATACATACAGATGGAGCGAAAGAAGTTTCACTTCAGTCGTGTGGTCATAAGCACACTCGTTTTTTAGTATAACAACTAGGTATTTTAATAAATCTCCAACGCTGCTGATGACATCCAATCCAATTTTTTTAATTGGCAACTCATCTTTGGTTATAAATAAAATTGAACGTCTAGCTAGGTTATCGTAATAAAATATTATTTTATTGTTTTTAGTAGATATTCTCTACCCATCCTCTTTTAGAGTTAAGCAATAGACAGATGATTGTAGAGTCGGCAATAAAATAAATAAATTTCTGTTGCAAAATAGAATGAATGTTATGTTTCAATTGGAATATTTATTTAACGTTTATTTATTTATTTCAGGGTTTCCAGTAGTGATATATACACTTTCAAATAGTTTCAAAATGTAAGTAGAATTTTTGATAATAAATATAATATTAAATACTATTAAAAATCAAAGATATATTATAAAGAGAGAATATTTGTATGTTTGTTGATGTAATAAATAAACTCAAAAACTACTGGACCGATTTTGAAAATTTTTTCACATATAGAAAGCTACATTATCAGCGAGTAGCATAGGCTATATTTTATAAAGTTACGCGGGCGAAGTCGCGTGCATCAGCTAGTAGGTTATATTTTGATAATCCTGGTTACCGATTAATGAAACTCAATGACAGAATAATCAATGATTGCCATAAGCCCAATTTATGAATTGAATTAAAAAAAAAGTTCTCATGTGAATAGTAAAAAAAACGAGATAGGCTTGTAATTGTTACATGTAATTTTTTTCATAGTAATTAATTTTTTTAGTTACAATAAAATAGTTTTTAGAAAAAAAGTTCACATATGTGAACTTCTGATTTTTTCTGACTGTACTGAACACCGCCGAGCGTTTGGTGATTGAAGCATTGTTTCAAAAATGAATAAATTTTAAATGGATTTACATAATAAAAAATAAACATTAAGTATACTTTTATTATCAAATTAACGCAAAATTCACGCGTGGAACGAATGGCAGGTCGTGTTTGAATTTTGAGATGGTACTTTATTTACGTAATAGTTAAATAGAATGCGCTTTTTTTTCGTAAATATTGTGACTTCATCAAGATTTATGTAAACTGGCACACAATAAATATTACGTTGCGTTGTCATCTCACGTCGATCTTGTGTTTGCAAAATGTCCCACTATTTATTTGTTTGTTCGTATGTCATGTACATACTCGCACATATATTCGAAGATTGCGATTACGACAATGATATTTATTAGACAAATATCTAAAGTAATTGATTATAAGTATGTCTTATCTAAATACCTATATGAAGAAATATATTTAGATTTTAGCATCGATGTATTTTAGATACTAGTATAATAATATATAAGAAAAATCTGAGGGGATGCAATTGCTGCCGTCTAGTCACATACCGAAACATAAAAGCACGAAAGGTTTAAAAACGCACCCATAAAAACATAAGCTTTCAGCAAACAACGAGAAACAAACATTCACACACATAAATCCATATCATATCATTATCATACAAAACTATTATCAATTTAATACGAGTATGTATGTATTTTGTACATGGAGTAGGTACCATATCTTTCTATTCTTTTTCTACACCACTCACTCACACAGTTGGAATTAACCTTCAACAATGCACGCATGCGCGATAGATATCATGAATAGATAACCGAATGTGGTTGATTACATCACGGCTGACATCTTTAATTGATGTCTTTAATGGGCCATAGTTGTCAGTTTCATGAGTTGCATGCCATAATTGACACGTCTCTATTATAGGAGGTAAATAAATAAATGACAGTCGGTTCTTTTGACAGGTACCTATGGATGGTGTAGGTACTATGTAAACAACCATGCCGAGGGCAAAGAATAAATTGTTGTGCTACTTGTGTAGTATGAAAAAGAGCGACAGACAGGCAAACGGGTCCTCGACTCATACTATTACCACTTACCGAGCTGAAAGAAGTAGAGGAAAAAATTCGACACAAGCTGCACAAGCTGCTTTTCTCAACTTTAAGGTGACACAAGTCAGCTTATTACTCCGCTGTTTTAAAAGTATGCATTTTATAGAATTATCTTGTCGTTAACTAGGATCGTTGTTATATAAACTAGTAAAAAAAGTATTAATTTAAAAGATATTATGATCCTTGAAATGAATAGGTCACTCTAGTGTACAAAAACTCCAAAACATCCTCAAAGTTGCATTAAAACTTGTGTTAAAATATGGATTTTTTAAGGATCATATCTTTTTCAATTAATAAACTTTTAATAAACTTAAAATTAGACGTTTGTATGGAGGAAAGCTGACTTGTGTCACCTAGAGTATAATAGGCGTCAATAGGCGTCAATATTACATGTCTCAACTTAAGTAACCTCAAAGCACACTTTTGAATAAACATTACATAGCATAAGTTAGAATTCAAGAGACGAAGTTATTTGAAGCATGGCTGCTCATTAAGTTATTGTTTACGAATTACAATTAGGAACTACATATTTGTATGGTCGGCTGCGCCTGCGTCGCTTTTTATGTGACACCTTACCATACATAACTTTGTAACGTGACTTTACTTGTCTTAAACTAATTAATTGTATTGTTAAGGTGCTATTTACTGTAGCATCGCAACTGTAAACTAATTGTAACTAATATTTAAATGTGAAAAGGAGTTTGTTTGTTAAGCTTTCACGCAAGTTTATTTTACGACGACTTGGTTGTAAATTATTGTTTTTTTTCTACTTACATAAAAACTTAATTAGTTTTTATCAATACTAATATTATAAAACTTGAGAGTTTGTTTGTTTATTTGGCTGAACGCGTTAATCTCAGGAACTATACTGGTTCGAATTGAATAATTATTTTTGTGTTGTTCAATAAAGTCATATTTTTCAATAATTGCCAACTCTGGAGCTCCGTAACTCTGAAACCGTTCACTTTAGCAAGATTATGCTATAGACCATTTTTGTTAGAATTTTAATGTAGATGGAACTTTTGCGCTAAACTGCATAGTTTTCGAAATATTTAAGAAAAACTGATAAAAACAAACTTCTTAAAAACCCGACGCTGAAAATGATGTAACTTTTTACCAGCTTTTTACCAAACAATATGTGGACTAAGTATATACTCGTAGAACAATTTGGTGCTGGAATCTGGAATAATACTTTTGCTTTGGATGTGGAGGTCTAAGTCTAATTGCACCATACCTACTACATTGAAACACGCACTCATACACGTCAGTGCACTCATACGTCAATTAATGGTTGCGTCACATAACTTCGCACCATATTATTATCGCATCTACTGTGTTTATACCTTTCGTGTGAATTGAATTTAAGTGGTTTCTGCTAATTCAATTAATCAATACAGTACAATCAATGCGATCAGTACAATCACGGCCTTAAGTATATGCAAACTTCAAAAATACAGGACGGACGTAGCACAGGTAGGAGAAAGAAATCCTCGTTAAAGAGTTAATAGAGTGGTTTGGTATGAGTGATCGTTCCCCCATTAATCTATATCCTCTAATTATCATTTATTTTTTAGCTATAGCCAGCAGCTCTCTTGCTGCATCTTTTTTTTTTTGACGAGGAGTAATCCGCTTACAGATTCCCTACCGCTGGCTAGGCGGAAGGGATATGTGGGAGTCGCCCAGCACCTGATCATAGCGGCACTGGGAATACCCACTAAAACTCCCCGGTGCCTCCTTGCCCTGTGAGTGGGATGAACCGGGCTCTGTCGAAGCAACAACTCCGATCCACCCCAGGGCAGCCTAGCCATTGCTGGCTAGACTAACGCCAACGGAGGATTGCACGGAGACATCCAGGCAATCCCCAGACGGTGGGACCTTGTGCAGGCACTGTTAGCCAACCATGTGCGCAGGTCCCCTAATCTCTTGCTGCTCCTAAGGTTTTGCTTGTATTAATAGACAAATAGTGACCTTCTAGTGGATCGTCAACTTGTCTACCAAGTCCAAATGTCTTAATAATAGTACATTGACGATTAATAAATAGCGATTAAATTTTAATTAATCAAGACAATGGTCTATCCGATGTAGTGATTATTAAAATTATAATATAGTTAATTATTATTAATGCCTTAAGTAACTACTCATGAGAAAATTTCGTGATGAGGTATCGAAGCCGACATACTTCCCACTAAATAATCCCACAAAAACTTAACGCTAAGTATATAATCGAGTTGATAGCGTAATAACAAAGCCAATTTTTCGCACGATTTGACAAAAAATTTTAGGAAAATATTGATCAAATATTTCTTAATATCTTTTCCCATGTATTCTAATCACAAACGTACGTAAGTAATTTTAAATTAAAAAGAAAATTTACATAAAGACAAATACGAATGTTAAATTTTGTAAATATTCTTTAAAAATTTGTTAAAATTTTAACTCGTTGAGTAACGTCAACAAACGCAAGGTCACAAGTCAGAATTTTATAATACTTGGAATACAACAATTTCTTTTACATATTGCGCTTGGGTAGTTCCAACCAATTAGAATACTTACTGGCCCACTTTCAGCTTTCGCACACATTAAATATTTTTTAATAACTGTAACAAGGTTGACTTCAGAGTGATTCAGGATAACGACAGTTGGACAGCCACTCAAAACTCTGAACCAGGTAATGAGGTTGTATATCTATACCCCATTAATGCAGCGAACTAAAATGTTATTTCTATGCGTACTTATAAAAGGTCAATATTTCATCCACCCAGCGGATTGGTGTACGTTTTTCACTAATAGAAGGAGTAATGATGATGACGGTGTGTGTATAAAATAATTACATCCATAATCCATGTGGCTAGATAGTCCTACTAATTTTATAAATGCGAAAGTTAGTATGGATGTATGGATGTTTGTAACTCTTTCACGCAAAAACTACTGAACCGATCGGCATGAAATTTTGCATACACATTGTCTGGGACACTAGAAAGGACATAGACAAGACATCTTTCATCCAGAACGCGGACGAAGTCGCGAGCATAAGCTAGTATAATATAAGGAGAACCAAAGATACCAATAAAGAAATTCACTGGCTCTAATAATGACCTATTTAATGTATTTGTGTGTTACAAATAACTATTTTCAACTAATTCGTTTATTTACTTGTTAATTCGTGGCTCGTTTTTATCAATTACATCAATCGCACTAATTTGTTTTCATAATGTATTCCACGTATGGCTGTAACGTGAGTTTTTGAACGCATCCCATAAATAAACATTTGTGTATTAGTTAACCGCGAACATTGAGTAATGCCTTCACTTTACAATCCAATTCCAAAGACAAACAAATTCAATTCTTTTCACGTATTTCAAACATCAATATATTAGAACACTAGCTGATGTCCGAGACTTCGTCTGCGTTAAAAAAGTAACATCTGAAAAAATATTTAACATCTTAGACGCTGTGACGACGGCGGTGCCCAATTTTTTACATTTTTAGATAATCCCTAGGAATCCTAATATTTTTTCAGGATAAAAAGTATCCTATATGTTGATCCAGGTAATAAACTATCTGCCTGTTAAAATTCATTGTAATCCGTTAAGCCGTTTTTGCTTTTTACGTGAGGAACAAACAAACATTCAAATATCCAAAAGTACAAACTTACTTTTGTACGCATTTATAATATTTTTAGATAATTTGAATTAGGATAATATTTTCTCATATATATTCACAAGTGATTTAGGTAAATTCCAATAAAAAAGTCGACAGAATAAATTATCAAGAAGAAAAGCGATGTGTTTTAACTGGTTTTAACATATAACATACGAACGAAGCTATTAAGTTTACTTATTTAAACACCTTAATCTATTTTAAATCAATTATTACTTTTACTAAATAAATTAAAATTTGCTATTGGTCGCCTACTGGTTTAAATACTAGATGGGAAACTTTTACCAAATAACATTCAAGCTAGCTAAAAAATTAAAACTTATTAGAAAAAAAAATCAATCCGAAATTTTCGTTTCATGTCGTCGATAGATAATATTTTCACGTATTAATAATAATTCTCGAAACCCCTCAGGGTGACTTGCCGTCAAAAATTGTCAAGTTAAAAGTGAAATAACAGAATTTGGTACAGTATTTAATGCCTATAGTTTTTTGAAGATTTTTTTTATCTATAAAACCTTTTGAAAAAAAAAAAAATTCTTTTCTGTCATACTGTGCAGTAGAACTAGTTGGAATTTTTTTGTCCAAACAGTTCTACTAATAGTTCTACGAACACTCTTTTGTCAGCAAAATGAAAAAACAACAAGACATTCCATGCTCTGCTTCATAATGCTTGGTTAAAGACAGGTTTATAGTAAACTAGCAATCTAATTTGTGATGTAGCGTTTGAATGCTCAGACACACCCGCAACTGGATCGGTGCCTAGTACCTACTACCTACTGTATCCTACGCGTGTTGCAGTCATTTACAAGAGAAAAATAAATTGCTCCATAAAAATTTTGTGGCTAACTATTTAATAAAATCGCTATAAAATTATGGGGTAATTATTTTTACTCCATAATCTAAAACATTATTTTAAAAATCTATTTTAAAAATATGCCAAGATCTCTACAAATAGGAGATTTTTTTTAAATTTGGAATCGGGTGGCCAGCATCCAGCCATGTAGCGAAGATGCGGCCTATTTTTTGACTTTTTTTTATTGTGACAATCCAGCTGGTTTCAACTGGAGAATATATTTTATACTTAATATACTCTGTACAATTTGGAATGAATAAAACGATAGAACGAATCTGGAATAAACTTGGGTACTTATAGGTAATATTTAAAAGTGTATATACAAAACTAGATTTATATACAAATTTAGATTGACCTTCTTACGGTTTATTAAACTATTCGACATTACGCACCCTTCTAATCTGATACTACTTTTAACATTGATTTTTAACTATCTCCATCCGGACATACTGGCCCGGACATCTGTCATACATACTGGCCTTGTCAATAAATAAAAAAATATTGTTTAATAGTTGGTCATTTGAAAATTAGTCCAACTTCGTATTGTAACTGCCACATTCTTGCAAGCATCACTTGTTGGCAGCCCTTTACAAACGTAACCGCATTATTATATAATCCAAGTAGGCAGAACGAGGCACGTGCTCCGAGAACCTTTAAAATAATACACCGCAACAAATTTTCATGTACTGTTAACCGTTTGTAAAGAAGCAAGGATTGGAAGAAATAAAATTATTACCATCATCAACAATATCATAAGCGTCCACTTTTGGGCTAGTCCGCCCAATTCAATGGACGGTCTAGTTCTACAACTACAACCGATCTTTGTACTTCGGACCGTTTCCTTCAGATAAATGCCTTGCATTGTCCTTTGTTTCAGTAATATTTTCTTCAGGTCCTCTTATTATAACAAATTATGGTAATAATAATGGTAAGTATAGCATAAAAAATATTGTGCAGTTTTTTTTTGCAAAAAGATAAATGCAAGGATTTCTATTTAAAATATTCCATGTCCAAATAAGGAAAACTTATAGGTATGTACAAACTTATCTTCAAGGAGACAGGTAAAATTTAGCGAATTGAAATTCCGTCCGTGCAAAGCCGCGGGCCAAGGCAGTGCGTGCAGAGGTCAAATGTCTTCTGTTATTCAAATGGAGTCATTACTTACACTCTCTTTGAACGTGTATGAGGAAATAAAAGTTAAAGCGTCACCCATAGGTAATGCATTGACAGTCATTCTACTTGGGTTTATTTCTTCCCATGTAATATGCGGATTATGCGGTTTTGTGACCTAATGTGGTGAGTATGACGAAGTTTTAACTTTGTAAAATCAAGTTTCGTTAGTGACCGCTTGTGGAGCGATCTATGGCTAAAGTTATATTTTTTTATATTAGTTTATTTATAAGATCCTTAGTGGTAACAGAGCCCAATCGGCAGCAAGCATTGCTTGTGTTAATAAGCTACGACATCTATACACAAGTTTTCTTTTGTCTTTTTTCTATATTTTTGTTTTTATTTCTGTTTATGTCCCATAAATTAATAAAATATAAAATAATTGCGTGCAACAGTATCCGCATTACTTTTTAGAAGACATTGCTACGATGAGTAATAAAAAATTATCCCTCGGAAACTTTGTAAAAACTATGAGAAGATCGAGAGAACCTTGGAAATATCTCCCTTGTGACGTGACTCCGCCTAGCTACAATATAATACAGGCTTCAACAAACAAACTGAAAAATAAAATCCTGCAAGGTCAGCAGCTCACATGCATCACTCTTGGTGTTGCTTGAGTCCTTAGGCGATGGTAGCCAGTTACAATGAACCGTCGGCCTGGCTGCCTATAACTTGTTTGTTAATTTTAATTACGGGATAGTGTGAATAGATCTTTACGCGGGATACTTGTGGTATACATGTAATAAGTAGCTGACCCAGTTACCGCTGATCATAAAGCTCTTATAAGCATGGAGACGTAAGCATTGCGAGAATACAACATGCCTTAAACCTACGTAATATATCCATTGCCAACACTTTCTATATATAAACACAGAGTTAACAAGGATAATGGATTATTAGCACATTATTTTGGATTGGAAGATTTTGTTTGTGCATTTACTTTTCGGTAAATTGCACAATCGCATAAATATATCACACAGCGTCGTGAAGATTTTAACATCGGAATAATGAAAATAAACCGTAACATATCGAAACGGTTATTTTTTAAAAGTGGTTGACCGTGATAGTATTTTTTAATTCACTTGATGCTTGTGATGAAAGCTGTTGTTGTTAAACATTCTCCACTCCACTGCAGTCTTTCTTCATATACTTATCTTATATCTTTATATATCTTCTTCTAATGGTTAATACGGTTTTTCACCGGAATGAATGATAAAGGTGTTTATAAATTTGCATCATTGCGAAGCCGGGAGCGGGTTGATAATATAATATAAAGTGATATCTGTCTGTCCATATCCGTCTGTTTTTCCACCCAATGAATTTTAATTTTCACTAATGGATAGGCTAAACGATAAAAAATAGAGCCTACCGGCTACCGGGAATCGAAAGCGGCATCTCTAAAGAAAGAGCACTAAGGCAAACGCTCTATATAATAACCATTCAAATTCAATATTGTAAAAATTATTTTCCATTCAATCAATACTTTAAAAATAATAACAAATAAGTATTTATTACAATAAATCAAGATAAATAAATTAAGGAATATTTATGTATTTACTATATTATCTTTGTTTTGCTATGTTTACTAGTGTTTTTTTACTAGGTTTTAACTATATATATATCACTACATAGTATAAAACAAAGTCGCTTTTTCTGTCCCTATGTCCCTTTGTATGCTTAGATCTTTAAAACTACGCAACGGATTTTAATGCGGTTTTCACTAATGGGTAGAGTGGTTCTCGAGGAAGGTTTAAGTACATAATTTACTAAGTTACGCGGGCGAAGTCGCAGGCAGCAGCTTTAATTTTATTAACACGTAACGTAATTTTATAAACTATAACTAACATGTAGTGCCATCTGTTAACAGACTTTTTCCATTATTCGAAGTGAGATTAGATGAATTAGAGTACTACATTGCTTCAAACAGAATTCCCTAGATGGCGTTGTAAATTTTGCATACACGTTGTCTGGGACTCCAAAAAGGACATAGGGTACCTTTCATCCAGAACGCGGACGAAGTCGCGGGCACCAGCTAGTATATTATAAAGCTGAAGAGTTTGTTTGTTTGTTTGAACGCGCTAATCTCAGGAACTACTGGTTCGAATTGAAAAATTCTTTTTAATGTTATAATTTTTTAAAAAAAATGTACGTTTCAAGATTAATAAATATATAAATTATCAGTCGGTTGCTCAGAAAGATTTAAGTATTTAGTAGGTATATAGAGAATTTATTAGTATCACACAATCTTAAATATATATTATATTAAATTCATAGGTATGTTTTACAACTATAGTGAATAAGTAGACATAAATAGGAAAACTTACCGTATCGCTGAAAGGTGTCAGAGTTAAGTTGAGCGCTAAAGCTTCACTCAGCAAAAGGAGAAGCCCGAAAGCCAACAACATCGTATACACATCACGAAACAGTGTTACACACCTGTCCACTATTTATTTATATAAAAAAACAAAACACTTTCTTATTAATACTTTTTAAATAAAATTGCTAAATTAATTCGTAGATAATTAAAAATTAATTAATATTTATTTTTATAAAATAAAATTATATTTTTATTGAAAATAAATTTTCATTTTCATTTTTTTCTCTAATTTAGTAAGTAAGTATTTAGGTTGAACGCGTGTCTATTTGGCGGGAAATCTTTGAGGTTTGAACGCGGTGCAGCCAGTAACGTATGGCACGCGACTGGTTGTAATACATTGCGCAATATGCTTGAGGAACCCCCGACCTTAGGAGGCTTACTAGTGAAATGGTCAGGGTAATATTGAGAAAAATTAGAGTGAACTATTACTTATTAAATTATTAGCTGTTGCACGCGGCTTCGTCCGCGTAACTTTATAAAATAGTACTCGCTGATATTGTGAAAGAATTTTTAAAAACGGTCCTGTAGTTTTTGAGTATTCGTTACAAACAAAAATACAAATCTCTCTTTATAACAAAATTTAAGAAAATAATCTATTATGTCTACTAAAGTCTTATTCGATAGTGTCTTTGACTACGGACTAATAAGATTTCTCCAAAATCATTTTATTATTACTTTATAATATTTATTAGTTTTTGTAAAAAAAAATATAGATTTAGAATATTTATACTTATACTTAATAGAAAAATATTTAAAAATTGAAATATTGCGAATATAGGTATATAGGTATATATTTTTTTAAATGTGTAGAAATAAACAAATTGATAAGCCGATTACAAATTTTCACACATAGGTAGTTGTAGCTAATTGATCTTCTTCTTCCAGTGCCATCTCCTATCGGAGGTTGGCTATCATTATGGCTATCCTAACCCTTGAGGCGGCGGCTCGAAATAGCGATCTGGTACTTTGGCCATACCATTCGCGGAGATTCTTGAGCCAAGAAGTACGTCGTCTGCCTGGCTTGCGTCTACCTTGTATTTTCCCCTGCATGATCAGCTGCAGGAGATTATACTTCTCGCCGCGCATGATATGTCCAAAGTATTCCAGTTTCCTGACTTTTATAGTTTTCAAAACCTCAACCTTCTTGTTCATTCTCTGCAAAACCGTTTCGTTCCTCATCCGATCTGTCCAGGACACCCGTAGCATGCGCCTGTATACCCACATCTCAAAAGCTTCTAAGCGTCTGGTCATTGTATTGGTGAGTGTCCATGCCTCGACACCGTACAACAACACAGAGAATACGAAGCACCGGACCAAGCGCATACGAGTCACAATCTCTAAGGAACGGTTGCAGAGAATGTGGCTCAACTTCATGAAGGAGCTGCGTGCCTGTTCTATACGACACCTTATCTCAATACTGTGATCCTCTTGATCGTTCACTATGCAGCCAAGGTATTTGAATGAATTAACCCTCTCCAACGGCTGAGCACCCACATAGAGTGGAGCTGAGTACCGGTTATTAGGTCTGCCTACTGTCATATATTTGGTCTTCTTGGCGTTAATATTCAGACCGTACCTTATGCTGGTTTCGTAGACACGATTGAGTAGATATTGCAGGTCTTGTTGCGAAGAAGCAAGAAGTATAGTGTCATCAGCATACCGGATGTTGTTTATCGCGCGACCATTCACACTAACCCCAACCCCACATTCCTCCAGAGCCTCAGCAATTACTTCTTCAGAATATATGTTGAAAAGAAGAGGGGAGAGCGTACATCCCTGCCTTACACCTCTCAGAATCTTCACCCTCTCAGATAGCCGTCCCTCCACTCGTACCCGTGCTGATTGCTGCCAATACAGATTTTGTATAACCCTTACATCCTTACTATCGACACCTATTTTCTGAAGAATATTAACCATTTTTACATGTTGGACCCTATCAAATGCTTTTTCATAATCAATGAAAGCGACATATACATCACTACCCATGTCCCAGCAGCGCTGCATTAATACTTGATATCCAAACAATGCATCCCGTGTGCCCAAGCCATTTCTGAAACCGAACTGAGTGTTCGAAACATTACTGTCTATTATTTTGTAAATCCGGTTATGAATAATCTTCAGAAATATCTTTAGAACGTGGCTCATAAGAGAGATGGTGCGGTATTCATTACATCGTTTAGCATTGCTAGTTTTAGGTAGCGTTATAAAGGTGGACTCAAGCCAGTCGTCAGGGATGATACCACTGTCATAAATACTATTAAAAAGCTGCACAAGTATATGAATATTTTCGTCAGCCAGCAGCTTCAACACTTCAGCAGAAATTTCGTCGGAACCAACAGCCTTCCTGTTTTTAGCAGAGTTTATAGCTTTGACTACTTCGGACTTTGTTATTGAAGGTCCACTAAGTTCGTTTAAGTCTTGCTGGAGAGATGGTCTTATGTCATCGAATAGCTTTTTAATGTAATGTTCCCATAGTGACAGTTTTTCTTGCAACGTCATGGCTGGTTTATTGTTGTCATCAAATAGAGTTACAAATTTATTTTGCTTGCGATTACCCATGATTTCCTTTAGCTTTTTGTACATGTTAAAATAGTCGTGTCTTTCTTGAAGTTTCTCAATCTCGAAACACAGGCTATTCATCCAATCCTCCTTAGCTTTAACACACATTCTACCAATTTCTTTGTGAAGTGTTTTATATTTTTGGATATCCCTTCCCTTCACCTGACGTCTCTCCTCCATAAGTCCCAATATTTCCTCTGTTATCCACTCACTTCTCCTCACACAAGGCAAGGGTGACAACAATTCTTTCGACGTCTGATTTCGACGAGCTAATTGATAAATGGCTTAAAACTTAGAATATTACTTAGAAAAAATTATATACTGTACTAAAAGCCCAAAAGTGTCAAATAGTAGATATCTTTGGTTATGGCGGTATAAGATTTTTCCATTAATCGATTTACTTTCGTGTAAACAACCCTGAATTTTATAATAGCCTGTTTACCTCGACAATAAATTGAAAATTAATGTAAAACAGCATTATGATCACACATTTACAAAAATCAACACAGTATATATTTTATATAGGAAATTTTTTCCTCTGTATCGTAAAAACAAATCTTAAATATAAAAGGCGATGTGTACATGTATCTATGTGTGTATGTCTGTAAGAAAATCTAAACATGGGCGACCAGCTATGTATAAGTATAGCAACAAAACATGATAAATAATAGGTATATAAAGAACTTTTGAGACACTTTATTAGCCTACAAATAAATAACTTATCGGCTACTTAAAAAATCGCATTTTCAATTGAGTGATTTTAAATGACACTTCACCAGACTGTGAAGTACATCTTATGTATTATGTGTATGTATGTAGGTATGTCCCCTATAGACTCCAAAACCGCTGAACCGATTTTGATGAAACTTTCAGACAATCTTCAAGGGTGTTCCTGTGAAATTTGGTAGCGATCGGAAGAGGATGAAGTCGCGGGTAAATACTAGTTCATTATTAAGTTCTATTGATTGCTGCTATAAATTGTTTGCTATATAAATCAATGTTATTTTTAATATTTTTCTTAACACTTTTCTTAACTATTTTTCTTACACATAATAGGTAGGTGGACACTATTTACTAATGTGAGTTCGTGAGTAACAATTAATGAAAAGTAAATGAAATGAATGATCGACAAGTCGGTGACAAGTAATTAATACGAGTGACATAAGTGGATCCCTCGATCCGTTTCGCAATATATTACGCCACTAGAAAGCAGCGACCAAAGTTGATCACGTAGGTTCCTCCTGGCATACCTTAAAAGACCTAAGCTAAGTTAGCATTCGTGCCACGGCGCCGCGTGGAAAGAATCCAACTATTAATTTCACTCGGAAATCGCTTGACATATTTAGGTTGCGCATGCGCGTGGTTCGTTAACGCAATTATTTAACTCATCTGTTTTTCATGATAACTTTTAATTGATGTCTACAAGACTACAATCATATTACCTATTCAAGTACATACTTGTGTTCTGCAAAGGCCCTAATCTAAATAATACTTAGGCAATAATGTAAAATATAATGAGATAAATCTTAGATAAGTATTAAATATTATAATAGATACATACTAATTTTATCTTATTAAATTGTATAATAATTTAATAAAAACATAGGGAATATTTCAAGGTTGGTATTTTTGAGACAAACAATAGGTAAATCATCAGAACTAAGTTTTAAAACTTTAAATTTAGTAGTCACGTGACCACCTTGAAGCTTTTAACGAGACCACTGTGAAGCTTTTTGACCACCGATGACCAAACACCGATAGAGAGTAGACTGGGTTCAAGTTTGATAAATTAGCATAGGTGGGAGGAGTTCGTATCTGTTCAATATTTTGTCTGACAAGAGTAACTTGTATAAAAATTGTGACTGGATAAATATCAATAGGAAAGTAAATACTTAGTTAAAATTCCAACATTAATTTAGAATTATTATGTTTATAATATATAATTTAGTTAAAAAAAAGACATAGTTTTTGAACGTATTTTAGTATGACATCATCGACAACTGTCAATGTCACTTCGCAATTTAAATGTCAAGCAAAGCAAGTAAAATAAGTGGTGAACTATGAATAATATGAATGAATTGAATAAATGTAATTGTTTTTAGTGAATTCTTACATTTGTGTAACTGCAATTACTTTTACGTGTTACATTTGATAAATAATGGCTTATTTAACGCAACCCGATTATGTTAAATATGTTTGCTCTTGTGGTCAATTGAAACCGATAACAAGCTTGTACTTTTGTAGACACTGTCTTAAAATACGTTGCGGATTTTGCATTTGTCATGAGGTAAGTATATTTTGTATTTTTACCCTTTAAAATCGTAATATTACATGAAAAAAATATTTTATCTATTCCTTGGAATATTTCAGTAGGCAACATTCAATAAGCAATGTTGGTTTAAATACATAGAAAGGTACATAACATAATTGAAAAATGAACTAATTGTATCTATACAACAAGCATTCAATGGATGTTATTCTATACATACAATTACATTTCGTTACATTCGTTCTATGAAATAGATAATCGAAATTCAGTCAGCCAAAATATATATAAACATAATTTTATAAATATGTACCTGTAACCTGAGGGGACATTTGTTACATTCATTATTTTTTTATAAATTTCAGGTGGACTCCCACTACTGTGCCAACTGTTTGGAGAATATGCCCTCATCTGAAGCTCGGCTGAAAAAGAATAGATGCAGCAGCTGCTTTGATTGTCCCAGTTGCTTCCACACACTGTCAACGAGAGCTACACTGGCACAACCCCGACAGGTCTGTTTGATATAGTTCAGTATATACTTGTTTATAAATAATTGAAGTGAAACTTTTTATGGGACACTAGCGTTATGTCATGAGAGTTAACTCGTCGAGCTAACAAAACTGTTAAACTCCTTGTCTCTTTCTTATTACCATTTACTCTAGCAGAGTGAGAGAGGCGGAAAAAATTAACGAAGATCCGCACAAAGAGGAGACGCCGAGAATAGTCGCAGGGCATTGTTTATTGATGGCGATCATGTTATTCAGTTTATCAATATATGTTCTGTATATGAGTCAAGCAGTATTGATGTTATTTATTTATATAAAATTTAGGACTAGTTTAGACTTGTACAATCTTACGTACGTAGAAGAGCAAGTAAGTCTAAGATTTTTTTCCTTTTAACCATAGAAGCGCCATCTCTCTCTTTTAATTTGTTTCACCCCCTACTTCATTTTAACAGAGGAATATGTGTATTGAGTAAGTTCTACTAGATGGCGCCATCGTACGTAATATACACGCAAAAAACCACGTGTCTAACCAAACCTAACGAATCTGCGTCTGTTATGTGGTGTGTACAAACATTTTACTCACTGGACATATTTTTCTAGATATCTGTCTAATTTTAATTCGAAAATTTATGTATCTTATTTCTCATACCATAAGCCTATTGTCTCGGTTTTACAATCAACCACAGTAATTACTGATGTATCCAATAATGAAAATGATGAATAAAAATAGAAGATCTATGCAAAAATATTAATTTACCAATGAAAACATGAAATAAATTTAAATATTTGTAGAAAATTAATATATGTATATGTGTATACATGTATATATTGTACACACATATATATATATATATATACATACAGATGGAGCGAAAGAAGTTTCACTTCAGTCGTGTGGTCATAAGCACACTCTTCTTTTTTTTTTTTTATGAGAAATCATAATAGGTTTTTCATCCAATCTGAGACCAAAACATAGTTTCATACTTGTCTAGACTGTTATTGGAATATGTAGGATTATAGTAAAAACATTAAAGAAATACATGAATGGGTCAAAATTTCATATAAATAATTTTTTTTTTCAGGCAACGCCCGACCCAGCAGCCGGTGGAGATGCAAAAGTAGAAAACAAGCAGCCCAAGAAAATGTATTACTTATCCTGCTTCAACTGCAGGTGGACATCGAGGGATGTCGGTATACCAGACCAGCCCGTTGGTATGAAAATATTTTATTTAAAATTTTCAACATTACAACCACCCCAGAGGGAATTTATAAAAAAAGCATTACTACCCAGCAGGCTGCTATAACATTTTTTTTATTGAAATTAAAAATGTATATTTAGTATATAAATCACTATTTTTATAGTTTATTTTATTTTATTTATATAATTATATAAGACCGAGTAAATGGATAAATGGATAACCATTCACCTGGCTGGGCAACTGGTTGGAAGAGGCTAAAACGGCCTTGGGGCTTATACCCCTAAAAGAATTAAATGCCGCGTGCAACAGCTAGTATCATAATAACTAATGTCTATATATAATAATTAATAATGTCTCTTTCTTTTGGCAGCGTCAGGTGGTTGGCCGGAAAGAATAAATCCGTATACGGCACGAATGAACCAGCTCCTCGACTACTACAAGGCCATAGCGCAGCAGGAGAAGCAAGACAAGTTGGAGAGGGAGCGGAAGAAGTTTTCCATCAGGGGGAAATACATCACACTCACTGTGAGACATCTATCGTCTGTTCTACCTTTATCTAAAAAGACCAAATCTGTCTAATTTAAACCTAGTGACCTAAAATATTTGGTCAACCTGGTTTGTGCATTAACCTGCATTAACATTGTGTTGCAGGATAAAACAGGATTAACGGGTGCCATGGCTCGCAACATCGCAGGTCTTCCGGCCGGCGAGGGAGGTTCTTCGTCCACCATCGCCAGCTTTGTGCCCAGTCAGGCCTCCGAGGAAGTGGAGGAATTGCCTGAAGATATATACACGAAGGAAGTGAATCTGAAACAGAGTAAGTCATGTATGTAGCAACCAACGCCATCTGTGGTGTGGTTGTCAACTTAAAAATGTTGGTTGTCATGGCAGTAACGAGTGGGCGGCTGCACCAGTGCCATCTGTGTTTTGGTTGTCAACTGTGTAATGTTGGTTGTCAGTAACGAGTATGGCGCAACGGCTGGCGGCGCCGGAGTGGCAGCCGGTGGAGAGTGGGCGACTGCACCCGCTGGCGAAGCTGCTGAGCGTGAAGCGCAGTCAGCGCTGTCGCCTCTGCGACCACAACCTCACCAAGCCCGAGTACAACCCCGGCTCCATTAAGTTCAAGATTGAGCTGCTGGCCTAGTGAGTCCACTTTCTGTCGTCATTTTGTACCAACTTCTCCAATTAAGTGGGTATCTTAAGAATATATATATATATATCTGTGCCACCTCTTCTGAGTCTTAAGTTTTGTTGGTCGTCATTACCCACAGGCTGGTTTTCGTGTCACGTTGACCGTCAGCGCTGACAGGCCAATATGTATTGGTGCTATGAAGCGTTTTAGAGCAACGCCGACCGCCGCGCGTCAACGCCGCTGAGCGGTCGGCGTCGACCGCCGTCCAAGCGCCTCTGTCTTCAGTGAGCGTTTTCGTGTCGCGCTGACGTACGTGCCCACGAGTACAATCATGAGTCGTTGCGAGATTGACACCGGGCGACTTGCGCTGACAGCGTGATGATCAGCGTGACACGAATACTGCAAACGTACGCAAAAACTTGGATGTCTCAGGATTCAGGTAGTGGTACTGCTGATATATTGAGTAACCATAACAGCCTAATTGCATCCGCAGCTACCACGTGCCCGAAGTGAAGATAATAAGCTGTGAGAAGATAAAGCCAGGTCAGAAGGCGATGTTGGTGCTGAAACTGACCAATCCGACGGGACACGAGATGCAGGTCCGTCTCATGCACCCCGAGAGCCTCCCCAAGGAGGAGATCGAAGCGAAGACCGTTGAGGAGCCCAAAAGCATCGAGAAGTCGCTAGAGAAATCCCTCAATTTGGAAAAGGTTTGGATAAAGTTTTTCCTTTGAGAAACCATAATTGGTGAGAAGTCTCTACTTAAAATAATTTCATAATTTATTTGTAATAATTGATTGGTGTTCAGGAACCGTCGCAGTACTTGTGCATGGAACGGTCGCCAGATCTGTCGGAGTCGTGTCGGCTGTCGCCGCCCGACGCGACAATCGCACTGCCGCAGCGCGACGACGCCGCCGAGTACGATGACGACAGCGCCTCGCATCATCCCAGCGAGTACGTAACTTACCATTCGAGCCTACGTTTGATATCCTATGATATTATACTGCCATAAATCCAAACATCACTATAGCGTCATATCTATTATACATGTTCGCACAGCGACTAAGATTTATTTATGGTAGGTTCAGGTTCCTCAAATGCGCTGCCTACCTTAGTCGAAATAAGAATGTTGAAAAACCCAATGTGTCCCGTCACTAGTAAATGAGTTGCGTACATTTTCAGCGTGATAGTGTGGCGCAAGTCTAACAAGGTAGCTATAAGGATGGCGGTGAACGCTGTGGACGGGGTCGCAGTAGGGGCGGAGGCGAGAGCCACTATAGCGCTTCTCTACTCGTACCGCAACACAGTGCCGGCCGCATCTCACACGCCAAGCGCTCACACGCTCACTGCCACGCTACTTCTCCACTTAGGCAACATAGCGGCGGACAACTAGTGTCATACTGCGACAACAGATGGCGCTCTTTACTATTTCCAAATTTGAATGCAATTTCAAATGTTTCTCTTCAAACGTATTATAAACTACATAACTGAAAATTATGTATCGTGTATATAAAAGATAATAACTGCAAAAATTAAAATTACAAAATATGCACTTTTTTATAATTGTGTTATTTTGAAAATAGCACTTAAGCACAACAGATTAATAATGGATTTTAAGTTATAAATTATTTATACTGGAAGTATTTATTTGTATCTGTAATGTAGTTTAAGCGTTGTATGCATGTCATAACTTAGTCAAACAATATGGTGCCTAATAGTCTTTGCTTTTATATAATAAGGCAATTACTACCTACTATTGATGCTTGATTACTAAATGAAATATTGCTGTAAGTGCATTTTAAAGTATAGTAAGAAATGTATTGCAAAATTGATTAAATTGCACTGAAAAAGTAAATTTTGAGTGTAAAAAATTAATTCAAAGATTCTCAGTATATATCATTTTTTTATTATTGTTAACAAAATAACCTCTAGAACTACAGATTTGGACAAAACATATAAATATAATATATAAAGAAGCGTATTGCCAGTTACAGGTAACATATAACGATGTAACTTCGAAGTTCTACATGTTTACATACATAATAAAATTGAAAAGAATAATTATTTTTGAGTTTGTAGGCTAAATAGTTCTCAGAATACAGAACAACACAGAACGCTCGTTCATAAAAAAATATTGCGTTTTTTAAAAAAACAAAATTAATTATTGGATTAAAATTAACATTTCTAACTCTAATGTGTTTATCTCACACAAAGAAAACCAGAATTTTGCGAATTCGCGATTTTAAAGCTAAATAATAGTTTAAATGCTGGTTTCAGTAAATTAGAGAATATTACTTGTTTTGTTTTTAAAACAAAAATTATAATGAAGATTGCAAAGTTAACTTCTAAACTATTTATACATGAAATGTGATCTCATTCTATTTCCTCAGAAGTCTGGGGGCGTTTTACATTTTAAGTAATTTAATATAAATAAAATTAATAATATATTATTAATTAAATTATAATATAAATATTTTGTTTAATTTAAATAAAACAACATTTGTGGTAACTGGTGTGTGTGTTCTGTATTCCAAGATTGAGGTATTTTCATATTGTTCAGTCTTTTATTAACTTAATTTAATAAATGAATTTTCATTTTAATATGAATGTCATTATTATTAAAATATGCAGCTAATGTAATGTAAAACTCGAATAAGTATGCTAAAAAAACCTGTATAATATTTTTTGCACATTTTTATGCATTATTATGGAAGTTAACAAAACAACTAAGTAAATATATAAATAAAATATTTTATTATTTGTTTCATTGTACGATAATTTTTCATTTATTTCTTGTTTTAATGTAAATTTAGGGTAGGGCACTTTGTTTCATTTTTCTAAAATAAAAGTTGCCTATATTACTCTTTATAAAATCAGCTATTAGCCAGTGAAAGTCGCATTTAAATCTGTCCAGTCGTTACAAAGATTAAGAACAATGTTCTTAATTTTTTTTTTTCATAATAAGCTACTTTGATATAAATTTGGTAGAAAGGAGTTTTATTGATTGACATTATAGACACTTCAATTTTATTTATTAAAGATACTATTTTCTCTTTCATGGAAATATAATGGAAGACTTATATTTAAATATAAGACTTAGTCTAAATACAAGTAAATAATTTTACTCAGTTTTCAAACATTGTCTCCCTCCACCTGCATTTTAGCAGAATGTATGACATCATTAATACCAACTCCATCATAACTGCAACCGACTAAAGATAGGGGCAAGTTATTAATCTCAATATACTTCCTTATCTTTTGGACTCTCTCGTAATGGCCTATTACATACTGCGGAATGCATTTTTGTAAAATATTGACATGGTGTGTTGTGGGCTTATCTTTTATATTTAAAATTGAGCTTATTTCCTTTAATGCAATGTCATATAATTGATCTTTAGTAATACTATCTCCAAATTTTTCCTTAAACCATTTGCCACCAAGCATTACGGTTAAAACTGTGCCGTTCTGGTCAGGAATGCAGCAAGAATCAAAGACGACACCCAAAATTGGTGAATTTTCAATCGGAGGAACTAGGAAACCGAAAGCAGGTGATATGAGGGATTTGCTAGTGCCAAAGAACAGGTTAACAATGGCCACGGTCACAAAAGGTATCTCATTCAGTATTGAGGATAGTTCAGGATGTTGTTTCTCTAAGAGCTTCGCTAAAGAGTATGCCGGTATTGAGGAAAAAACATGACTGGCTTTGATTTCTTCTCCATCCAGACTTTTCAGTTTGACAGAACTGGCATCAACGAATTCCATCTCCTCAATTTTACTATTTAAGTGTACATCAACATTGTTGTCTTTGAGGAAATTGTGTAGAGTGTTTGGAAGTATCTCAAGGCCACCTTTAATCGTGTAGACATTCCATTTTTCCTCTTTTGCCTTCTTAGCGAGCTCACTCAGTTCAGCATCGTCGCTTTTCGGCTGCTGATGCTGGAATAGTGACTTCCAGAGACCTTTTACAACACCACCATGATTCTGTTCATATTCGAACAGTGTCTTCATTAAGAATTTCACAGATATCTCTTTAGCATCGCCAGCACAAATGCCACAGATCATGGGTGATATAGCATAGTCGGCGATTTCCTTTCCGAACCTCCTCTCGACGAAATTGTAAATAGAATCGTCATCTAGCAGTTTGTTTGGTTGTTTCAAATCGTAAAATAGAGCGTAAATGAGAGGCTTCGAGAAAGGTTGCTTTTTTTGGAAAATACTCTTTATATTGGATGGCAATTTGTACAGATTCTGATTGACGTATATCATTCTGTTCTTGGCCGCCGGATGGTCTGATGTTATCGGTGATATGTGCTCGCTCAGACCGAGATCTTGTATCATATTTAAAGTATTTAATCCGAGAGCACCTTTTGGTCTAATAGTTCTAGGACCCTGTTCGAATGTATAATCTTTGGTTCTAATAGATTTAATCCATCCTCCACAGGAGTTTGTAGCTTCTAGAAGAAATAATCTGAGATGGTTATTTGTTTTCAAATTGTTTTTCAGTAAATAGTAACCCGTTGATAGTCCCCCTAATCCGCCACCAAGTATTGCTGCCATTCTTTACAACAAACTTAACAGGGCTTTTAATTTCCAATTAAGTACATAACACTTTAATTTCTAATGAACCGGCAATTACCACTTTTTTTTTGGTTGTATTGTATTTTTCATTTCAACTCAACACAACAGCTGTTCGCGCATAGACACAGACTATTTTATTTTGACAGTGACGTTAACTACTTAGCCACTCGATCACTAATTATGATAACTACATCGATGGATAATTATGAAATTAATACGTCCATATTAAAATAAGATTTGTAAGCGAAAATATGCTGAAAAATCGACCGTGGTACTAAATGACAATAATATTGGGATTTTTATGTGTAGGCGGGCTGATGGTACAAACTTCACATGAATCATTCTTACTGACGCGCGAATTTTTGAATTTAGCCTTCCTGAGATATTTTCGCATTGCTATTTTTTGTGTGAAGCTCTTCAGACTAGCTTCAGACCGACTAACGATTCTCTTGATAGTGGATAGCGAGGGATAGGAAAATGAACTTTGACATCCCTTGCTTATTCACCGAAACACAACAAAAACATGCTGTTATTTCTTCTGTAAGAGGTGATTACAGCTACCAAACGAGCTTTCCAAATAACTACGAAACGTAGTAGGAACGCGCAAATAACTGCGCCTTTTTTACGTGGAAAGTCCCCTCTAATACCCACGCATTAGCATTGTACGTACTTACTTTTATTTTCCCTAATTTTTATTGTAAAAACGTAGCTAAACTATATGATATTGTCTATTTAATAAAATCAATTGAAAACACATTTGTCCAGTGAAGCGCTGAAAATGGGAACACAGTTGCGGTGTCGCGGGCTGATAACGAATTTCGATTTCACACCAATTGCATCCTTTTAGCGCCACACAGCAATACTGTAATATATAAGATGTTTAGTAGAATACTGTCCTTGCTGGACGTATTGTATAGACTTAGAAAAAAAAATACTTTATCTATTTTTTTATTTCAATTTTAAAAAATCCTAGCACCATAGCGTATGAATAAGTTTACCTATTAAAATTTGCCGATCTCGATCGCAACAGTTTATAACATCCATTAATTAAAAAATGATAAATATATGTAGGATAGTTTATTGTTTTACAAGGAGTCAAAGTAAAATTTTGTTCTTCGAGAGCGTTATTTCGAATTCAGAGCGAAGCGAAGGATTAAAAGTAAGAGCTGCGTCTCGAAATTGTATGTATAATTCGGATCAATCAGAAGAGAGAAAAATGAAACTCCTATACGGACAAAATTTAATTTTGTTTCATAGTCCTCATTCGTATTAAAGACAATTGTCGTATTATTTTGCATAGTTCTAATTCAACGTAATGAATTCTTTATGGAAGCCCGTGCGAAGCCGGAGACGGGTCGATAGTATAAAATACAAATTCTAAGCTCTTTAAATATTTTTAAAACGGTTGTAAATAAACGTAGGCTTCAAATAAATTGGAATTTGTTATTTCTTTAAACCATTTTATCGGGTCAATGAGATTCTAAGGTCTATGTTAAATTTAATGCATGCCTATAAAACCCGACGAATAAGGTCGATCCCTTTCAGAACGTTTCAGTATTGAGGGACAAGATGAACCAAGCGTTACATTTGAAAAGTTGCGATAAAAAATACAAAACTGCCGAATTAAAGCTAATGAAAATTTTAAACAAGATTAATAATTTAAAACTAAATAACTCTTATTTATCTGAATTGGACGTCCATAGAAAAAATAAGGGGTTTTCAAAGGGGAATGCTAAATGTCATTTTATACTAGCGGCAATTTTTATAGTTCTTTTATTATTTAGTTTTTGGTGGATTTATGAAAATTTATCAACAAAGGTAAGTTATGCTTCTTTATGATCCTTAAATCATCTATATCTAATAATATTATAAAGAGGAATAATTTGATTGTTTGTTTGAATTGAATAGGCTCCGAAACTACTGGACCAATTTGAAAAATTCTTTCATATTTGGGAAGCGAGCGTAACATAAGCTATATTTTATAAAGTTATGCGGACAAAGTCGCGTGCAATGCTAGTAACTAATAGAATAGTAGGTATTCACTATTCAACTACTAATAAACAATTAATTTTGCTGCCGCTTAGTGGCTTTTAACTTTTTTTAAGATTGCTAATTTTATAAATTTCTTTAAGTTTTTTTTAATTTTTTTTAAATATTTTTTTTCAGAAATGTATTCTGGAAGTGCCAAGCGCTTCTAAAACGCTATTTCGTCCACCGGAAGACTGCACAATGTGCATTGGCGTTGAAGGAGTGATGCGCGTGTCGAATATAACTTCGCGTGAGTTCGAAGACAGATTTGCATATGGTTCTTCTCCAGTGATCGTTACTGATGCAACAGAAGGTTGGAAGGCTGTTGAGGTATTTTTACATTAGGTCTATATGTATACCCTTAACCAGACTAAGTCTATATAGAACATAACATTTCCTGTAAAAAATACAGATACTTTTTTAAACTAAACTTGTCCCGAACCTCTAATGTAGTATCTCTAATGCAATGTCTCTGAGCAGGTACAGTGTTTTTTGAGAAAGTTTAGGTACGAAGATATTATTAATTATTAAAGATATTATAAGATATACTAAGAAATCAGGCTATATCATTCTCAATAAGACATTGTTAATGATGGAATCCATACAGGAAACTTTCCTAGATTTTACTTAGATCCTAGAACATTACTTCTTCGCGGCCTGGTTAAGGATTAAATTGTATACAAAATAAAACAGGATTTTATAAAAAGGGTACATAACTTATTTTTTAATAATTTTGTAAACTTATAGGAATTCAATTTCAAATTCTTCGCGGAATTTTACCGGAGCGGTAAAATGGGTCAGCAAATAAATGATTGCTTCTATTTCGCTTACAAATCTGGACTGAATTCACTACAAGAGGTCTTCGATATGGATGAAGACAGAGCCAACCTCTCAGGAGAGCCGTGGTACGTTGGATGGAGTACATGCTATGACGACGAGACAAGAAAACTGAGAGGTTTCTACAGTAGACCATACTTTCTGCCGATTACTGCGGAGAGTGACATGGTCGATTGGATCTTTATGGGTGGTCCTGGACAGGGGGCACATATGCATGTAAGCTAGTTACATTTTTAACTTCTCAGCTTTTACTTAATTGATCAAACTCTAAGGGACCAGACGGATGGTTTGATGGCAAGTGATCGATAGAATCAATGTCTTTTATAAGATGTACTTCGGAGAGTGTCCTCAGGAGTTGCATGAGCTTTTACCGCTTTCCCCTTTCTTCCATCGGACATACAGACGTACGGTTGGTTATTCTCATCTTGTCGAAATCCCTCTTTTTCGGACCAAGCGATTTAAAACATCCTTTATCTTTTCTTAACTTATCTTATCTTTAACTTTGAAAATCTTTTCAAAGTTGGAGTGAATAGGCATCTTCTTGGTGAGCTCGCTCCATCATAGGCCTCATCCTTGCTACACAGCTGGTTGTTGCTAAAGAGCAAACCTATCTCTAATAAAAAAAAAGTTTCATTTAACTGTTTACGTAAGTATGGCTTGTATTGATATAGCAAAAAATGCACTTCGCATCCAGTCGCTTTAGTATTTAAGGATTAAGGACGTCTGTCCACTTGGTCGCAGGGCGTCCTAGGCTGCGCTTTACAATTCGTGGTCTTCATTCGAGAACTTCTATCCTAATATCCTATCTTTTAGAGAAACTTCTATCCCGTCGATTTATCTGCTCTGCGACAGACGTGACAGTCCATTGCCTCCCTCCACTTGGCTCCCACGTTAGGATATTTTTTTTGCATTTTGGCTCCCATGGGATCTTTATTTTTTATTTCTCTTGGCTCCCAAAGGATCGTAGGGTACCTAATTATTTATAGTCATTGAATCCCGTTTCATTTTAATGATAACATATTGCCACTTTAGTTTGCTGATTCTTATATTACGGCTAAGAATGTCGACAATCCAGCAGTGGATAGACACGGATTGATTATGTTATTTTAGTTAGATTCCTTTCGTAGGTGGATTCCGTAAAGCACATGTCATGGCAAGCGCAGATCCGCGGTCGAAAACAGTGGCAGTTAGCACCTCCGCCTGAATGCTTTTACCAATGTTCCTGGATCAGCTTTACTGTCGCTCCTGGTGAAATTCGTAAGTATATTGTTGGCTGTTTCAGTGTGAAAATCCCAATAATATTATAAATACAAAATTGAGGTTGTTTGGTACGCTTTCACGCCTTATCACGCCTTTCACGCTCAAGCGATCATTTGACAATATAACGTCTGAAATCTTGCCAAGCGTTGAATTTTTAATTTTAGATGATCCCTTGGGAACAGTAACTTTTTTATGGATGTAAAGTACCCAATGTCCGATTATGCAAAATTTCAAGATTTTTGAGCGGTTAAGGCATGAAAGCGTAACAAACAAACACATTTATACAAACCGCTAACATTTAGGTATTTGCTTGTTTTTGCAGTAGTCGTGGACACAAACCGCTGGTACCACAAAACCAACGTCCTGCCCGGAGACATCAGCATCACCATTGGAGCCGAATATGATTAGCCAACAAAACACTCCATATTTTACAACTTAATTTAATTAAAAAAAAAACACACACACACATTAGGTAACTGTTTTTGATCAAAATGTATGTATCTAAATAATGTACCTAAATGAACTTTTTTGTACTTTTTTTGCCGACCGTAGCGTGCGGTACTACATTCTTTTGTGGTTCCAATTTATTTTACAACTTAATTTAATTAAAAAAAAACACACACACACACACACACACACACACACACACATTAGGTAACTGTTTTTGATCAAAATGTATGTATCTAAATTATGTGCCTTTTTTGTACTTTTTTTGCCGACCGTACCGTGCGGTAGGTACTACATTCTTTTGTGGTTCCAAAAATTTCCTCATTATATTATAGAAAAAAATGTTGTATTAGCAGTTAGAAAAATCGTTTTTACAATAACTATGATTGAAGACTCCTTTTAAGCGGAAGCCTGTGCCAGGATGGAAGCCTTTGCTCTTCCATAAAAGCTAATAATAATATATACCTATTTTTTTTTATAATTATTATAATATACTGGCTGAACCGGCAAACGTTTTGCGAAAAAATAAAAAATAAATTTTTGGTGTGGACCACCCTTAACCCCGAGAATTTTATATATTTAGATATAATTTTTAAACAAGAAAAAGTTTTTTTTTTAATAGAACGATTGTGTGTGTGTTTATAAATAAAACAATCATATTTTACTAGTAAGAACGTTTATTAGGACTACAAGTTTTGCGAACATGCATTTGCGTACTACTCAATAATTATGTTGGAATGCCATTTTCTAATAAGAGAGCCTCGGATTCACAAACTATAAAAAAAATTAAGTACACACGGAATTGTAACTAAGTTAACCCACTATTTTGCATGTTTTTTTTTTAAAAAACCTGGTTACAAATAAACAATAAAAAAGTAAGAAAAATTTGTTTTTTTTTTACAAGTACCCTCAAATGCTGGATATATTTGGAAGCTACGAATGCGATAATTAATTAATATTCATTAAATAGACTTACAACTATGGCTTCAAACACTTAACAAACGCCTACAATATTCTGGTAAATTATTATTTACCAGAATATTAATTATATTTAATCAATTATATTCTTATATATTTCATTAATGTGGGACATAAATGATTTTTTTTTACTGGATTGTAGTTGACTAGATAGTCAAAAAGATTTATAAGATCAAAGCGAAAATTTTTATTAAAGTTTTTTAATATAGAAGAGAAAAATAGTTACTATGTAAAACTTTCGTTATTAAAAAAAAATACCCTCTTTTAGTACGGTCTTGTCGCTATAGGGTATCGTTTTTTTTTAAATTTAATACTGAATATTACAATTTTTTTTGTATATATTTTAAATATTACAATAATTAATTTTTCTACTAAACCATCTAGTCTATAATTTATAGACAGATATATAGACAAATATTAAATACACCAATCTGTTGGATATATTTTTACCATAACTCTTTTTTTAACCCATCAAGTCAACTAACGTTTTTCTATTGAACTAAGTAAAATTTTCTAAATAATTAAAAATTGTATCGTCATCAACGATTGAATCTTGAATGTTGTTTGTGATGTTATTATAATGTAAATTACTCCTCTCCCTGTCCGGCCGAGTCGAGGATGATCTCGAAGGAGAACGGCTGGAAGAGGTATCCCTCGCCCTTGTAGAACTTGCTCTGGAACTCGACCCAGTGCAGGCGCAGCGTGTGCAGGAACGCCGAGAGGCCCTCCATCAGCACCAGGATGGAGACCGAGATGGCCGCCCAGCCGGCGAACACGATGTACAGGAAGATGCCGCCCTGGAAGTCGGTGGACATGAGGCCCTTGCGCAGGAGCATGTTCCACGCGACCTCCGCGAGCTGCGCGTGCGCAAGCGACAGCGCCCACAGCCGCAGGTACGACGCCGTGTGCGACACGCTGCCCAGCACGTACTCGATCGTGTGGATCGCCTGGGGGGAAAGAGGGATACAATTCATTACACAACTTTGCATATATTCCTGTTTCAGTTAGGAATTTGTTTAAAAAAAAGAGAAAATATGAGAAAATTCTCAAAAACAGAAATCATGATTATATAAAAAAATTAAAAACCCAACGACTTAGTTAAATATGACTGTACTTTTTTAAAGCTTTTATAGGAGTTCGCAATTTTTGTGTCCTAGATCGACACTAGTAATCGATACTAATAATATCTACGGATTTACAAATTATTTGTGTTTAGATCTGCGAATATCAACCAACTTTTTTTATTCCGTTGATGTCGTTGTATGTGACCTAGAAACGACAGTTGACAAAGGTGACTCTTCAAGAACTACATTTTTATTAGCATCTTAAATACGATGTAAAAGTATTTTTACCTGGTGGATGAAGACTTCGGTGATGTCCTCGTCGTGGTGGGCAGCCGGCACCGGGGCTCCACCGGCTGTACCGTTCTCTGCCGTCACTTCACCACCAGAATGGCCTTGACGCTGGACATTCAAATAACTTCATTTATAACTTAAGTAAATAATATTTTAATTTTAGCTGACGGTCTACTTAATCGCCAATTAACACAAACGAAAAAAAAATTAAAAAAAAAAGGGGGGGGGGGGTGGTTACTGCCACCAGACTGGTTTAACAATTTATAATGACTGCGAATATTAATTTTTGTTAAGTATAGTAGTAGCCTTTTATTACTAATTCTATGACAGCCATACAGTGTACACGGTCAAATTGGCCGGATCAAGTTTTGGTTTTATAAACTTTATAATATAAAATAAAAGTCTATTGGAGTAAACATTTGCAACTCTCACCTCCAACTGTTCCCGGTGTATCCAGTTTCGCATGCAAGTAATGACAATTATTTAAATTAGATACGGTATAATAATAATAGGATCTATTGAGGGTAGTATTGAGGGTACTCACGGCGCGCTGTTTCTGCTCCTTCATGATGAAGTAGGGCTTCCCGAAGAGCATCACTGGCACGCACAGCAGCGCCACTATCACGAACAACTGCACAACGAAACAATACAACTTTCCTTCGTACACATAAACAATCAAAATTCTAGATCTTTCTCATACTTTCAGCATGTATTATGTTCATCCGAGGCCAGCATCAATCATAACACTGACTACATATTCCAATAAATGTTAGGAGTAGCTAAATTTGGCCTATTGGTAAGATAGACTTAAAAAATTAAAAAAAAAAAACTGTCAAGCTACAATCATTAAAAAGTAGTTCGCAAATTGGCCGCAATGGCGCTTGTGTAGTATTGGGGGTTTGGTATGAAAGGTTGATAAAACCGTAAAAACCATACTACTACAGCGCCATCTATTCATGTTATTCAATGGTGGTTCGACACTTTCTCATTACATCAATATTTTACAAATTACATTACAAAGGATACACAAAATATCCTTTTTAAATTGCAAAATTGATAACTCGTAATAAAATTTGTAAAATACCTTCTGCAGTCCGAGCTGTCCGGCGTACATGGTGGGGTCGCAGACGGGTCTCGCGTTCTCGTCATTCTTGAACAGCATCATGTTGATGAAGGTGATGAGGATCGAGGGGGCGCAGAACGCGCTCGTCTTCACGTACGTCTGATCCCCGTAGTACGGTGGAGTCGATCCGTACGTTGTCCACTTGATGAACATCAGCAGAACCATGTAGAAGAACAGCAGAGTGAGGAAGATGATCTGGGGTATGAACTCCACGTAGATGCTGATGCGCCTCTTGAAGTATCTGCAGAAGGCGAACTTACACTTAATACATCATATATTTTTCTGTGCCTAGTTAAGGGACAGACGACCCGATAAGGGGTCGAGGGTTGACCTGTCCTATTGGGAAATTTTGGGGGAGGTCAGCCATTGCTGTTTTCACAATAAATCTATTTTGAGCAGTATTAAATGAATGAATGAATTTTCAATCAACATTATACTTGTTCTGTTTTCACCAAGAAACGAGTGACATTTGTATCTTGTACACTAGCGTAGGAACGTGTACACTTACATGTGGTTCCAGAGCGAGAGACAAACGCCGAAGAGCATGTGGAAGACTCCGATGATGATGGAGATCTTCATCTTGTAGGCGTTCATGAAGATGATCTTGTTGGCCTCGGCCAGCTGCCAGACGGGGTCGATGCCGAAGGCGTAGGGCCGCTGCAGGTAGTCCTCCGAGTCGGGGTTCAGCTGCAGCAGCTTGTTCTCCCTGAGCGTGGAGGCGTTGTAGTTGCTGCGCCACGAGGAGCCGAATATGTTGAGGCTCTTCGAGAAGATGTCGTTGTAGATGAGGCCCGTGTACATGGAGAAGAGGCCCATCAGGAAGATGATGTAGCGGCCGCCGAAGAAGATGTTCCAGATCTCGCTGTCGATCTTCTTCGCCTGCAGCGGCTTCTCCTTGTAGCACATCCAGAAGCCGAAGGCGGCCATCAGCGCGCCGTGGCCGAGGTCGCCGAACATCACCGCGAACAGGAACGGGAAAGTTATTATCGTGTACGGAGCTGTCGACAAATCACTTACTTATTAATTATTATTATAAAATTCGTGCCTTATGCCGATACACCGGCATTGTCAACTTAAGAAATGAATTTACAAAATTGGCTCTGGTCTGGTGGCAGTAACCACTCCCTTACAACAGCAAGACGTGTGTTTTCGGCAAGTGAAAATAAGGAATGCCAGAGCCCACTTCCGTATGTCTCCCAATCTCTCATCCTTTAATCAACGTGGTATAGTCTTTGCATTTCACGAAGGCGAGTGAGTTTTGCTTGTGGTTGAACGTGTACACGCACATTGCGATAGTGTGCGTGTCTGACGGATACCCTCTTTCGATCTCACGCACACTGTGACACATATACAGACAAGTGTATACTACAAGTAAATCCCGCTCGCTTTCGTGAAATGCAAGAACTATAATAGAAATAGAACTGACCAGGGTTGACTTCGCGATAGGTGGCGACACCGTACGCGTAGATGAGGTTCTGGAAGGCGAAGGTGAACTTGTTGGTGCGGTTGTACGTGGGCGGGTCCTCCGCCGTCTCCATCCGGTTCAGGATCGGAGGCACTGAACTTCCACTGCGCTCCTGCAAGCAAACAAACAAACAAACACGTGACAGAGTACTATCATATATGCAAAAATAAATAAATAAATAAATAAATATCTTCACACATTCCACACAGCACCATCTAGTTCCACAGTAAGCAACTAATGCTTGTATTATGAATACCAGACAGTTGATACCAGACATAGATTACTTTTTTTTGTAAATACATACATATTATAAATACAAAACATGACTCAGGTACAAAGGTAAAATGTTAACACATAAACATTTGCCCCCAGCGGGATTCGAACCCGCGACCGTTTGGTTAACAGCTAGCTAGGGCTACTAACCACTAGACCAAAAAATATTATTTTAACTCCGACTAAACAGCTGAAGGAAGAGTACTAACCGTGCCCCGCCTGAGCGCCAGCTGGATGGTCTCCAGGTCGAGGGCCGGCACCCAGCACTCGGCGATGAGGCACTTCTGCGTCACGTCCAGGTTGAAGAGGTTGAGGGTGTGGTAGATGGCCTTGATCTTGCGCACCTTCACGAACCAGTTCTTTATGTTCTTCGCGGCCGCCACCAGCACGCGGTGCCGATGGTCTTGCGTCTGCCCTAGCACCTGCGACAGACACATTCCCATAAACACACACACACACACACACACACACACGCAAACCTTTGTAGTTCTTAGTAATTTAAAAAATATATATATTGATTGGCAGTAATTGTGTCCCTCAGGAACATCCTAAAATACAGCAATAAAACCAGCTTTTTGGTATACATTTTATATCTAAAATTCTAAATTTGTGTTTGGAGTAAATCATATACATATAGGTAATATGTATAATATGATTGAAGATATAATAGCTGATGCATTGTGACCATTTAACTTTTATTAGGAAGAAAATGTGACAGAAATTTTTTTTTTTTTTAGTTTATAAATGTATAAAGTTTGTAAATACAATTAAAAACTACAAAATCCGAGAGATTAGTCCTCCCGGTTCCTATTAGGAAGGACAATAATATATTTCATATGCATACGCGACAAACAGTCATGCATATTGTAGGTAAGTATATGTTTTATCAATGAGGCGATTTACGAGTATAATAATAGTTGCAAATAATTATACCCTTCTTTACTGTGTCAAAGTCACTCATTGCAACCAGTAACTCAAGACGAGTTACATTAGAATATACACTTTATTACAATCGATAAAAGTCTAAATTTATAGTCACAGGCGAGCCCACATTTCACAGCGAGTTGATTTTAATTTTTACTACATTTCTTACATTGTAAAGCGTTTGGTTAAAATTTTATTTTAAAAAGGCCTAAGCCGTTTCAAATAAAATTTTAACATAACGACAGTTAAGTTAAGTAAATGTTAAGTTTAAGTATAAGTACTATGTTTTACTTTAGTTTATACTTATCATATTTTAAACGTAAACTGATTATTTCTTTATATAAATTATTATTAAAATACTAATTGTATGTCCGCATCTGTCTGTTTCTTCGCTAACTTCATCTTTACCTCCTAGCCACGGTATCATTATTTAATATGATTTAATATAAACGAGGAATTCCATTCGTGCGAAGGCTGGCGCGGGCCGCTAGTTTTTTTTTACAAATTACAAAAAAAAAAAATTCTAATTAGTCTAACAGTCTAACTAATCTATCATCCGCTTCACACTCTGTGTCCATCTACAAAACACCTTGCAATTTCATTACACCTAATAAGTGTATGTACATACCTACTTAAAGTAGGTACCAATATAATATGTTATGTTTATGACTATAAGTTACGTATAAAAATGTAGGATATACTGTCAACAGGATTGAGGTAAGTATATAAAGTTTGTAAGGTAAGGTAAGGTAAGGGGGGGTAAGGTAATGAGGACTTACGGTGTTCAAGTCTTCAATCCGGGTCATGACGCCCATGGCCATCTCGCGCCTGTCGGCCGGCGCCTCCGGGCAGGGGTATAGCGTCGCGCGGAATCCCTCACATATCTTCTTCACGCGGGTCTTCAGCTGGTCTCCTTGGAAGAAGATTATGAACACCGACTTGTACACTTGGTCGGACTGGAAACAGATATTTATACCAACATTTATAAAAAAGATAACAACAAAAATTACGTCCCGAGTTATTTAAGCCTAATTTAGATTAAAGGCTTGCTGAAGTAAAGCTTTAAATAAGAAGAAATAGAGGAATGCGCTTCGGCATCAAACATGCTGGTTATTTCGCGATGATTTTCTGTAAAGGTTCTAAATTCTGTAAGGTGAACGATGAGGTGAATAAACTCACCGAAGAGGGATCCTCGAGTGGCGAGTCGATTTCGGCCTGCCTGAGGAACACGTTTCCGCGACAGGCACGCCACAGCATCCGCTCGAACGCCGGGATGCGCTCGCGCAATATCACGCCGGCGACGAAACTGTGCACACACCGCCATTAGGATAGACCGCTAAGCCTCTTTCATACCAATACACGTGATAGCGTGTTTTGTATACCGTTAGTTAGCGTTCACATTTATTTATTTATTTTATTTTCAACATACCCTACAGCAAAACAAAATAACATACAGTAGACACAGTATTGCTCCTTCATTTCCAATTGCAGGGTTTCATTGTGTAGGACTTAAAATACTTTATAATTATATTACCTAAGTTAATTGCTAATTATTAATTCATTTTAATGAAAGGTGCATTCTTGCATTCTTCGGTAGAAATTGAACAATATGACTGGAGGTAGAAATAATTCCTGAAGTTTTAATTACAGAAGTTTAGACTTGCAATTATTATGGTGAATCTAAATATGATATAAAGCTCCTTACCCGGTTTTAGTTTAACTAACGGAAAAAGCGATAAACGATGATGGTTTTTCCAATAAATAGACTATTAACTAACATTAAAATCAGCGTTACAAACGAAATAATCTAAAGGGGCTCAAAGTTCTATATAGGATCTATACATTGTGTGCAAACATACAATGTCCATGTTATGTAACAGAGACCCCACCGTGGGACCTACAATTATTGACATATACTTCCCACGACATTGTTCCCAAACAATCTGTAGCAAAACATTATTCAGTTTCACAAAACACGCTACCACCTTCCGAAGTAGGTTATGTTAAAAAAAAATGATAGGGTTTGGGGGGTGTGTGTTCGCAAACATCACAATTTTGAGAAATGAAAAAAAAAATCAACACAATCTAAGTATTTACATGAAGATATTAAACTTATGGTAAAAATATTGAATGATAAATATAATATTTACAATATGACAATAATTGTTTGAAACGTTGATGATAATTGTGTACTTACATTATTATTATAAAAGAAATTTATAATGATTTGTGTGTTCTGTTATTTATTGTTGTGTTATGTTGTTGTGTTATTTGATGTTGTGTTATTCTATTTTTTTTATGTAGCTTAAAATGAATTTATCAAAATGAAACATAAATTAAAGTTGTATATTTCAAATTAATTTCTATATTATTAAAGCTTCGAAAAATGTTACATTTACAAGATTATTTCTAAAGATAAATATTGTCTAAACCAGCCAACCAGTAGATATTATAAAAAGGCTATCCGTTCAAATTTTAATAATTTTAGCAATATATCGCAATATAGTTGAGAATAAAATTATTTATATTTATGCTACCTATATATTTACATTCACCACAAGTGGGCAATACTTAAAAATATCAAAGTTCTTGGTAAAATTTACCTGAACGTTCTGGTACATATGGATTGATTAACTTTGAGCACTATTCTAATGCGGTAGAGTTGAGAATTAAATAAATCGTTAATGTCATAATAATGTTTCCATTGCGAATGGGAAATACCTAAAACAGTTTTCTCATTAAATTATCCGCTTTAACTCTAAATAACATGTTTATTATACATTATATATTAAGACTCATCAACACCGCCCACTTTAAGAATATTTTTTTTATATCCATGCAGTTGTTTACTGGGACTCGGTTATTTAAATATTTAATATTAGACAGTTTCACGACTTAGAAACAGCTGTTCAAATACTCCGAAATATGTAACAACAAGAAATCATCATGTTTAATCATTTTTCGCACTAATATTATAAATGCAAAAGTGAAATTGTATGTAACGGTTTCACGCCTTAAGTGTTCGACCGATCTACGTATGTCAGAGTTACAGAAAAGGGCAGGCATGACGTGGAAGTGTGGAAACTTAATACAGAAAAAAAGAGTACTGTTCCCAAGGGATCTGTAAAAAAAATCTAAACATGGACGACCAGCTATCAATGTATATAGCAACAAAATATCATGATAACATATAAAGAACTCGAGACACTTATCAGCTAATTAAAAAAATCGCATTTTCAATTGTGTGATTTCAAATGACACTTCACCAGACTGAAGTACATTTTCTACACTTATAGAGATTTACTCTTGAAATATCACTTTCGAAAACCAATATTATAGGTATTGTGTTCTATTGTCGCGAAAAAATTAATATTATGTACCTAATTACATTCTAATAGCTATATTATACAACGAGAATTAATTCCGTGTTTGTATCGTCAGATATCATAGCGGTCGACCTTGAAACTAACAATCTTCAAGGTGTTGCGATGTATGTACGTACAGTCAGTCGCGTACAAAAAAAGTAGCTATAGATATGTACCCCTCTCTGATTTAGAGATCAGCTATAGATCATAGAAACAATAAAAAGAAATAAATTAAACCAAATAGGTACAATGCTTCATGTTTCATTTGTTACAATTAGGTCAAATACACAATCCTGCCTATTTAGTGGTTAAATTCTAATTTGTTATTTTTTAAATGTTATGTTAATGTTAATTACGTTTACGTATGTATGTAAAATATGAAAAGAATTTAGAATAGAATTTAGAAGTAACATAATTAAAAAGTGCCTTTTTGTTTTATTTAGTACTTACTTACTTATTTAATATGGAGAAACAATAAATGAACTGGTTTTTATATTTGTTTAAGTGGTTACCGATTGGTTACGAGAAAAAAAACTTTAAAACACCCCAAAAGGGAAGCTCTAAACGAATGCGCAAGGTGACGCGTTCAAATATGGAACACAAAATTGAATTGTAATAATTTAATGTGCCAATATTAACATAAGTCTGATGTGTTTTTTATGTAAAGTTCGGTACACGGGCTGAAGGTCCACACAGCCTTAGTAGGATAAAGGATTTAGAAGTGATAGAGATATCGCATCCCGATATACTCGCAAACGAAACACAAGAGCACTTTCTGTTATTTCACTGTAGTATTATATAAGGAAGGAGGTGGTAACTAACGCCAGACCAGACTTCTTTTTTTCCGGATTAAAGTACCCCGTGTCCTTTTCTGTGTCCCTGACTATGTGTATGCAAAATTTTATTATGACCGTTTGAGTAGTTAAGGCGTGAAATTGTAACGAACAAAGAAATTCAAATGATTAATGAAAACACGTTTAAATTGATACTAACACCTCATAGTGTGCCATAATATAGTGTGCCCAGCCAATACTAAGTTTCTCTTCTCACGATATTTCAGCAAGTGATCATTATCATTATCACTATTTACACGTAAAATAAAGAAAAAAACATTAATAAAAGTTAAAAAAAATTAAAAATAAATTACTTCTTACAAATAAACGACCTACTTAGTTCTTTCGTATTGGAACGTGCCGAGTGAAAATGGCCATGCGATGCGTAGGTATCCATCGTGCGAAAATCTTCAGAGCACGTTCCATACAGCATATTGCGAAAACTAACGTGATTGTTATTTACTTATAGCCATAAGAGGGATCACGGGTACAGCAGAATTTAAAAAATAGGTATTTAAAGAAACTATTGCCATCGCGCTGCTTTTTGCTCTAGAAGGATTATCCAGAGAGAAAACAGGGGAATACATTTGTACGGAAAAACGCTGCTAGCGTCAAAGACTATATAAGTATATTTATGGCTAGCGTTCGTTCCCTCATAAGACACGTCGCCATCACTCACGTTACTCACGCACGTACCTCACGTAGGTATATTCATGTAGAGATGAATGAATTTCGATGAAACTTTACAGGTACAATAGCTGTTTAGACATCACAGAATAACATATAATTATATGTGTATTACATATAGGCTATAAAATTACAAAGGTTATAAAACTTCGCTAATTCCTTCTTTTTAAGATAACACAGCAGTTAAACAAACATATACTCGTACTTTATAATAGCAACAAATACAATGTACTAAGTATTTCAATGTAAATTTGAAAATACATTTAGGTTAATCTATTTGCAATTTTTCTTAGTCACGTACTAACCTACTTTACCTACTTAATATTATATCAATGTTTCCCTGTCGAAACAAGACTTTATTGCTGACGCCACAAAGCACTATATTGCTAAAGCGAATTCGCTTTTATAGCAAATGTAGCAAATAGATAATTTTGTGTTTGTTTACGATAAAACTTTTTACGAGATTCGATTGGATCAATCGGAATATCTCCTCAATCTAAATTGGACTCTATCGACGTCGTTAATCTATGTTATAATTCGGTGTGTGTGAATAAAGGGAATTTGTGCCATATGGTATGGTTGCTCATAATGTGTAATTTTGTTTGAAGGTTTTCCCGTCTAGATGACGTAACGTAACGTCTGTGAGGGACCGACACTTTGGCATCGCACCAAATGTATCTGTCTGCTTACGTGAATTTCGCTAAACCAACACACTTCTGAAGTATATAATAATATAATTAAAAACGAATGGTTCAAACATATTTTACAAAATATATTTAAAAAAATCAGCAATATACGAAGGTGTACAGTCGAAACACAGTCGAAAGCATGTCGAAAGCGACAAAAATCTTGGTAATTTATAACTGTTAAGATAGTTATAATAAATACAGGATATTGTAATAATACTATAGCTGAACTGGCAGTCGTTGCCCTGTCAATTTCATATAAAAAAAAAAACATTCAAATTTCCGACTTTTCCCGTGGATTATCCAAAAAATTTCTTTCATACAAACTTTGTTCTGAAAATAACTACAAATACCTACAAATTTTTTATATATTTATACCTACACATTATTATGTATAGATATAAGAACAGATTAAGTTGTGTAATCATTTTTGTTTAACATTGTTTTTGTTGTTATATTTCATCTTTAAATATTTCTGTTTCAATATCTTAAATTATTCTATTTTCAGATAAAAATGCATAAAAAAATTAAAATAAAAACTCAAAGATTACTCAGATTCAAGACCGTCATTTCAATCTGAGTATCACTAATACTAATCCTGATGATGTTACATATAAAAAAATGTTTCAAACTGGTACAAATAATAGTTAAATTTATTTTATAATAAGTAGATAATAAAATTATCCATCAACGTTTCATACAAACATAATAATCTGCAATAGGTCAATAAGTCCTATTTTTAGTGTTATCCATTCAAACGCCTTTATGTGTGCATTGTACTTATAGTCTTTGTTAAAAATAACATAAATTTATATTTCCATGTCACGCTA
Source organism: Synanthedon tipuliformis (assembly GCA_947623395.1). NCBI lineage: Eukaryota > Metazoa > Arthropoda > Insecta > Lepidoptera > Sesiidae > Synanthedon > Synanthedon tipuliformis. The sequence continues at coordinate 10,884,110 of OX392415.1, read as the reverse complement.
TTGTGTTCCAACAATTTAACTAACACAAATATATAGATAGTTTATAAGTTATTGTTGAGGTATTTCTGTGTAGTATGTGAAGTGAAGAATTGTTGGAAAATAATTTTATTTTAAATTTATATAAATATTTCAGTAAACATCCACTAATAACGCTAATATAAGATAAGTATATAAATACTTATATCAAACCATACCTAACAGTTAACAATTATCTAATTTGTACCAAAGTATTATTAAGACTTTTTCTTCCTTAGGTGAATACTGAATAGGGTAAACCATGTAAATAGTAATATAGCAGGTACGTAATAGATAAGGAAAAATGTATAAAAATGACGTAAAAAGTATACATATATATATATATATATATATATATTTATTTTATCATTTGGTAAAATATAAATTTTATTGTTTGCGTAATAATGAATGATTCTATTTGCATAAATACATTTATTCTGATAAGTTTATTGCACAATCACATTTTTATGGTGACGAATAGTTACGAGAAACGGAAACTTCCTTTTACGTAACCGCTTTATTTAACTAGCGAATACATACCTATCTATAGGTACTTTCATTTACATTACTATTCATAGTAAGGATTTTTCAAAAAAGACTTAATTTAAGTTATGGTCAAATAGGACTGTACTTGCTGTGAAAAATTCCATTAGAAATATATCTAGAAAAATGTAGAATATTTTATTCTAATAATTTTAACAAATATTTTTGTTGCTCATCATGTATGAGTCATGATTTTCACCTAATTTTGGATTTACATTTTTCATTGACAAAATTTCTCACAACTGTCAAAAGTTATGGCACTTGTCACGTCGACGATAATGCGATTGTCACGAATGTGGCAGGTCAACGACTTGTAGCGTTTATTGAGAAACGAAATAAAACAGCTGTTCTGTTAGTGAAATGATTGTCGCTATTAAGGGATTCACAAAGGCGAATGACATTGACGATTTGACCTTCACCGATATGACCTTTAGAATGTTTATATATATCATACTAATTCCGTACGAAAAACGCAAACGTAATCTACACCTCAACGCAGTCACTGAGACACTATAGCTCCATATATATGAGTTTCGAGGCGGCGGAAACAATTCAACAGGCCTGATAAATGTGGTTTTTTGTACTTTTCATTAAAACTACATTAAAAAAATTAAAAAATCAATACATTTTTTAAAAATGATATTGACTTATTATTCGGTGTAGGAATCATTTGCGCGCAATAAACCGTTTTCGCAACAATTTTCAATATAAGTCAAATTCTTCTTATGTTCTAACTTTTATTGTGGGGTTTCTACTACTTTGATGGAATTTATAAACAATACAATTTGTTCTTCACATGTTTAAGTATAACATATATTTTTTTCAAACCAATTGCATTGACAGTTTCTTCTAACATATTTTTTTAAAAATGCAAATTTTTAGGATTGGCGTGTGTTTACACCTTAAGGTAGATATTTTGAAAATATAAGTATTAGAGGCAGAGCACACTGTGTTTCGCATTCATATTAAGTAAAAATCGCAGTTAAACCTGATAAAGAATCCACAAACTAATCCACCTTCATTAAACGGAGTTATTTATTATTGTTTATTCTTCAACAATATGCCCGCATTCGTTCTGGTCATGTGACATGTGCTTAATTGTATGTCATTGGTCACATGATGACTGTACGTACACATTGTTGCTGATAAACTCGGTAAAAAAAACCTTTTGACTGTAGGTACTGTTTATACTCGTATGTAAAGTAATGTTAAATTAACAAGAATGACATTTTAGTTCTGAACACTAAAACTCAACAGTTTTTTTTTTTTCGATTAATCCCTTTAATGAAAAATATGTAAAAGAATAATGATGTAGATAATAGAAAACTAATATGAGCGTGCGTGGTGCAGCTAAACTTCCTTTAGAAAGTTTAATAATGCTTTAAAAAACATTTAATATTATAATATTTGAAGCTAATCAATAAATTACTGAGCTACTAGTCTCTATTCTCTATTAATTTTTTGGTAAAATAAATAAAACCGTATTGGTATTTTGACATTAATAAAATAACATACAATGAGCATATAATGTATAAAAATACTATACTTGAAAATAACCACTAAAATACATATACATAGATGAAATGTTAAGTAGGTAAATACTAAACAAAGACATTTTATTCTGTGAATCAAGCGCAGAGATTTATCAAACTTCTCTATTGACGAGTGAGCAAGGCGACTCATGACGTCTCTATACACGATTGACGATAGACAATCACACTTATCTTTATATTTTATAATCAGTAACTATATCTGTCTAACTCGAGACGAGACGAAACAAAATCTACATCAATTTATTATTATTAGAGAATTCCAAAACAATGTTATCGTTTGCAACCTATCAATTTTAAAACAATAATAAAAAACATCATAATATATATGTACTCGTATATGTGATACGCCTCTTCTAATATATATATAGTATGTATCTATATTAATATTATAGAGAGAAGATTTTTGTATGTACTTTGTAATGAATAAACTCAAAAACTACTGGTCCGATTTTAAAAATTCTTTCACCCACATAAAGCTATAGGCCATATTTTATAAAGTTACGCGGGTGAAGTCGTGTGCAACATAAAATGAATCGCTCAGTAGCAAAATGTGCATCACACTCAAATTACGTAAAGCGAAAACATCGAACCACATTTTCTAATTTGTTTGTAAACCGATTTTCTTTTGGTTCTTTCCCCGCTTTATGGGCATATACTAGGTAACAGGTAGGAAAAATAATATCACTAACTAATATTACAAAGCAAAAAGATTTGTTTGTTTGAAGTGAATAGGCTCAGAAACTACTGGACCGATTTGAAAAATTCTTTCACTGATGGGAACAAAGACTATATAAGTATAATTGGGAGGCTATATTATCAACGAGTAACATAGGCTATATTTTATAATGTTACGCGGACGAATCGCGTGCAACAGATAGTTAGGTACCTACTAATATATCTGTTGGGTATATAGGTTAATGAAGAAATATGGCAAAACGACAATAAGCCGTTTATACCAGTTTATTCCTTAACTATTATTATTATAAGTGAATCCACTGATTTGAAGTACAGTCGTTGTCAAAAGTGAGATTTCACTATGCTGAGAATCCACATACATGTGCACAAATATCTATGACGGGTGGCTAACCCGGATCAACGTTCTACAAAAAATTGTCACCAGATAAGGCTCATGTACAGTTAGAAACGAGTTGTTTTTTTTTAAATAACATGACTAGTTGGCTAGTGGATACCGTCTCAAACTAAAAATACATGTTCTAAAATATGCTTTCTGTCTTTGCAAAACATATTTAATCACACATAGATTAAATTAAATCCTTAAAAATATCTTTACGTAATTTTGTAATATATCAGCCGAGGAGGAAGTGCAGTAAAGTTGTATTGTGTGAATATAATATTGTTATGCAAAATAAGCGTTTCATAATTACAATAAGACACTATTGCTTTATGTAAAGCACTATTATTACTATTGTTACGAGAGACTAACGAGAATTTACAATCAGCTTGAACTATATTTAACACGTTCTTATCGTTGTAATAGAAGTGATACCAAAGTGCGAATTCTTAGAGAACAACCACTTGTGGTTGAATCACTACCTAACAAAGAAACTCATACAGATGATTCAAAATTCGCGTTAATCAAAGGTATACTCGCACATAATGGACCACAGGTGATTATTGTTAATACAGATAAATATAAAATAAAAAAAAAATAGTTTTCATCCTTTCGACATAGTACAATACACAGTAGCTGTTACGAATGGATATCACCGTCAATGAGAACATCAAGATAATATACACAAAACAAGGTATTAATCTAGGCACTCGTACTAGGACGCTGTTAGAACCGACATAATAAGGAAATAATCGTGCTCACAACAAACTCAAAGACGTAGATCGTCTTACAGAAATCAAAATTAGCATCAACATATTACAGAGATCGACGATGATAATGAACCAACTTGTGTTCACACAAAACCAAGACAAATCCCGATTTGTAACAAACAAACAAATGCTACGGGATTAATTTTACGTTTTAAATGAACACGAGTCATTATAGAAAACTATATATAACTCTCTTAAGATAAGGACTGTATAATATATGAAAGAATATATAGAATGAACAGTAAACTTGTGAGTACGAATCACAGAAATTATTTCCAGCATTTACAATTTTGCACCTAAATCCACATCTATTCTTGAAGTCCAAGTAACCTTGACAAAAGTATATAAGTAACAAAAGTAACAATGACAAAAGTATCATGTGAAGAGCTATTTTAACGTGTGAATGTTGTGTTAGTTAAGCGAATGTGAGGAAAGTGTTAGCCGATAGCTAGCAATCACCTCGCGAGCGGATTATGCTATATTTCTTCGATACCGCCCATTCAATGTACATAGTCTATCAAGACATTTACACCAAACCCTCACCCGAATTATTACCATAGAGCACGCGATCTAAAAACACCTTTGCTATATAAATGTCGGTTTCATTATTCGCTATCGGATGCATTCGGAAACGATTCGTCACCATTGAATCAAGGCAGATGGTCGCGCGCTCTATAGCATCATCTACTCTATCTAAGCCCAACACAATACATAAAGGTACAACAATTACAATAAAATTGTACGTTACTAACCAAGGCAGGAATTCCAAGGATTCTTGTTTATCCCGTAAACTAAGGAATCAAGCACAAAACATTATAGCAAGATTGTATTATTATTATTATTACTACGGAATTCATTCATAACATAACCAATTCAAGAGATCAATGTTAAAATTTATATTAATCTGATACGAGATTTGGATTTTTAAAATTCCTCATCACCTCATATATTTAGCGATGCATTATATTGTTTTTATGGCATGCAATTTTGTATCTTTTTTTCATTCTGCTTTAGAAATTAAAGTGTTTTTCATTGTCAAAAACTACGCTAAAATCTAGTAGACTTCTTATATGTTAAAAAAAAATTACTCTTTAAAAGTTTGCATACGCTCAAAACATTCTTTTCGTGTAGCGTAGTGTTTGCCAGATCTATAATTCTCCTTTGTAGTGTTCACATAAACCTTGTCTTCGCTTCTTTGATAAAGTTAAATAGAGTCAAATTTATCCAATAATAAAAGCTTCAGGTTTGTGTGAACACCTTGATTGATTGCGTCGTCTTTATGCGTCACATCTACATTTATAAACTGTTTTACCAACATTTTGATCACGGTACAGTGAATGGCAGTAAGTTTTGTAAATTATACTTCATCTTTGAACCTGGATGTTCCTTGGAATGTCGACATGCAAGCACTTCCATTGGGTTTGACTACTTTTCACTTCCACTTTAAATTAAGTATTATCGATATGATATAGAATGAGAGCATTGACAATTTTGAATGCGAATCGCTGATGGAAAAATAACATAAGTATGTGCATATAAAAATTTTGAAAACAGTGACGTATTCAAGACGAGCAGTCAAGTCAAAGTCCCATTTCGAATGTAACAACCACATTTATAACTGTCATTAACGCAATAACATCCTCGATCTTTTTAAGGGTTTATGGTGTAGCCAGACATGAGCGCTGAATACTAGGGTATTCAATGTTCATGGTCAGTTGTAGATATGGTTGCTTTCAGAGGTATCGGATCATAAGGTCAGTATCACACCGGTGCCGTATGTACACACGCCATACATACCCTAACTGGACGTGTCCAACATGTCTGTTCGGATCGTCGGATATCAGCGCACGCGTCATCGACTCAGTGGTATTGGCACCACCCTCGTGCTAGCGAACAAACATATAAAACATGTACAAACAGACATTGTCCGTGGTGGACGCAGACAATACTAGACGAGGTGAAAGCGAATGCCCGGGCGCGGTCACACGAACGTAAAATCAACAAAATTCACATTGCCTGTTGTAGTAAAAAAATAGCGCCAATTCACAGGTACATATGATCAATTGTCGCTTTTTCTGGTGCGCACAAACCTAGCGACTAAACTATATGGTTAAGCAGTTTTTGCTATGTTAGTTTGTGTCTACTTTGTGTTGACAAAAGTACATTGTGAAAATTAATGTGAACAATTTGATTGCGTCAAGAGGGCACCGTAGAAGTCAAAAATCCTCAGCAGTCTAGACTACTTAGAACGTGAAATAATAATAAATAATAAATAATGGCATGCGTGACAGGTATTACAAAAAGCGTGACGAAATGAAACCAAAACTTTGAAAAGAAAATAATAATCCGAAAACCTTCATTTTCCCGAGCAGAAACACGACACGAATCTCGAAGGACGATGGACTTCAAAAATAAATTCGGGAAAAACTTTTTTGTTAGTTAAAACTCACTCAGGCAGCAGTTGGTTAGCACGCTTCGTCTAAGGGACTATCGATTCTAGACCTCAAAGCTTTCGTATTAGAACTGACACTCGAAGGGGCTGTGCTGTGCTACGCTAAGCTATCATTCCAAACACAAGAAGAGAGAGGTGTTACGATGATGATATACTATAAACCGGCCGACTCCAATGCTTGCCTGAGTGGTGATCGGTAGACTCCCGTATCAGCGTCACAGTACAAGCGCTGCAAAAATAATTGCGCTCTGGGACATGTTTTCACTTCCACTCTTGCTTAATTCCGAGATATTCTAAGAGTAAGATGGAGTCGGAAGTCAAAACGCATCTCGGAGCGGTCATAGTCAATCTGAGCATACCCCAACTTCAGCGCTTGCCCTCCCGCCATGAGTCCCTCCTCCCCCAGTAGGGTCACTTGTTCCTCCTCGCGTGACGGGTCCGCCATCTTGTGCACACACAGACGCCAAAATGGCGTCAAGGTCAGTGACGCAATCGACCAAAGTCAATGTCACATCCAACGTGGCTACGATTTCATCTGTTGTATTGTATTGTCAAATGGCTAACATTCTTTCGCGTTATGTATGTGACATTGACTTCATAACGTCGATCGTTTAATTAAACCTAAGTTCAGACCGTGTTTGCCCTACTTTTTGAAGCCCAGCATTTCAAAAGAGATAAAAACGTGAGACCCACAACCTTTATAGAGAAGAGATTGTGTTAAAATTGTTTTTTTTATTAATTGAAGAACAGTTATCAAAATATTATTAGCATTGATTATTCCGGTGCTTTGACACCTATGTACACGGCAATATTAATTAAATTAATAATAATGAGACATCGACTTAAAAAAAAGGAACTGATGATGGTAAAGTAAACATAATATAATATATCAAAGTAATTTTGACTCGTGGAGCTAGTTTTTTTCTACAACAGCTGTTTTGTCCTTGGCTTCAGATTGCATCTTTCAACTCACGGAATTTCACAATTCATTCACCGTGTAATTGTCTTTTTTGAAGGTTCATTCATAGATCGCATGTCAGGAGCATCATCATGTTGCGTGGCGAACAATCGTTGCCCATTATGTAAGTAGCGTAAAATTCTCTACATCAAAAGTTATCTTATCGTGGGGAAATGTAATAAGTTAATAATAAGGTGCAGGCACTGTTATCTAGGTAAAAATTATAGCGAAATAATTAATTAAAGATATTCGTATACTATGTACTTCGGCAAACATTAATTGTTGAAGGAAGTCACGTGTGTTCATTGCCTCAATATCGTGGCCGTACACAAAAAATAATAATAGGTAGTTTGCGAGCTGGAACCTTAAAATTCAATAATAATTAGGTACTATTCGACCTTCATTGTCCAAAATTTACATAAAAAACTTACCTCGTCGAAGAATACTTGTGTTTTCCTGAGGATATGTTTCAGTTCTGTCAGTTCCAGATAGTTCCTCTTCAGAGCTTCGGCATTCTGGTTGACCTCACGTAGCTCATTCTCCAATTTCTCAAAGGTGGCCTAAACAATCAAAGAAATAAAGGTCGGTGTAAAATACATAAAACTTAGTAAACTAAGGGTTGTATATTTTACATAATATGTTGTATATTTGTAGTCTGTCTGTTTGCAGTACTCGCTTATTTACTCACAGAAGGCCACACTCAAATGTGCCCTATCCTCTTAACATCTTATTACAAATATATATATATATATATATTAAATTATATATATATATATTTGTATACTAGTTAGTTAAATATGTATCTAATTTTGTATTTAAAAAAAGACAACGTCTTTCGTTTAAGAGAATGAGCCGCAGGCAAGGATACAAAGGGATGTTAGAGGATATGGCACATTTTAAGTAAACAGCTTTATTAATTTGTAATATTAATCCCTACAGCTTAAATTTCATTTTAAATATTTACAAATATAAAAAGATAATTTTAAGGCACGATTTTTAAGCAGTTAAGCAAAAAAAAATCTCTGGAATTAATGCAAGCACTGTATTGACCTTGATAGGATAAAGAATAAGAGACAACAATATGATGATAAGGAAATCTCTTAGAAAGTACAAAAATATTTGCATTAGTTATACATACATTCAAATTGAATTTATTCTTAAATTAACTTGAAAAAATGTATTAACTATTTTTAAAGTTATTTCAAATATGAAGGAAAAATATAAACATATTTCTTAACCACCTTTACAGAGTATAAAACAAAATCACTTCTCGCCATCTGTCCCTCTGTATGTATGTACGCTTACATTTTTAAACTATGCAACGGATTCTAATGCGATTTTCACTAATATAAAGAGCGTTAAAATTAGGCAAGGAGCAACCAACCTCAAGATCGATCATCTCTCTTGGTTGCGGCGCCTCCGGACACTCCCCAGGTATTTCCAACATTGGTATACCGTCTTTGCGGATCTCCTTCTCCAGGTAGCGGAGCTTACGTTCCATCTCATCGCAACGACGAACTTCATTCACGAATTTACGTTGGAAAGCGTTGACGTCTGGATTTAACTGTTACATAAAAAAAATTACATAAATGTGTAATTTTGGCCATAAAAAATATTAAATCAGATTGTCAATTTGTCATTGGTTATATATTTTGATGTCTATAAGCAGGCAATGTTTTATGAGGTATGTATATGATGGTATTTCGTGTTCGATAGATAAATTGTAAGGAATGAAATATTTATAAAAAATTAGTTAGGTATATTTAGGGCTTCTATCCGTCTGAAATTTTCCAAATTTGTCTTAGTCTAGAAGGCATCTGGGGGTCATACAAAGGAGGATTACAAAAAGCATGCCGGACAATTTTTATGTCAGGGTATTCATTGTTATATTTATATTTATTCTATCCTGGAGTCCCGAATCTAGTGACATCGGTTTCAGTAAAGAGATGGTGAGTCATTGCTAAGTACCTATTATCATCCGCCCCTTTAACTATGTATGCACTGCCAGCTGACATTCTTTCTTATTGGGTGGGATGGTTATTTAGATCACCAATAAGGACAGTCATCTATACCAATAGATGATAAATTATAAGTCATTGTCATCATACAGTGTAATATCTAATGGTATTAAGGCTCACTATCATTATTGAGGTGGTAAAATTATTGTAATACTAGCTGTTGCCAGCGACTTCGTCCACGTTCAAAATGTTATATATAGCCTAAAGTCTTCCTCGATCCAACACAATAATAATTTATTGATTTGAACCAGTAGTTCCTGAGATTAGCGCATTCAACCAAACAAACAAACTCTTCAGCTTTATATAATAGTAAGTATATTTTTATTAAATGATTTTCATAAGTGATACATGTGGTATTACAATTCAATACCCTTGAAAGATTACTAGATAAACTGCTACAATCTGATAAAAAAAATGTTGAATTTTATTAATCATTAGTTATCAAATTAATGTAACTTATTATCATAGACTAATCACTAAATCAATTTAGTCATATGACTGAAAAATTTTAACACTATTATATAAATTCTCATGTTTATGATTATGATAGCTCTGCTCACGACTTAATATGTGCTGTAGTTTGTGTTATGATAATCCCACAGGAACCCAACATTATACTAGGATAAATAGTCCTATATGTTAATCCCGGAAAAAACTATCTATCTCTGGGTGTGTGCCAAATTTCATTCAAATACATTCAGCCAATTTTGTGTGATTGAGTAACAAACGTACAAACTTTCGCATTTATATTATTAGGATTACTTTGTAGGTAATACATATCTTAAACATACATATTAGGCCAGTACAGACTGAGCTATACTATAATTATATTAATAACAACATAATATATCACTAATATTTCCTGTACTATTTTATGAGTGACCAGCTATAAATATATATTTTACTGTGTAACAGCCTCAAGCCTTCCTTGATAAATGGACTATCCAACACAAAAAAAAAGTCATTTCGAACCAGTAGTTCCTGAGATTAGCGCGTTGAACCATACAAACTCTTCAACTCTTTTCTCCCTATTTTCATTAAATGATTTTCATAAGTGATACATGCAGTATTACAATTCGATACCCTTGACAGTCACAGTCAATATATTCTGTCTAAGCAACTTAAACTTAGTAGGACAGTGTGTGTTTTGAAGGAAAAATATAAATATTAGCATCTTACACATTTGCAGTAAATTGCTATAATATTTTAACATATTATAGCCACATCTGTGCAGGGCTTTACCTACAAATATATACCTTATATAGTGTAATATACATTTACTACATTTCCCTCTTGTATAATGTACCTAGATAAGAGGACAAAATAAATCCAGCATTTATATTTGAAATTATTGTATTAGTGTAAACTATAGGTAGGTATGTCCTTTACAAATTGAAAAGAAGATAGAAATGTAAAGGTACCCAATAAAAACAAGACAAAATAATTAAATCGCGCATCAAATTGAAAGGAGGGCGTAGTATCTAGTTGTAGCCGGAATGGGGTCAGATAGATTTTCTAAAATGGAGTTCAGTCTACGCAGATATTCTAGTAGTTTAAGATTTATTGTACCAATTTATTATGATCGGATACACTTACATCCCGGAACTGCACCAATCCCAATTCTCCGAGTTCAGACACGCAAGCATACGCAGCTTCACTTTGTAAAAAAAGTTGACATAATGTCATCTCCTCACTCCTGAACAACGAACCCATTTTTGCACTTTTGCTTTACCACTTCTATAAACAATACAAAAATAACTATTAACAAATTGCCCGTCTCAAGTCTGCGAAAAATGCAGACTACGGACTACGGCCACTCTTTGTGACGCTGAGGGCGAAACGAAATCGTGTGTGCCTACACCAGAGAAAAATCAATGTTTCAAAAATCAATATACATAGATAGAATAATTAAGAATTGGATGACAGAGAAACACGACTTAAGATATTCCATTTGACAAATCACTGTCAGTTTGACTTTGATAGTGACATTTGCATTTGACATTTTTTTTGGTTTAAGACAGTGTTGTCACCTTCTGCAGCAAGCTCAGAATAATAACTAAAGCACCTAACTAACTGCTTTAGTTATTATTCTGAGGCAGCAAGGGATCTTCAACTTCATTCTTCATTGTTCTTCATTATTGAATCATTAGAAAAGGAAGATCATCAATATTTACCTATATTTTTTCTACTAATGCTTCAGAAGAAAATCCAAATCTTTGGCCTTAGCCGTAAAAGGTGCGGAGCTTTTATTAATAAAAGAGGCAATCCACTTGTAGTTTTAGTTTAAGTAAGCTAACCTAACCTAGAAACTAAGCACCTTTAGTGCACTTCGGATCTTAGCGACCCGCGACTGCTACCTTGCATATCGTGCGCGAATATTGAAACTGTCTAGCTTTTAAAATCGAATTTTTTAATCGAAACTATACTATTGTGTTTTCTGTGCTTTTAATAAACTTTATTATTAGAAGTTAGAATGTTATTCTAAGGTTAGAAGCTACAAGACTTGACCTTTACATATAACTTTATAATCTGTGGACTTGACTTTCTTTTCTACATATTTTTTTTTATTGCAGGTGGCGCACTCGTAATTTCTCGACTAATGAAATATGGAAATGACAATGACGATGACAGAGACAGATGACAGTTTTGCGGAAAAGACTACAGACCTCAGAATAATAACTAAAGCACTACAGACAGTAACACTAGACAAGGCGTATATATTATAAGTTACTCTATGGGCAAGACAAGACACTAGACAGCAAAAAGCAGATAACATTATGACATATTAAATTAAACTAATTGAATATTGAGGTTACATCAGAGCCTACTATCTTAGAACACGATGTAGTGTAACAAAAAATCGTTCAAGATTCAATTAATAGATTGCAGCACTTTCAGCTTTATTAAATTAAGATAATTTAAGTTCGAGCATGATCAGGTAGATGTCGCTTTTTATGAATAATTTATAATTGCTATATAACGTATGATAAAACTTACCAATAAAATTGGTAAATTTTGGTAGAATAGTCATTACTTTCTTTTTCATAATGCGCCGGTCCAATTCTGTGCTGGAGTCGTTTTTTATTTATTTAAAATAAAAAACATCGTGTTGTTAACAATAATAACCTATTGTAATATTAAATTTTATACTTTCGATTACCTATTTTATATTTATGGTACCGTTTCGGTATTGTTTTATGCATGAAGCTATAGATAAAGATAGCTTCATGGTTTTGTCGTATTTGATTTAGAATACTTGTGTTTTAATCTAATATAGTGATTTTTTTTCCGTACATGCTGGGTATATATTATAGTTCTTGTACTAGCAACACTAACAAAATGTCTGTTTAAAGAACAGCGTACGCGTCGTTTTTCTTGTCCCAATTTTACTGCAATTTGCATATTTTTCCGTGTTTTGTGTTGGTTTTTCGTCCGTTGAGTTGAGTTCTGCTCCTCCGGTTTGGTTCGATAGTGTAGTGTAGTGATGGTGTAGTGCACAAATTGAGATAGAACTCTTATTATTTTTGTGGACATATCGGGCTCCGCTCCGACAAAAAAGTGTTTATTTAATCCTCGATTGGTACATATTCTTACGGCCGTATCTTGTACTATGGATATTAACTGAATATAGGATGTCTATGTGCTTTTTGTTCTGTTAATGTATTGGTATCCTGATGATATAGATGTGAAGAAGTTCAAAGAATAAACACCATAACAAAGAATCGCATTATTATTCCTAAAAGTAAGAAATAAATAAATTTTAAATTTTACTACTTGTTTCATTGCATTATTCCCATATTTGTTATAGGACAATTAATAAATAATGAAATAACTACCACCCTATTCTGTGACGCATACGTGTTAGTTCTGGACACAATATACAGATGGCGTCACAAAGCTGTTACCCGTTTAGACAGCCAAGATAAGTCTCTATTTCCGTATATATTATAAGTTACTCTATGGGTTACATACGTTCTTCTTCCAATGGGTTTGGGTGCCTCTTCCTTCAGTCTCTTGTAATAAAAATAAATATTATAAGACTATGAATAGCCTCTATTCGTGAATGAAAATAAATTTAAAATGGTTTGTATCGTACATTGTGATAGCTAACACTGTTCCCTAAACTTTTTACATGCCCAATAAACTAATTGTTTTGTAATTTTTAGGCGTTACTCGGTGCTCAATTGGTTATAACACTAATAATGGTGTCAGTTATACAGAAACTGACTAATTACTCTTTCGCAAGATGGTTATTGTGTTCCCAAGGGTTGTATCGGTATTTATATCCAGATAATAGTGAGCTAAAAACATTGGCCGGAGTACCAAGAGACAAGCCGAAAGGGAAAAAAGGTGTCAAGGGTGAGGCCAACGGAAAGCCGGAGACTTTCCATGTGCCCAGGAGTCTTGATCTGCAGTTGGAGACGGCACCGGTTACGCCACTGGATGTCGTGCATTTGAGGTTCTACACTGAGTATCAGTGGATAGTTGATTTTTCACTGTACTCGACCATAGTGTATATTTTGTCTGAGGTGAGAGGGTTGCCGAGTATAACATTTTGTATAATGTATTTTTTTATGTTTAAGTTTTTGGACAGGCTGACAGTCCATTTGATGGTAGGTGGCTACTGTCGCCTATAACACAAGCAATGCCACAGTTGCTGCCAGTGTGTGCGGACCATAGTATGATAGAGGATAAGATAATAATGAAGTTTTTTTTTAATATTTATCATTATTTGTCATCTAAATAATTTTTAAATAATGTAATATTGTAAATAAGTATGTAATTTTGGTTGTTTTAATTTGAGTAATTAATTATCTGTTTCAGGTGTACACATCAATATTCCCTCTGAAAGATGAATTCAATTTGAGCATGGTTTGGTGTTTTCTTGTGGTGCTATTCTCTTTGTATCCTTTGCAAAAATGTTTTATTCAAATACAATATACCAATGGCTCCAGACCAAATGGTCTGGATTTTTATCTTAAGAAAATTATTCAGTAGTTCTTCCTATCTATCTATCTAATATATTCAATACTTAATTCAATTGGCAAAATATGATTCATGTTTTTTTTTTCAAACATGTAATTAAAATAATTATACTTGACTTAACTCTCTGATACAGTAAAATTCTGTTATCCCTAACAAAACAGTACTTTACAAGCGAAGAGTCTATCGGTGAGAGGTCAACATGCATAGTTGCGTTCTGTGCATTCCTTCTCATAGCGATGATGGTTCTCATTATAGATGAAAGCAATCTAGAAGTTGGCGTCGATCCAGCCTATGACAGTTTTCATGATAATGCATCGAAATTTCTCGAAAATTCTGGTCTCTCATCAGTGTAAGTATTTTTTATAACACACTAGCTGTTGCACGCGACTTCGTACGTGTAACTTTATAGAATGTAGCCTATGTTACTCCCAGATAACGCATGGTGAAAGAATTTTTCAAATTAGTCCAGTAGTTTCGGAACCTATTCAATTCAAACAAACAAATCTTTCCTCTTTATAATATACTAGCTGGTGCCCGCGACTTCGTCCGCGTTCTGGATGAAAGGTATCCTATGTCCTTTCTGGTGTCCCAGACAACGTGTATGCAAAATTTCATGGTGATCGGTTCAGTAGTTTTTGTGTGAAAGAGTTACAAACATCCATACATACATCCATACAAACTTTCGCATTTATAATGTTAGTACGGAAGTACAGATGTGACTTGAATTTTATAAATTCATTTGTCTATAGACAGCTACATCATTAGATGTAAATTAGAGATTACTATGAAAATTACAATAATATAACGCAAGGTATTTACATACTGAAATTTTCCTTATAAAAGTAATTATTTTATTTGGCGTGCTTTGTGATAACTATTGATTATGCATAAAAAACTATACTACACATATTATTTTTAGTTAATTTGTTTATAATATTAGTTGTTTAGAAATTTTTAAATATCTATATTATCTTAAGATGAATTGTAATGAATGAATCATCAATTTATAATAAATTAAAATTTCTGTTTATTAATGTTTTGATGACCGTATTTTCAGGGGACCAGCATCTAAATTAATATTGAAATTTGCATTTGCGGTGTGGGCCGCCATTATAGGAACGCTGTTCACCTTTCCCGGTCTCCGGGTGTCCCGGATGCACTGGGATTCATTGTTGTATGTAATTTTTACTATACTTAGCCAGTGCACAAATAAACACATGTTATGTAATATTAACAAAACACAATTATTTAATAATTAAAATAAAAAAATAATTTAAATAAAAAGTGAATTTGACATAATAAAAATTTAATAAAAATAGTCATTTCTGACTAAAATGTTGATTGCACTATTATCCTTATTTATGTTATATTTCTCTTTTACTATACTTACTATATATTGTGTACTTAATTGTTTGTTTAAATAATTACATAATTTTAAGGTATTACGGAGACAGCAAAATGAAAACGCTACTGTTGAATGCAAACTTCGCTATGCCTTTTGTGCTGGTGCTGTTGTGGGTTCGACCCATCACAAGACATTATCTCACCGTAAGGATATTCAGCGGAATGGAGAAGCCATTGTGAGTGTACCCTCAAATAGCACTTGTGCCGTTAATTGTGCCCCGCTTCTACTATAGTATTATTTCTTCTACTATATTTAACTTAAAAATATAGCAGACTGACCATAAAATAAGATTAAAGTCAATGCATCCACAACAAAAAGCCCAATTTCTATGGTAACACATCAAAAAATAAAAAATAAATGATGAATTTCGAATTTACATGTCATTTGTTGAAGTGAAAATGGTCGGTATTCCCATTGATAGTATATTCAATAGTCGGTATTCCCATCCATTTAATGGTACGTGGCTACCGTCGCCAATTAGTAGAAGCTAAAGTGGGATAAAAGATAACCTCTTCTCATTTCGGTTCAGGATGTCCTCAGAAGCGTTCGATACGCTCCGTCTGGTGTTGGTTGTTGGGACGGTGGTTCTGCGAATCGCGTTGATGCCCCGACAGCTGCAGGCCTACTTGGACATGGCTCAGAGGAGGCTCGACACACAGAAGAAGGAGGCTGGCAGGATCACCAACGTGGACCTGCAGAAGAAGGTCTCTCAGATTGGCACTCTTCTTTCACGGCTATAGTTTATTACGTATCGTACAGTCTTGTTATAAGAATATTGTCAGCTGACGTTTGTCGGCTCAACTAATAATCTATAAACTATAAAGATGTAGGAGGTAATCTTCGAAATTAATTTTACTATTTAGAAAAATCTTTCACCAATAGAAGGATAAATATTATTATTATTATTATTTTATCTGGCAACTAGTGCAATATCTCTCTTCTAACAAAGCGACTTTTGATATTTCTATAAAGTAATAGAATTTTTTTTTTTTTGTATTTTTATCGTGCGATCAGTCTGCAGACTATGAGCAAAGTAATAGAAATAAATAATTATCATACCCACACCTTATGATCTATTTTTTTTTTTGTGATGTTACAGAAAGATCATATTAATTATTGAGGACTACGAAAATTTACTCTAATTTAATGTTCCAGATAGCGTCAGTGTTCTATTACCTGTGCGTAGTGGCGTTGCAATACATCTGTCCGATAGTGATGTGCCTGTACCTGGCTCTCATGTACAAGACCCTCGGTGGATACTCGTGGGCCTCCATCTTCTACGAGGACGAGGGGATGTGCAGCTCCCAGGACGAGAGACCCCGAGCCGCTGCCACGGTGGACGGGATGGAGCAGTTCCAATTGGCGTGGGAGAATTTGAAGATGGTGAGTACAGTCGGGGTGTGAAAACTTTGGTCAGGTTTCAAAAATCATTGTTTTTCTCAGTGCCTTTTGTTGCTTAGTGTGGAACTAGATGATGATGATGATGGTGATGATGATGATGATGATGATGATGATGATGATGATGATGATGATGATGATGATGATGATGATGACGATGATGATGATTTCAGGTGTTCACGGAGGACGTTTACAGAGGCATGTTCGGTTTCGCGACTTGGTGGTGCTGCTTCGCCTGGTTCCTCACAACTTCCCTCGGAATGGCTTACCAGACTTACTTCAGAATCTCATGATCTTGGACCTAAATTTGAGTTGTACACGTCCTAATGTTAGTTCAAAAATCTAGTCAGTGCTCACAGTGTTAGACAGCGGACCGAACTAAAGTC
The DNA here is from genome assembly GCA_947623395.1 of Synanthedon tipuliformis. Classification (NCBI taxonomy): domain Eukaryota; kingdom Metazoa; phylum Arthropoda; class Insecta; order Lepidoptera; family Sesiidae; genus Synanthedon; species Synanthedon tipuliformis. Next base: position 10,866,554 of record OX392415.1, on the reverse strand, counting down.
CGACCAAAGACTAAATTGTTTGCTATTTTTACTTGAAATTTTTTCAACTGTTTAAGACGTCAATTTATTAAACTTCATACATTCGGTGGGTGGCTACCGTCGCCAATAGCACAAGCAAACGTCACAGGTGCTTCAGGTGCACTGCATACCTTAGCGGGATAAAAGACGGGGGATTAGGGTTACTCATCCAAAACAGCACCAATGCTGTTATTGACTGTTATTCACAGAATGAAATAACAGTGTATTGTGTTTCGGTTAGTAAGTAAGTAAGTAAGTAAGGGATGCCAGAGCCCTTATCCTTAATCCTAATATGGTCGGCAGGACCTGTGGCGTTGCTTAAGCTATAAGCGATGATGGTCACATACCATCAAGTGGACCGTCATACTGTCAGTCGATCTTTACAATAAAAAAAACTGGTCTACTAAAAAAACTTTCTACAGCCAAACTAGTTACCCGCTTCATACCTCCTAAATGCGTGTCTTGGGATGTTTTTTTTTTTTTCATTTAAATATTATCATCATTTTGATGTTTATTATAAAAGTTTTCTATTTTTATAGATTATAAATGAACAATTATTAATAGTGACAATATTATTGTAATGTAACGGTTGTATTTTTGTTCACCTGTAGTTGTGTAAGAGTAATATTTTTGTTGGTGTAAATACTCCATGTATCAATCTGTAGTGAAAATCCATAATTTAATAAGATCTCTTATGTCCCCTTACCATGTTGTATTTATTTATACTGTAGTTTAGATTAGAGTACAGTACGATTGTAAACCGAAAGAAAAATTCTTTGCTAAATGTGGTTTTGAGAAGCAATTAAAATTCAACTCTATTTCAAAGCATTTAGGTTTACAATCACTAAACAGCAAAGAGTTACTTTTTTAGTCTTACTTACCTACTGTATAATGTATTTATTTTTTTGGAATGTTAAAAATCTATTGCAATAAGTCTCGTGGTTTCATTTTAACTCCTCCATAAGGCTAAATATCAAGGAGAATTAAAATATATAAATACTAGGCTGTTGCACGCGACTTCGGCTGCATAACTTTATAAAATATTATAGTATATGTTACTCCCTGATAATGCAGCTTTCTATACATAGTTTTTGAGTTTATTTATTCATTACAAACAAAATACAAATATGTTCTATGAAATCAAAAATCTTTCACCAAAATTAAAAAATAGGTGCGACGAAGAGCGGAGGAGCGAGTGAGGCAACCCTCTCAGTTTTTAAGAGAAATATGATCTGCCCAGGAATATCATGATATGCCCAATTCTACGATGTGCCGACGACATCGCTTCATTGGAAGATGAAGGGATGGGATAATAAGTGATGATTCGATTTCGAATTTCGAATGAATGTTCCAGAGCAATCGGTTCACTTTGGTTTGCTCGACCACAGAACACTATATACCTCTTCACATCAACACCGCATGATTGAATCATTGCAGAAAAAATTCTTTGGACTTTATCATCCAGTGATCGTTTTCTGTTTTGAAATCCTACTGGAGTTGTGTTGAGTATCAATGATATTAATATATAAAACGAGGTAGATATGGGACTAGTGCCCTGGAACGGAGGCGTTCAAATTAAGACAATTGTTGTAATTTGATTTAGTCGCTTAATAACAGCGAGTGAAAGAACACGTGTGCTGCTCTGTGTTGACTCTGTGTCATAATTATTAAAAGACAGTCTAAAATGCCGAGTTGTGTATTCCGAAAGTGTAAAAACTATGGTTCCAAAGTAAGAAAGGATAAAGGAGTTACATACCACACGTAAGTACATAAAAATCACATAAATTTTATACAAAATTGGGCGATCCAGTGCAATAGGGACAGATACCGTGCGTCATAGATTAACAGTCAGAAGCGAAACCGTAGGCACAATTTACCGCGCTCTGTAACTATAAACTGGTGATGGGCGATTTCATTTCGAATTATATGAAATACTATGCCATTATATAAATATTATATTATATTAGAATTACAAATAATATAATATTCTATATATATTATATTGTAATATAATATAATATTCTATATATACCTACTATAAAAACTTCATTAAAATTCCAATAATAAAAAAATTAAAAAAATTGGCAAATAAGTTGTTTTATTTAATGCCACCCCAATTATGTTGTTTATAGAGTCTGTGCGGAAAGAGAAAGGACGCGGCGTATAAGGGAACTACCATAATGACTTTATTATTTTTATTATATAAATAATTTTACCAATAAGTTTTAGAATAGTAAAAAATTTAACTAATTTATAAAAGTATCAAGATGTTTACAGTCGAACTATAATAACGTAACAGAGTTTTCAAAATAAGAAATACGCAGTGGCGCCCTCAATTATTACGTCCATTCTCTTTCCGCACAGACTCTAATATCAATGATGTGACGCTTCTGTTTGCATCGCTCAGCTTTGTTTGGCTAGCGTACTTCAAACGCAACTCTTTACAGACAGCTATCTCTTTCCGTATCATACGTTCTGTATCATCTGTCACGCTTACTAATATATCTCACGTAGGTAATAAGTATATAGGAGTATACAGATAAGTAGGTATGTACAAAGCGGAACATTTTTTAAAGACGTGCTATATGGAGATGGGTTATCTTTACTTAAAAAATCATAGTTGAGTATTAATAAAAATTTAAGAGAAAACAATATCGTAGAAGATACTTACAGTGAACTTTAAAAATCATCCAATTTCTTCTTTGTCTGGGGTTACGCAATCAACCACAGAGGTAAAACAAATAGGTAACTTGTTGGAATTTATACTCTGAGCATTCTACCCTACCTCTAATTCTAGATAGATCTATAAAAAATTAGTACACAGCCAGCACTAGCAATATTCCGGAAAGGCACTTTTTTGTTCTACTGCATCTACCTCAGTCAATTCCGGTCAATTCTTTTTTTTTGTTCTATTTTCACGCTTTGTTGCCAGGTCTACCGATTTTCTAGGAAAGTATACCTACTAAGTTTTTTAATGTATAAACAGTATAAATTACAAATTAATGGTATCTGATAAAATTTATCGTATAAGTAAGTATATATCGACACCTCCCACGCATTTGGTCGTATCCACAAAAATGCGATTTTTTTTCACTAGAGCGATTATAAGGAACTTTCATGTATTTTGCAAGCTGTAAATATTTATTACTAAAAATTTTTGACCTACTATCCGTAGCGGGTTAAATGGCATTAAATGACTAAATATTTATTAAAATAAATACCATAATCGTACTACTTTTTTATACAAATCCAATTTTGTATAAAAAAGTAGTACGACTATTTGCGTTGGAGGTGTCGATATTTACTTTTATTCATAATAACGAAACTAAATAAATTATTTATCTGCACTCACAAAAAGAAAAACCTCCGTTATTATATTTAAAATATTTCAAGCTGTGTATCCTACCATACACACCCACTCGAAAAGACTCAGAGAATGAGATCCCGTGTGTTTTTGAAATTCGTGAATAATGTTATGTATTCCATCACCGGAATCATAACGTTTATAATTTTTATAACAACAGTTATAATAATAAAAAAATTGTGGTCGCGTTGTTTTGGACGTGATTGTACCTATAAATTAAAGGAACGGATTGCGACAGATGAAAATATATTTACAAAGGAAAGTTTTATAATGGTGACAAGCAAATATGTGACAACATACATAATAATGACATTATTTTGTATGTTGACAACATACAAAATAATATTAAAAAGTAAACGAAAAAGTATAATACAATAAGGTACAATTTACAACAAAGGTTAATAACAACAAGTCCCTACAAAATGCTTTGGATACTGCATTCCTGGTAAACTCAAAAGTTTATGCTCACAAGTATTTTCGATCCCGTATTTAATTTAATCAAATATCCCGATTTTTGCATCTATTTTTTCCATATTTTCAATTTAAACCTGGCAACATATTTAAATGAACCAATAGTCGATAAGCGCGCTCAGTCGTTTATGGGGAAATCATCTCATTGGCTAATAGTCGGAGAATATTCCAGAAATAGTGACGCGCTGACAGAAAAACCAACCAAATTCGGTCTCGTTCTACATAAAGCAACGAACGCCATTTTGTTTTATTTAATTTCGAGAAGCCGTCAGTCGCGGACGTTTTGCGAGTTTTGTTCCTTGTAATATATAAAAAGCAGTTTAAGCATATTAACACAGTAAGTTGCACATTTGATATTATTTTATTGAGCCTTTTTATACTAAATATCAAGTAAATATCCTACTTTTCTTTTACGGTGCTATTATAACTCGATTTTCAGCGGTGATTTTTGATTAGTAATAATTGGCCTTTTTTCATTATAATCCTTTTCTATTTTCATTTCACAGGCAGTATTATAGTTTTATTTTTGTTAATATTTCATTATATCTTTATTAATGTGTATAGGGATTGATATAATAGTCGTTTCCTTTGTTTAAACTTCCACGTGTTTCATCAAAAGTTCACCTATATCGTCAATCGTATTGCCAATTAAAATGCTGTTAAAAGGTTACTAAGTACCGAATTATGTTAGCAAATGCCAGTAAACACATTCAAGGTGAAAATGTGATGGAAATTTTTCCGCTCGAGAATGTTCGCCGTTTATGATCTAATCGATTCTTTTTCATGATGGCGGCGGACGCGTGGTTTACCGCTTCTTATCAAGTTGTCTGTTTTTACTTCCTTTTGATAGTATCTACATAATTAGGTTCGTAGGTAGTTATGATGTACCTATATTAGTGTGATGTGATTTTAATTTGAATAATTTTGCCTAGATGGCGAAAGCACCTGCAGTTGGTATCGATTTGGGGACCACCTACTCTTGCGTGGGAGTTTTCCAGCATGGAAAGGTGGAGATTATTGCCAACGACCAAGGCAATAGAACCACACCCTCGTATGTGGCCTTCACAGACACTGAGCGTCTCATCGGAGATGCCGCCAAGAACCAGGTGGCGATGAATCCTAATAACACAATTTTCGGTGAGTTTTTTCAAATATTTTTGAAATTTTTCCTTGTGTAGGTATGCAACAAACAGGAGCCGAATGAGTAACAAAATTGGTGTGCTTGTTTTTTGAAAATTGCACAGACACATGTGAATCGATTCACTTTGTACAAATGCATTTATTAAATGACTAAAATTGGTTGGTTTCATTGTTACAAATGATGGAACATGAACACGCGGTGCGTCGCCCTCTAGCACGTGTGCTGAACGTGGGATCATTGACATCACATCCACCTATTGAGTACATACATACTTAATTGTAGGATTTGCTTTGACTTTAATGCCATTTTCAGATACATATTTGAATTAAACTTATTTTTTTTGTGTTAATGACAAATTCAAATAATTTATAACACATTACAAATTAAACAACAACCCACACTAGGCATGGTATAGTGGGGTCATTTGGTGGAAACAAAGGGCTTGTGATCTAAGCAACAGTTCAACTGTGTTATATTTTTTATTCCACTTGATGGTAAATGGTTACCATCTCTTATAACACAAGCAATACCACTGTTTCTTGTAATTGCGCTGCCTAAACCATGTTAGAATAACGGATTGGGCATGAGAAAATTGGCGTTTTTGTAGTAGGAATTGAAATTTATGTAATGAAATTATATAATGCTTGATTTTTTTCCTCAATTAGCTGTTAACTGTTTTAATTCTTCACCTGTTTTAATAAACAAAGAGCAATATTTTTTTTTTTAGTTGATTGGAAAAAGTACATAGGAAAATTGAAAACAATTAAAATAATTTTGCATTTAAACTTTATTTTAAATAAAACCTAATAGTGTACCACTCAACTACTATATGATACTACATGAGTGGACACAAATATTTCCTCAGTTAGCATGGAGGGGGGTTACAGTCTAGACATAACTTTGTGTTAGGGTCAACAAGTTCAAGGTCAAGGACATGTATCAATATGGTAGTAGAATCAAAATAGTTTTAACAAATATTAATAAGTCACTGTTATTTGTTACATGAAATATATTTTGTGTGTTCAATTTGCTGTTTTCCTTGTGACACTACAATATAAGTTCAAAGTGGGAGAGGTTATTGCAGTAAAATAACATAGTTACAATCACTTGATGATTCATAGGGTATAATGACGTGGGTGGCTCTCAATCTATTAGTCATTATTTATGCAAGTCAATGAACATTATTTAGAACTTGAGATTTGAGAAAAAGTTGAATTTTAAATACAGCCAATAGTGAGTCATTGAAAATAAACATTTTCATAATAAATAATGAGTCATTTGTTTTTAGTTGCATTATCATGATGATACCCAAAATACTAGACTAGAGTCTCTGAACATATTGAATGATAAAAATAATCTGACAAATTAAAATCTGCAATAATAAATTGTTGTATTTTTCAATCGTTTTTTGATTGGGTAATTGTGATTGTTTCAGATGCCAAACGACTTATCGGACGCAAGTTTGAAGATGCCACCGTACAGGCTGACATGAAGCACTGGCCCTTCGAGGTCGTCAGCGATGGTGGCAAACCAAAGATCAAGGTGGCGTACAAGGGTGAAGACAAAACATTCTTCCCGGAGGAAGTTAGCTCAATGGTACTCACAAAGATGAAGGAAACAGCTGAGGCGTACCTCGGCAAAACTGTGCAGAATGCAGTCATCACGGTTCCAGCCTACTTCAATGACTCACAGAGGCAAGCCACAAAAGATTCGGGCACCATCTCTGGCTTAAACGTTCTCAGAATAATCAACGAACCGACTGCTGCCGCGATTGCTTACGGTCTGGACAAGAAGGGCGGTGGGGAACGCAATGTCCTCATTTTCGATCTCGGCGGTGGCACCTTTGACGTGTCCATTTTGACCATCGAGGATGGCATCTTCGAAGTGAAGTCCACCGCTGGCGACACTCACTTGGGAGGCGAGGACTTCGACAACCGCATGGTGACCCACTTCGTCCAAGAGTTCAAGAGGAAGTACAAGAAGGACCTCACTACCAACAAGAGGGCACTGAGACGCCTTCGTACAGCCTGCGAAAGAGCGAAGAGAACTCTATCTTCATCCACTCAGGCGAGCATCGAAATCGATTCCTTGTTTGAAGGCATCGACTTCTACACGTCCATCACGAGGGCGCGTTTCGAGGAACTGAATGCCGATCTGTTCCGTTCCACGATGGAGCCAGTCGAGAAGTCCCTGCGCGACGCCAAGATGGACAAGGCTCAGATTCACGATATCGTGCTCGTCGGAGGGTCCACTCGAATCCCTAAAGTACAGAAGCTCCTCCAAGACTTCTTCAACGGCAAGGAGCTGAACAAATCCATCAACCCCGATGAGGCCGTCGCCTATGGTGCCGCAGTCCAAGCGGCCATTCTTCACGGAGACAAATCTGAAGAAGTGCAGGACTTGCTTCTTCTCGACGTCACACCTCTGTCGCTCGGTATCGAGACCGCGGGCGGTGTCATGACGACCCTCATCAAGCGTAACACGACAATTCCCACCAAGCAGACTCAAACCTTCACCACTTACTCGGACAACCAGCCGGGAGTACTCATCCAGGTGTTCGAGGGTGAGCGCGCCATGACCAAGGACAACAACCTCCTTGGAAAGTTTGAGTTGACCGGAATCCCTCCGGCGCCTCGCGGTGTCCCACAGATAGAGGTGACCTTCGACATTGACGCCAACGGCATTCTCAACGTGTCTGCCATTGAGAAGTCCACCAATAAGGAGAATAAGATCACCATCACCAACGACAAGGGCCGTCTGTCCAAGGAGGATATCGAGAGGATGGTGAATGAGGCTGAGAAGTATAAGACTGAGGATGAGAAACAGAAGGAAACTATCCAGGCGAAGAATGGCCTCGAGTCTTACTGCTTCAACATGAAGTCTACCATGGAGGATGAGAAGCTGAAGGAGAAGATTTCCGAGTCCGACAAGCAAACCATCCTGGACAAGTGCAACGACACGATCAAGTGGTTGGACTCGAACCAGTTGGCGGACAAGGAGGAGTATGAACATAAGCAGAAGGAATTGGAAGGCATTTGCAACCCCATCATCACGAAGTTGTACCAAGGGGCTGGCGGAGCACCCGGAGGCATGCCCGGTGGTATGCCAGGATTCCCCGGTGGAGCTCCTGGAGCCGGCGGAGCTGCCCCCGGAGCCGGCAGCGGCCCCACAATCGAGGAGGTCGATTAATTAAAACATTCCAAATAATACTGAATAATGTTTCGCCAATCTTAAATTGAAATAAATGATTGAAGCCTAATGTTTTGCTATTATTTTACTATAAAACTATTATTTTTAATTAAACTATCATAGATAAATGTATTAAGATTAGCTCAATTTGCTAAGCCATACTAGTTTAGTTTCATCCAATGAGACAATAAAAATTGAGATAATAAAATAAACTCATTTCAGCTGATTGTTTCTAATCAAAAACCAGTTTTTAATGACTAATTATGCTAATGAGAAACGTGAGAAACCTAACTAAAATATATTAGGCTCCGCGAATCTTGGTTGTACTACTGTAACAGCGGAAATTACTGGACCGATTTGAAAAATTCTTTCACTGTTGGGAAGCTATCACAGAGTAACAGGCTATATTTTATAAAGTTAACGGACGAAGTCGCGTGCAACCATAGATAACGGAACGGTAGCAATACTAAATCTATGCGTGCAACATAGTATTTAATATAGAGGCAGTGCGAAGGTTGTAAATTTACTAATTTTATTATGTATCCATTTTCTGACGACCTTTGCCTAACTGCGTCTACTCAACGAAATAGTATATCTCTGCGAGCACGTCTACTAGGTAAGTAATGTAAAGTGGATCGCAGTCAGGTCGATGGTGGCCACCCTCGCCTAGTGACAAGCAACATGAGGGGGATGAGGGTGTGCGTTCCACGTTCTACATAATATCTCAGGATGCATGACTATTCTAAAATTAAAAGTCTGTTATTTTTATTCCATATAGGTATCATTTATTTGTATCATCGCAGGTATCATTTATTCGTAATTTTGTGCTATTACAAAACAATATGATCAAACTTAACTACAATCACTGTTACATATATAACTTGTAAGCTGACCTCGCTTCTTAGCTCGCATTTAAAATCGCTGTTATCTTAGTAGCGAATTGTATTTTCATGAATTAAGTAAACAAACATTTTTCAGCATAACTTAGATACTCCGCACGCGAGCTTTGAGGAATTTTTATGATTGTTGAATGTGAAGATCTATCGATAGTAGGTACCCAATCAAGAAATTATTCTAGGAGGTAATTTTTTTTATTGCATTATGCATTAAATAAAAATTAAAACTGTACATAATATAATATGAACTGCGCCCGATTCCTCGGAGCTTGCGTGCGAACTATACTTTAGGACTTAGGTGATATTGAATCGCGCTAAATACATTTGACCTAAAACCATCCATAAAATATTACTTATTTTTTTTTATTGATACTTAGAAATTAGTATATAACCAAAGCCCAGGCGTCGTTACAAATAAACTCACACTGACCATAGATGTCTACAGCTTAGCCTATTTGGTGCCAGTCCTGCATTTTTGCTGATAAAATTTATATTCAGTTGTAGCCTAAGTATGATTTTCAATCGAAACATTCATATTTCCTATAGAAAAACCTGTAAACAAACAGGTCAGATTAATGTTGATGAACTTGGATTTTGATGAAACTTGGAGAGGAGATTGTTCCAAATTTTGGGAAAGATTTAGGATACTTACTTACTTACTTTTAAAAGTATAAAATCATACATGGTAGGCAGTTTAAAGATAAATTTGAAACTAAGTAAGTACTATATTAATTTAAAACTAAAAGTATGAAAGTGGTTTTTCGGAGACTAAGTACTTCGGTGACGATTGACAAACCAAATACTAGCTGTTGAAAACTAATAATAACGTAACCATTAATTTTTATTCGTACTATTGACTTAACGTGATTTTTAATACGAGCCCAAGTCTGGGCGTTAGCAACAAGAAATTCGCATTTCACGAGCCGGTGGACAATTAATAACCTTTAAATACTTGCACGTGTTTCCAGAAATGAAGTTTTCAACTATAGAAAGCAATCCCGTGAGAAAATACACGTACACGTAAGTATTGGCACTCTACCGTTATGTTCATGTAAGACTTCGCAAGTAAATAAAATGAAATTTGAACAGTTTTAGTTGAAATCAAACAGGTTTCAAGTATTTCGGACGGGATGCACATTAAATTCTTAATATCAAATTCATCTTAATAGGTAAGGACATCATTTTTCTAAATCCCACAACTGAGTTAGCCTTAGTGCAATGCTCGCGAGAACCTGACATTTCTATGTCCTGCTATTGCATTCCCTAATTTCAACAAAACAATACGTACTGTTTGTTACTAGTTTTATACAAAAATATACATACCTAATATAATTTGCAAGCAGTTGCTAATTGCCCAGACCACATTGCTAAGTATAATAAATATTTACAGATTTTCTTACGTTTTTTTTTCTATATAGTCTCCACGGAGTCTCCTCAACATTAAGGCCTGGCCGAAGCCACAATTTGCTCCATTCACAATAAGTGCTAAATTTATTCTAGAACGAGATATGTTCCAAAATTTGAAAAGGATTTTTATATATTGATTTCAAAATCTTTATATTTGTATAAAATTTCAGCTAAACTCCAGACTACATACTTAACTGATTTTTTTATCTGGATTAATTACCTCAATTTTTTTTATAGGATAAACGGTTGTTAGTTCCACAAGTTACTAACAGATGGCGGTGTAAGTTACTTCATAGTCCTTCAGCCGTAGCCTTCAGCATCTCTATTTATTATACCATTTTTCGGACAATTTCAACATTTTCCCAGGCTATTTTAACAATTTCCCAAGCATTTTGCTTAGGCATGTTGAAATTGACCGAAAAATGGTAGATATAAATATAGGTTGAGTAGCGGTGCAACGCACGTTAGGAGGCGCTGCAGTCGGGTTACAGTTTTTTTTCTAACTATAACTTTTCATTATCGCCCGTGCGTGTGTAGTTTAGCTATGATGTAGATTGTAGACCACTTTTGAAATAATGGAACATATCTCGATTATTACATAAAAATTCGGGGATTTTCTTTACCTTGTTATGGCGATAAGACAACTAACGAAAGAACTGTTTACTATATTATATTAAACTGTATTTTAAGCACCTTCTAAGAAAAAGTAATAATTTTTAATTCATAGAAAATAATAAGAAAATCCTTATTTGTTAGAGTGGGTGCACATTTGTTCAAATAATAATATTCAGTCCAGTCAATTTGTAAAGAGTACTTTTGATAATAATTGCTTATTTAACACACAAATAAGTTATACGGTCGATTTAATTAAGTAGATACATTAAAAAAATCCTATTCAATTAAGTTAGCACAAACAATTTATTAATAATAAACAATATTTATACTTATGTGTATTACATATTATACGATATAATAAAGCAATACATATAACAAAAAATATATTCAGTTTTGTTTGTTTATATGTGGAAATTGGTTAAAGGAAGTATATAAATTACAATTAAATAATCATCATTTATATCGCCAGAAACATATATTAATTGTAGGTATGTTCATAATGAAAGTCGTAGAACGAACTAGGTGATAATTACAGATTGTAGGTACATTTGATCCAACATTTTTTTTTAAATTATATGACGAACAAAATAAAAAAAAATTAAGAAGTAGTTTGATTCATTATATATTATTCTATCTACCGTTTACTGTGAATATTCTAGTCTATTTCGAAAGTTACTCTATTAAATTTTATATCTTATTTATTTATTTATAGGCAAGCTTTATCGTATAGTTAATTTATACTATATTGTAAATGAGGCTTATTTTTGTCTTTTAACAGAATTTCAAAATAAATGGTAATTGTTATAATGAACCTACATTTTTATAGTGTTTAAATTATACAAAAGGGTCAGTTGTTTCATGAACTTTTAAATCTTGTTTGACTTCACTTTAAAGGTTTTTTAAATTAATAAACAAAAAACATATAGGTTAACTTAACTCTTTCTAAGGTCTTTCTAATTTTTTCAATTCACTATAATATTACCTAACTATCTAGAACGGACTGGCAAGTTTTGATTTCATTAAAATTATATGGAATCTACGGCCATTAAATATATCTAAATTAAAGTATAACATTCCATTTTAAACTTCATTCCCAATGACAGACAAAATTTAAAAACAATATTAATATACTGAATTTATTGATAAGAAATTTGTATTATATACTTAGATATAATACAAACATTAGGAAATAAAAAGCGAAAAATTTATACATTTGTATGAAGTAGACTGCTCATTTTGGACGGGATGATTATCATTAGGTCATTAGGGTGAATTCTGAATTAATTAATTAATTAATAAGTAGTTTAACTAAAGTACGATTAACTGCAACCTTGACAGAATGCAGAGACTTGGTCACGTAACAAGCGTGGTTGCAAGGCACGTGATACGATGATATTTTTTACTTATTCGAAAAATAAAATTTTTTCTTTACTTGAAATTTAAAAAAAAAGAAACTATAAATTGCAAATATTACTTAAACCTGCTTAAACCCTATTTACTCTTGTTTGTTTAGGAAATAAATAGGTATATTTGCATCAAATTATTGAAAGGTCATTAAATAACAACTATGTAGTTCAATAGTTAAGTACCTATCTATATTAAAATAAACGAAAGATACAATCTCATAACTTATTAGGTAACATAGCATAAACTAAGCTAATTATTAAGTAAAGATAAAATTTTAATTGAGTTAAGTACTTTATGCAAACGATTAAATGCAAGTATTAAATAAACTATAGTTGTGTTAATTCGTAACTCGAAGTAAGATTACATTGTTATATTTTTCATTTTTTGTTTTAGTTTTAGACTTTCCTGTAATCCTGTGTAAGTATCTGTACGTATATAAGGATTCAAATGTGAATTTCTATGTCAAATAATAAAATATAGCCTTTCATACTTCTTTAATAATAATAATTATTATTAAAAAAAGCGTTGCAGCTACGCTGTCTCTGTGACTAAGCCTTAACAACTGTCTGTAAATTTCTAACTTAGTTTAAAAGTTACAATTAACAATCACGATATTTTATCAAAATAAAATGTACAATAATTATCAGAGGTTTCGGTACAGTCTGTCTTAAAATGCTATTTTGTCAATAACCTTTATTTGAAAATAAACTAATAAAAAAATTAATAATATTCTATGATAAACAATCACTAAACATTCGTACTCGTAATTTCTAGTAAATTGTATTATATTTTTTGGGACGTTATTTCAGGAAAAAAATTCTCACCAAGATTGCTTTTGGGAAATATTACTTTTGATCGACACCAACATAATTATGATTTTACTATATATTAAATATGCAAAAAAATATAAAGACAAATTGTGATAACTAACTACTTAGTATAGTTTTATGGATCATAATTATCTGTTTAGACAATTAAAACTGTTTTTTTTATACCGTTGCAATTTCCCGATTCAATTTAGACACATATAGCCTTAATACCATGAAGCCCATGAATTTGTATAAAATATCTACAAATACATTATTTAACAATTCAATCAATAACCTATTTATGAATTGAACCACAATGTTACAATTTAAGAGTCTATACTCATCCACGACAATGCTTATCAGTTATCATTATCACCATGATTCGTTCATTGATCATCATATTGAGGTAATCTTTCTTGAGGCGATATATCTTTTTCTTATAAATGCGCAAGTGAGTTAGTTTATTTGTTTGTTTGTTACGCTTTCACGTCTTAACCACTCAAACGAACATTATTAAATTTTGCATACACGTCAGAGATAAGTACAGAAAAACATAGAGTAAAAATTCAATGCCTGACAAAATTACTTATATGAGCAATACAGATCGAACAAATAATAAGGTATGTACAGTATTTTTTATTTTTTTATTCTTTATAAACCTCAACTCAATATGATGTACACTCAATACACTCAACATGACTCAATTTAACATAGTGGTCCTGCAACTACAATTGCATTTAGCTAAAGCATATTTGAACAACTCATCAAGTAGGTACAAATGAGAATAAATGTCACATCAACTCTGTATATATATTTAATTCGATGTTAACTGGATATAGTATGAATTATGATGTCCTTGATGAGTTTCAGGGGTTTCTAAGCGTAAAATATTTAGCACGAACATTCAATAACACATTTCATCAGTTCCGTCTCAGTTTTAGTAACGTAAGACAAGCCTAATTTATCACACTTGAATTTCTCTTCATCAAAGTCTCATTCGAAGTCTTATTTCATACACTTTTAGACACTTGAGGGACATAAGTCTGAAAGCCTGTTTCTAGATGAATAACTAGATCCAGGCGAACGCAGGGGGACCGTCAGACGAAAGCGAATCCTGAGATCTGCGAATGGAGATCGAATGCAGCTGCTGTCAGTAAAGTGAAGAGCTGGAACATGGCCCGTCTACTCCTTGCAGCTGCTTCTCAGGATTTGTTGACAACTGAAAGGAAAAACTGAAATAAAGTTTTGGAAATTTTTTTGCATAGGCTTATCTTTTAGCCATTTTCTATCTTATTATAATAGGGTAGGTCTTCTTCAGTTGTCTTCATCTATCTCGATGTTAAAGGCATCTAAGTACATCAAATTAATGTGTTGGGATATTTTTCCGAATCCGCGCCTCTCTTCTTTAGCTGTTAAAACATTTATTCAATCTTTACTGCTCATTATATTTTTGTCAGATGTTGGCGAACGTAGGGCGAAGGTAGCCTCTTTCCATCACGTAGACTGTCTCACACCCTTTAACACAAAGGAAATAAAGGTAGATGAATGTAGCCATCTAATAGTTAAATCATCCATTTTAATTTTGTGTGTTTTTATAAGATAAATAAATAAATAAATAAATATCTTCACACATTTCACACAGCACCATCTAGTTCCACAGTAAGCAACTAGATCAAACATGTCCTCAGAAGATTCTTTAATATATTACTATGACTTACTACTATGTTGTAATTATGGAGGGTAGAGGTAGGAGGACCGACTTACATGGCTGTTAAACTGAAAAAGTGGCATACTAAAAGCATTACTTAAATAGTGGTTCATAAATTGTCCAGAATGGCGCTTGTGTAGCATCGGTGTTTGATATGATTGGTTGGTTTCGTAGTTCATGAAACCACCGCAAATAAAATGCTACTAGGCGCCACGCCCCAATGCTACTACAGCGCCGCCTAATTGAGCGTATTCGACGGATACTTTCTCATGTATAAAGTTGGGACTCCTTACCTCTATTTTCCATGGTTGTAATGTAATAAAGTGGCTGATCATACTTCTCTAATCTCACATACGGCCGGCAGTAGTCCATCGGTGGAGTTGTTAGGGGAACGAGGTGAGGGCGTCGGAGGATGTTTAGGAATTTCCCTCCCGGAGGTCATCTTGTCGTGTAACTGAGCCAGTCTCATACTCATTTGTCTCCTCTCCTTCTGTTCCCTCTCTCTCTCCCACCTCCTTGCACTGTAACTCCTTATTGAAGATGAACTGCTTTGCACTGAAGTTAAACTTGGACGTCGCGAACCTATGTGCAGAAAATACTCACTTAGATTATTAACTTTGTACCTACTTAGTTTACGCTAAATTGTGCGTGCTAGGTACTCGCATGTCTGTGTGGCTTGCATACCTTGATGGTCTTGTTGGTAGAGAGCAAGATTAGCATTTTAATATTAAATAGATAATATCATAGCTGTTAAGCCGGTGTTCAAAAGCTTGATTAAAATGCCTGACTGAATCATGTTACATTTTAAGACTATTGTTTTGGAATGCGATAAATTAGCATAAAAGTATAATTAATAATTTAATTTATATGTGTATAGTAATATTTAAAATTAATTCAGCTTATAATAAAATATAGACATATACAGGTACAATCTGAGGCAGCATGCTGCAGGAATGAGATACGGTAATACATACGAATACAATAATCAACATTACATAATTAATGTTGCTATCATATTTGTGAGTGTAATAACAAAACTTGTGTACAATATAGCGTAATTTCATGTGTATGCCTGTCTACTACTTCTGACTGAACATGTGCGATGCACACAAATGAAGCGAAACGCACACATGCATAGCCAACAACGTGTATATATTGAAAGCGTGAAGCAAGATGTGCAGATTCAGAAACTGAAGCAATGGCTCTTTCAGTAAAGATTAGATAACATATTCAATATAAAAGGTTGTTTTTTTATATAAATATTAAAGTAAATGAATATTATTTTGTACATTAAGGTTTGTAAATAAATTGTGTTTCATTAGGATTTAATAGCACTGGACCCATATTGTATCCTTGAGCAACTCCAAATTGAACGAGACTCAATTTATATTGAAACTGCGCAAGCATAGAATCTTGCAAAATAACACAATAGGTAAATTACTTCAACACGCGATAAATAAATAACATCTAATCATAAATTTAGTGGTTTTTTTTAAATTAGGCCAAGATTTTAAAAATTTACACATTGTAATAAAATTAAAACATCCCGTCTTTTATATCTTATAGCTGTCACTATCAAATGCTTTATCAAAAACTTTTTTTATTTGTACTTGAGAACCTTCTTTTAATTTAGTCATACACTGCTGATATTTATTAATAATATTTCGTAGACACATCTTTGATCTAAGTGTAATTTTTTGTGATATATTAAAGCCCATACATAAAGGTATAGGTATAACAGATGTCTGTTATTGAGTGTTTAAATATAGAGTGATTGATGTGAATTATGTTTGCTAATGGTGTAGAAGATTGATTGTAACGTTTCTACATGCTATAAATGGTATTCCCACCTTCAGCTTCATTAAGACATGAACGAATAAGGCAAGTGAGAAAGAGACAGTAACAAGGACCTTGGCCATCTTGCTCGCATCGCGCTGACACCGTCACGCTCCGACCGACTCATGCACACCATCAGGGAATTTCACAAGGAAAACAACGTAATAAAAGTAGATATAGATCATTAACTAGCACTTAACTATGATTAAGTTTATAACCCAAGTGAAATATTCATATTTATCTTGGATTTTTTCTTTAAAACTTGATTTTTTTGCAAGATATTGGATAGATGAGTCGAGGAGCGTGAACTGCGGGTGTATGGCCACTAACACCAAAACGCAACATCTAACGGACGCGGGCGGAGTCACAGGACTTTTGTCATGCGACTCGAATGCCCAACACTTTTGTTCTACAGTAACTTATTTTTAGTTTTAAATCTGCTAAAACTAAAAATATTTTGGACTTTTCAAATAGCCTGGCTAAAGCCAGAAGCTAGCGCGATAACTTTATGCATTTATGCTCAGTTAAAGACTTCTCGACTTATTAGGAGATGATTGGAAGTAAAAAAAGGCAATTCTTGCAACTTGCCTTGCAACTTGACTAAACGTTTAACGAGATAACTCATCATAAGTAAGTTCAACATTAGCGGATGTTGAATTTAATTTTTTATCCCCACTTAAGTACCCCACCCAGAGGTTGCGGAAGAGGCATGAGTTATGACTGACTAGATGCGTCTGCATAGTCTCATGGCCCATGCTTTCTCCCGCACTAGTGAAGGGTCGGCAGCGGGAGGGGGAGTAAGAAGGGCATTCGAGCGTTCGTCCCGAGTCCCGCCCGAACACCGAGACGTGCAGTAGGGCCGCGCGCTGCATACATTATCCAGATCACCTTTGGCGGCGCACTTAGGCGGGTGCGCGCCGCCGTCCCTTACGGCCTTGAGGTGGCGCGAGATTAGCAAGATGGCCGCGGTGCGCGCCGCACCTGCGCGCGACGCCGACACCGGCACGCCAGCGCCGCGCCGCGACGCGCGCCGCGACGAGCTCGACTCCAGCGTGCCCCCCGTGCCCCCGCTGCGGGACGAGGCGCGGGACGAAGCGCGGGACGAAGCACGCGTCGCGCTCAGGGTGCCGCCTGTAATTTTTATTCATCATTATCGTCTCAGCCGTAGGATACTGCTGCATCATCTGTCCACCTGGTGGGTGGGCGTCCTATGTACTATGTGACCTTAGTCACGTAGTAAGTTTCTCCTCATTCCTGATTCCATCTGTATAACCCCGAGCATAGCTCTCCTCATAGCTCGTTGAGCTTTCTTACGAGGCCCATACTTAGAGATCACGTTACAATGCCATGGTAGCATACATTACAAATTCCAATGGGCCTATATTTGGTATTACACGTTATTGGACTAATAAATGACTTATGTTTCTTACTGATTTGATTAGTCAATGATACCTGTATCATTGAGAGAGTAGAGACACGGCGGCGTGAGCCTGGCGTCGGCTAGATGAGCGGGATGATACCTCGCCCGAGTGTACAGATGCAGCACCATGCACAGCAGACCGGCCAGCACGAAGATTCCGGACGCCACGCCGAGCAGCGTCGGCATATCCGCCGTCAGCAGTACCATGTCTGCAAATATCGTACTAACTTATTCACATAACGTGTGAAGAACAAGACGGTGAATATTATGCCATTGTTTGTTCATTACCAAAAAGTCAATTTCAACAAACTGCTCATTGAACAACTATGAATCCTAACTAATGTTGTAAATGCGAAAGTGAGTTTGTTTTTTACGCCTTCACGCCTTAACTACTCAACCGATCATCATGAAATTTTGCATACATAATTTTGCAAGGATATAGGGTATTGGCTTTGTCCAAGCTTACATAAATTTGTCAAAGATGTCCCAAGAATACGGAATTACGCAAGCTGAGTCCCCTTTATGGTATGTGACTACCATCGCCTGTAGACACAAGCAACGCCACAATAATTGCTGTAAGTGAGCTGCTTAGTTTAGTAGGATAACATTAAGAGAAGATCTAACAGGGAAATGGGCTCTGGTAAGGATACTCACTCACTGGCGGGCTTATAATCTTGACTGGCTATCTTTTATTCATTAATCTTCAACTTTTTTGGCATGAATAGGTAAAAATTTATATATTGAATTATCATTATCACAATTATCATCTCGAAATGAAACAAGTTTTACCTTCTGTACAGAAGACCCTCTGCGTGGGTCGTGAATGGCTGGTGCTGTGATAGCCAGAGTCGCACTGGCAGTAAGCGTTGTGGTTATCTTGGACACACGATGCGTGTGGGTCGAACGCACGACACGTTTGACGGTAGAAACACTGCTCGCCGAGTTTTTTCGCTGTAAAATAACATTTAAGATATTTATATACACCATAAAAAGTTAATGCCCCTGGTGTTAAATGTAGTTGAAACCGATAGATAGCGCTAGGTGTATATTTAAATGTTTAACTGAATTAATTTTGAGGAGTTTCTCCTATTGAAGACTCGCGAATAAGGTGTATTTATCTATGTAGGTATATTATGACATCAATGGGGATTCCAGTGAGCTATCGATTCCTCTATTGGAAAATTATGAGGGAAGTCTATGTCCAGCAGTGGACGTCCTACGGCTAAGATCATGATGATGATGACGTAAGTATACAGGAGCTCGGCTTTTACTCACGCATCTCAAGTGTTCAAAAGCTCAAGTGTTGTTATGCTATTATAACTGCAGGTAGTATGCCTTACCACTATAAAAATTGCTTAGAGTTATTTATAATGAGAAATGTAATTAATTGATAAGCTAGAATGTTCTTTTGATTAATAAACTTCCTTTTCTGTGCTACACACAACTGTAGCACAGATTATAAAAGAGTTTGCCATAGTCAACTGTAATATTTAATACCAAAGACGACTTTCAGTATGTAAAAGCTAAAGAAAGACAGAATTGTATAGTTCCAAGGCAAGTTGTTAAGTTCATTCATTGTCGCGGTTTCTCGGCCTCGAACTTGTCGAGAACAATGACTATTAACGATAAAAAAGGAGCCTCAAAGAACCAAAATGACTTTCAAGTTGAGAAAATTCGTTTGATTTCATTGTGTACACTTTTATGCATTTAAATGGTTTTTGCTAACGTATAAAAATTATGAAAACTTATATTTTCTTTATCACAAATCATTAAAAGATTCTGTCAAAGTAAAGGTATTTCCGGAAAGATTTTGAAACAAAAATATTAAAGAACCAGTCGCTGTTAAGGCTGCCTCAGCGTTTTTGTTTGCAGAGGCACATTCAGATAGATTCCTTGCGTCGGGTTGGTAAAATATAAAATATTCAAAACAGTTGTTTATATTACTTATTATAAAATATAAAACAAGACCCATTGAGAGCTGGGATAGGCGGTACTTACGTTTAGCGCATCCCTTGGCTGGTCCGAGTTCGACTGGGTGTTTGGGGTCGCATTGGCACGACTGGGTGGTCGGGTCGCAAAACACGTGCATAAGCTTCGAGTTGCACGTGAATTCGCATGGCGATCCCAGGTACATCCCCTTCCCTAGAATTCAACACAGCATTCGTAATTAATCAGAATAGATAAATACTACCCATACTAATATTACAAATGTGAAACTAACTCAGTCTGTCTGTTTGTTACCTTTAAATGCCTTATTAGTTACACAATCGATCACCATGAAATTTTGCATACACGTTGTCAAGGGATACAGAAAAAGAGATGGGTACCTTTAATCCAGAAAAAATTACGGTTCCCAAGGACTAATTTAAAAATAAAAATGAAAATTAAACAAAAATAAAATAAATGTCGTAAGCGGACGAAGTCTGGGGCAAAAGCTAGTCCATACATAAAATGGGAAATGCTCATCTGAGTGTCTCATGGTTTGTTCTTCCTATGATTATGTGATGACCATGGGGTTCAAAGTAGTAAGAATAACCCGCGACTCGTCCAGATTACATCCCCTGTGAAAATATGACTCTAATATTGGTGAATATATTTTATAATAATAACGGGAGAGCGAAATTCCGTATCGTTTCCTCATTTTGATGTTTCCGTCACGAAATTTCTCGGTCTTTACGAAATGTAATCAAAGTGTCGCCTTTGCAAATACCTTATTGAAATTGTATTCGACCTTATCTTGCAATGTAAACGTGAAAAGGCAAAAGATGAAAGCAAATCGATATGCTTTCTCTGTGTATCTGTACTAATATTATATAGAGAAAATATTTGTCTTTTTGTATCTGTGTTTGTAATGAATAAACTCAAAAACTACTGGACCGATTTTAAAAATTCTTTCACCTGTAGAAGGTTACATTATCAGGGAGTAACATAGGTTATTTCATAAAGTTATTCGGACGAAGTCGCGAGCAACAGCTAGTCTCTTCATAAAATTAGTGTATTTTATAAGTGTGGCTACCGTTGCCTGTAAAACAAGCGATGCCATTGGGTACCTACTGCAATTACTCTGCCGCTTGTAAAATTAGGTATTGCAATCAATATTCCAATTATTGAGGAAACTTTTATCAGACTATAACTTTTATGGCCTTTAGAAGCCAAGCAAAAAGAAAAGTCAGAAAGTATGGACGGTTTGGCAGGCATTGCGATGTGGTGGGTCGGCGACTGAGTTTGGTCATCCGACGAAAATCGAGCGATAAAAAAGAAATATATATGTAGGTATAAATAGCGAGAGAGAAAATAAAGAATAAACGCATCATTCAATTGTAATGTATGTACACAACTTTATAGAAAAAATAGGGAAACAATTCCCACTTGCATAAATTTCATTTTGAATATAAAAGCGCTTTCTATCGCTTCTGGTGTTTTCTAACCGGAAGTGAAGTGGGGCGCGCACCGGAAGCTACGTTCCTACGCTCGCGGCTGGATTGAGGACACCTATATAGCAGTTGCTTTCAAAGTTATATTTGCTACACTTTTATGTTACTTTTATTTTAAAAAAAATGTGACTAACTATAATGTGTTTGTAGTTAAGTTATTTGAAATCAACATACATAAATATTAAGTTTTTTTGCCATATATTTAGCTAATCCATATTAATATTATAAATGTGAAAGTAACTGTCTGTCTGTTTGTCTGTTTGCTACCTTTTCACGCCTTAACAACTCAACCAATCATCATGACATTTTGCATACACGTTGTCAGAGACACCGGAAAGAACATAGAGTACCTTTCATCCAGAAAAAAGGACTATTACCGAGAAAAAAAACTAACTCCTGGCTAAAGTGTTATAGCAACAGCAAGCCTTATATTGGTCATACATTTTTTAAATATTTTTCAACGCGGACGAAGTTGCTTGATTTGATTTTTTGTACCTATGTATAATTTATGGTTTGAGATTTTTTTTCATCACTGATCCATTTGGATTATTGATCAACCCGTATAGTGTTCTATGACTAAGAGCCTACAACACGTTTTAGTTTGACACATGACATTTGACGTAACATGAACAAATTAACGTTTAATTTGCTACGACATTCATTTAACGCGAAAGGCGATACTCGAAGGTTTGATTTCGATTGATACTCGTGACTTTTATTTGCCAATTAGTTATTTAGTACTTTGCAAAGAAGCGGTTCTGGTTGCTGTCGCCAGACTGGCTGACAATTTAATACTGCGAAATGCAGCGTTCCCTACGACTACTAAGGATTATCGAAATGAACGAATCTTCTACTCAAGTTTGAAACGATCTATGTCAGCTAGATCTAGCAAAGCTATTGTAGATCTAATCTATCAGCTTTTGTAGCTTCAAGCTCTTGCAGATTACCTACTTGGAGAACGTTTTGAGAAATTGGCAGACAGCCAGCCGTGCCAACCTTTAGATAAAGGCTTATACGATAAATAGCAAATCACTTCTTCGCTTAAATTTATAGTTCAGAGGTAAACTTAAGTGGCAAACTAGCGTACACGCGATTCTTCCATACCTACAGACTCATAACCATTTTTCATAACCAGTTACAAATAAGGAAATTTTGTTCAATGTTTCATAAATAGTTACTAAATAAGAACTATTTTTCTATTTATGAAACTATGACATTTACGCACTAACCCTCGCAGACGGGAGTCGATGAGGGTGTGGGACTCGCCCGGTGAAGTGACTTATCACCGGGAATGCCCACTAAAACCCCCCGGTTTCTACCATCAGCGGTGATGCATGGGTCCGAGATCACAGCGAGGCCTTATCCTCGGATCCATACACCACTACATTCGCTCAGGAATCGACTATAATTTGTATGTGACAGTCCTGGGGCTCTAGCCAAGAGCAAGCGTACAGTCATAAACGTTACGCTTAGGCTACGCTTGGGAGAAAGCTTTGTGATTGGTCAAAATTTTATGTGGGCGACAACAACCAATCACCGGGCTTTATTTTTTAACGTTTCGTAAGTAGGTACACAAAGGGAGCGTTTGCATTGGTATGCTCTTGGCTAGAGCCCCAGGAATCCCATGAGCCGCCACACATCATTTATAGAAGTCTGAGCACCCCTGCTCTTAAGTTTTAATTTATTCGCAAATATACAAATGTAAATTATACATATATCCGTTACGAACGATACATCTAAATTTAGTTTCCATAAGAAAAAATCTATTAAAACAAGTTCTGAGCTTCTAAATTGTGCAGCGTATGCAAATATTGCAAACAGACGGTCCAAATAAGCCCATATGGCACACTTGGCATGGAGCCAGTCGGTCCTTGGCACATAAACCTTTGCCAAGTACTCGCCGCCAATCATAACCCACGTCACAGCCTTAATACATCAAACCTTTTCATGAATAACGTATTTGGTTATAAAATTACATGCAGGTTTATTCGTAACTAGCGACCCGCACTGATGCAACTTTTTTCTGCAAATTATTTAAGAACATACAAACCTTTCTCGTTTATTGTTTCTTTTCATTGATGAAAACAAAAAACCAGATTTTTTTATTTATATCTCTATATATAATATATAAAACTTTCGTGTCAAATGTTTGACGCCAATGAACTCCTAAACTACTGAACCTATTTTGATAAAACTTCGTAACTGTACCGATTAAAAAGATAGGATGGATTTTATTTTGAACCCGGGCGATGCCCGGAGCGTATAGCTAGTAATATATATAAAAGTGTATAAGTATGTATATTAAGACACTCAGACCAACATACACACATTTACGTATAAATTATCTTATCTCAAAAGTTTGAGACAATCAAAACCAAAATATATATTAAACATTAAATTAGATATACAAGAATATATTACAAAAATTTTAAAATAGTATCTTAATAATGATTGAAGAGTACCTGTAACAATATACCTATACTTAACATATTGTTAATAATATATGACAATTTGTATGATACTAGCAAAATGAAACGAAGACGCGTAGGTATGACGCAATTTAGACAAACCCCTTACACCTTACAAAAGATGTTCTCACTCGTAATTACGACGAGATGTCCTTTGTCAGAATCATTACCTTAATAAATTGCTCGAGTCACAGTCAAATTAAATTCTGTATATTTGTTCTCGTTTACATTTTATGAATTCTCACGAATTTATTGTTCTGTGACCGTACGAGTACGTAGCAATTGAAGGTGATAAAATTTGATCTATACAAATTTTATTCGTTGAAGACCTGTTATGTTTATTAACGGTATGTAAACTAAAATCATGCATTTTTTATAAAAAAAGTGTAGCAGATATGTTGACAGTAGATAGTCATATATTTTTTTTAACAATTTTACTAATTCCAAAATAATTTCTACATATTTATAGTATTCACTAAAGATTAAAATACTCTGTAAGTATATAGGAAAAAATATACTACTAAAGTACTAACTTGTTTTAATATTATGTAACATATATATAATAAAGAATATAATATATATTGTATATGTATCTGTAAAGGATGTGGAAAGGATATGCAATTATAATAGTGTAAAGTAGATATTTTACCCATACAATGCGGCGTTAGGACCTGAATTGTCCTATTTGGGCCATAGTGTAATCTTATCATTGTTCGCCATTAAATTGAGTACATAGGTCACTGCTTCCTTGCACGAAACCATTTGTCAGGATTTACAATGAGTCATTCGAACAAAACTCAAAACTTTAATGGGGCCGCGTACTCTGTACTGGCGCATGTTTCTTTAAATACCTTTTACATACGTTTTAATACATATTTTTTTAATTTTTATTTAAGGTCCAGTAGTTTTTGAGTTTATTCTATACAAACATACAAAAATATAATTTTCGCTTTATAATATTATAATTATAATAATATAATAGATGAGATCAAATCAGATCAGAGCTGACAAAACAAGATAATATCTATAAATATATGTGGAATGGAAATAAGTCTATCATTTGAAAGAAAAATCGTAAGGAATCTTGAGTATCTGATATGGCAAGTACTCTTCAAAGAGACGAGTGAGTAGGTCGTTCTATTATAGATTAACTCACAGCTGTCATTCACGCACTATAAGGTCACATCGTTAATTGCTGAAAATCCCTTTAGAAAAGAAGACAAGAAAGAAAAACGGCGTCAACGATAAAAATGATTAATAAGATATTCGAAATTCGAATGGGATAACGAATAATCGAATATGATGATAAGGTCGAAGATACTCGTATAATTTGAATCTTCGAAGGTTAATTGGACTGCAAAGCTTTCAGTTTGGCATCCCATAATGCCTTATTGAATGGTATTGTTTGTTTGCCAGAACTATGAAACCATCTGCTCGATACTGGCAAGTTGCCAGTATGTTATCTACTTGAAATAGGGTTGCCAACTCGGCGCTATTGAATTTCCAGTTTTGAAGCAATTTTTGCCAAACAATTTGTTGTATTCTCAGGTGACTGTGACCTAGTTACTGGAGTTTTGTTTTTCAATTATTTCACCTACGATAGCACTCAAACATGTTGATCTGGTTCAAACTTAAAATTGTTAAGTAATAGTAAAAAATTCTATAAATGTTATACTAGGCAGATTGCTTATATTTTACTGGACAGTCTGGCGACACGTAATTACCTCCTAACACAAGGTAAAGAGGGATTATGGGATGCCAGATCACATTTTCATATTCCATTTCCATCTATCCTGTTAAGGACTGGACGACAGCATTGGTTCCTTCGACATTGCTTGTGATAGGCAACGGTGATCACCTATCATCATGTAAACTATCAGCCTGCATGATTATCTTGACATAAAACAGGTATAGGTAGTTAAGGGATCATCCTACTTGCAGTGTGCGGGATTGAACAATTTTGTAAAGTTGCAATTTGTGGGATTGATAAGAAATCTCACGTGTTGAGATGAATTTGATATTTGACAACTTTAATCGTACCGACATGAAAATTACTATAACAAAAAATCTACAAGGTTTTATTGAACCACTTTGTACTTACTGCAGTATTATAATGTGAACGAGGGTTGTCAAATTTCGAAAGAGATTAACTAAGGCCGACGTATTAATACCTATTTAATTTTGGTCGTGAACTGGTGACCTCGTTTTCTTGAAGGTTGGCAACCCTGCTTAGAATTTGTTTGCATCGTTGTGAGATTTATTCAAGTAAACCCTCTTTTATTGTAACTTATTTTATTATTTTATTTTGTGCTAAAAAAAGCAGTATTATATGTGTGGTTTAGAAAAGGGTAGGTTCCTCAACTGTTTTATGTTTATAGAATAATTTATAGACGCTATTAAATTAAGGTTGGTGTTTCGTCCGTGTCATAGAGATTAGCAATAATTATTTATTCAACGTTTATTGCTCATTTATTTCTCCAAGGCGTCGCTTATAAATCTTTAGATTTTGTTGGTGATCCTTCGTGTCGTGTACATTAGTTTTATTCTTTATGAAAGGTACTTGATAACCTTTCTTGTACCACTAACAGTATACAGTTATCTATTTCCTTTAAGTACGCGAAAAAACTACAGTATTAGATTTATTTATATTTAGCTTAATAATAATTTAAAATTCAAAATTTCAAAATTTGATATATTACCAATGGACATTGAATGAATTAGTTTATTTCGCCCTGTAATATATACCACTGGACAGGCTGCTGTCAAAATTATTTTAATGCCTATTTGAAAAACGCCATTTTGGCGCTGTATTGTTGTCATTAGAACGATTGTCCATTGAACTAAAATTAGTGATTATACATATCTATACATATACATATCTAAGGAATATAAATACGCCAACGTTAAAGTTAGTTCACAGGACAATCGAGGGCGGCGTTTCAAAATGTTACAATAAATTAGTTGTCATTTTGTATGGGACAGCCTGTCCAGTGGTATAAAATACAGGTCAGTGATTCCGTCTAATAGAAACGCTATACAAAAGCACAAGAAAATTAGCTAAAATATTATATTTCTTTAGAAGAATTTTCACGCTTACACATATTCCTCATAGTGACATAACTAGGTTACTGGGTACATACCTGGGAGACAAATTAATCTCGCCTGCTCGCTTCCCTTACACCGACATGATGTGTTGCTCCGTAGCATATTTTGTGTTTTGTCATCACAATATCATATAAAACTTTATGTTATATCCGTGACCCTCTACTGTACGTGAATATCTTTACGGGACGGGGTATATTCATCCCCGATTAATTAAAAATTCCGTTCGGCTGCTATAATAATAATTCTCTGTTTAGAAAAATAATGATGTTACAACATTACTTAGGCGTATGTAATTAAAAAAAAATACTCATTTAGACAAAAATCCTAGATTTGGAAATATTTCTCAGATAATTAAAGTAAAAGCTTTAGTTTGACAAAAGAAAAACGTTTTTTTTAAATGTTTTTGTCATTTGTATAGCAATTAAAATTGGAAAAGGGTAGATGATCATTATCATCTCAACCGTAGGATATTTCGACCACCGAAAAAGTCGAGTAAAAAGTATTAATGTAACGTATTTATATTTTTATTTTTGTGAGATAGAGTGAAACGTTTATTATCTTCCTTGGTTATGATCAATTATTATTTTTCTCCTATAACAGAAAAGGGTAAGGGTAAGGTTAAAGGTCGACAGGCAGACTGACGTGGCTACCCCCTATACTGCAGCTAGACGGACTAAGTAAAAGATGGTCGAACCCTGGAGCCCCGAGTGAGTCAGGGGGAATAAAGCGAAAAGTACTCACGGGAAATGTTGATCTGCTCCTCGTCATAGTAGTCGAACCGATAGCCGATGTCGTCCTCGTCTTCGGGCAGCAGCGGCTCCTCGGGCAAGGCGTCCGGGCGGCGATTGCGCGTCGCGTTGGGCGCACCGCTCACCGCCAGCACGCACACCACCGCCAGACCAACCGCAACCTCCATGCCGACATCACCGCGCTGCACACGGTCGTTGCGCTACAACCAATACCACGAATTTTAAACTGCCCTTTGCTAGCAAAGCGACTTCGCCCGCGTAACTTTATAAAATATAGCTCATGTTACTCCACTAGTACGTCAGTGTGTTACTCGCTGATAATGTAGTTTTATGGTGAAGAATTTTCAAAATCGGTCTACGGTTTTTATCAGGTGTTTAAACATTTGTTCAATATTTATTGCTCATATATTTTTAGATGATCCCGCGGGAACAGTACTTACTTTATTATAAATCAAAGGTAACTTATATATTTTATTGTATCATTGACAGCAAGTAATCCTCACAAAATTTTTGTAATAGTAATTTTTGCCCCGAGTTCGTTACAGGTTTATAATTTATAATAATTATAGATATAGATAGATATGTGATTTAGAAGTAGCTAAATTCAATACGAAAAAATCTCAATACGAGTAACTAACTTAAACTTAACTATCAGCAAGGCCAATAGACGAAAGAGCACTTCCAACTTTCTAGGAATTCTAAATTTTCAAATATATACTTTGTAAAGAAAAGACCCGCATGTATAACTTTTAACAAGCAAAATGACTAGTATTCTTTTAAATATCTACTGTATGTACATTTTTACTAAGAAAACTAGATATCTACTTAATTATAAATCAAAATTAACTTGGTACCCGAACCAAAAGAACATTCTTGCGCTCAGAACTAAATACTCAGAAAACTCATGATTTTATATTATGCTATATTAAAGTCCATTTTTATAGGATTTTTTTGAATAGAAACTTATTCGGTATGCTGACCTTCACCTATTTAGTTCAAGGATCCAATTGGCAATTTATTTTCTGACCTAGAAACGAAGAGACGGTTCAATTTAAAACCTTCGAGTTAACTGTTTACATCTCGCATCTTTCATTACATTATTCGTTATTGCTTCCGATCTTCAACGTCTTTGAATAGATAGGGGATCACCATCATCATTCATCATCATCATCATCATTCATCATCATCATCATCATTCATCATCATCATCAGCCATAGCTAGTTATAGTGGAACGCTTATTGGCTGAAGATGATTTAACTATTTAAAAAATAAGCGCTTCTACTGTCAGTCCTTCGCTTCCCCATCATTGCAATAATAGCCATTAGTTGGTGCTTGCGACTTAATAATTAAATTAAAAAAAATACAATACCTGACATATTTATTTCTGTTATATTTTCAGGCGTTTGATTTCTATTTATAGATAATTAAAAAAAGTAAAAACGGTGCGGAGCCGGGAACGGATTGCTAGTTTAATATAATTCTTTGAACAACCCAATAACTTGTAATTCAAGTTTGAAAGCATAATTTTCTTTTGCAAACCTTGTATAATTTGTTTAAAATATTTTGTACAATATATTTACAGCATTTTATGTTTAACATTTTGTTTATTGGACCGACAAGGCTCTCTGTAAAACTTTGAAGGTAACTGAGGATGGAGAACTTTTTGCTGAACGACAAAACCTCGCCTCTACAACGGAAATGGTTCACTTTTGTATCTGACTTAGCAAAATGTACAATATTTTAACCTTTGCCATTAAAATAACGGCCACAAGAGAAAAACACTTTTCAGATTTTCTATTTTTACTTCTTTTATTATTGCATTTGAAAGTAATAGGGAATTCAGTTTTTAATTTTATATAGATTCTATATAAACTATGCATAGAATAATATACATATGTTATACTTACATATTATAAAACAAAGTCCTCCGCCGCGTCTATCTGTCTGTCTGTGCACAGACACAACTAGTGCACCGATTTTCATGCTGTTTTCACCAAGTGGTTCTCGAGGAGGGTTTTAGTATATAATTTATAGTATAGTTACGCGGGCGAAGACGCGGGCAGAGGCTAGTATTATATAAAAGGCGATGTCTGCTTCTTATGTAAGAAAAAGCTGTAAAGCTGTGGACCAAAGCTAGTAAAGAAAGAAAGAAAGAAAGAATTTAATATAAACAGGCAAAAGATGTGTGTCCTCGCGGCAGTGAATCGGATACTGGCTCAGCACTGTGCTGAGATGCTAGACGAGCACCTGCAGCGCTGATTTTCAGCCAACACCGTTTATAGGACTCACTACACAAAAGTAAAGTCAAGTAAGTTTATATTACGATTATAAGTTGACCGTAGTGACCAAGTTCCACCCAGATTGCTGCACAAAAGCTTCGGACCCTCACAAAGAATAAGCAATAATTTAACCCTGGTAAATGAATGAACATTGTGAACCTCGAGCTTACACCTGCATGATGCAATGCGGCATGTTTGATCCGCAGTACACTGCAGTTACGAAAATCAACCTTAAAACTGCCCAGCTAAAGTTCAAATTTCACAAGCTTTCAATTATTTGAATTAAATAAGTATTATTTCCGGATTGTTAAATTTTAGCTCGGCGTCAAGCAGCTTTATCTGCAATTAATTAATTTCGTAGGAAATTTTATAAAATATTTCAGTTGAGATTTCTTGCGAGAGTAAATGAGATTTCTTATGAAATGTATTTTGAAACCGAATTATTTATACAAATGGAATATGTACTTATTGAAAGAAAGAAAGAAAAGAAAAGAAAAGAAATTTTATTGAGCCAATAAAAATAGCACATGCACACAAGAACAAGAGAAAACAGATCAAACTTAATCATATTGGCAATACTTGCCATACTGTCATTTTTGCCAGTGCATGCACCAGTGCATCGACCCAAGTAGGCACCCAACTCAGGTTGGTTGGTACATGTTTAAAGAATGTTCTTGTGGAATATGCTTTAAGTTATCTGTGCGCCAACCAAATATGTTTTTTATGTAAGAATCTAGGCAAGTACTCGCCAAACGACATTAGTGAAATTAACATTATTTTGCAAACAAAGTATTAGTGAAGTGATTACTAGCGTTTAGTAGTGATTTATGTTTAAGGTGACGCTCCCAAAACGCTTTCTGTTGGCGCACAGCGCGGTACTGAGGAACACTCGCATGCATTCTCTTTCAAACACAAATACGGTTCGAATAAGGTTGAATATCGAATGATCCATTTCTCTGTTTTTCTTGCATACAACTAAAGGACGTAAGTCTCAAATCAAATTTAATTTATTATGAGAATAATAATCGTTCTAGGTAAATTTTGTCTTGAGAATAACTAATAAACCTCATTTTCTTTCTATGAGTATTTATTTTGCATATGTAACTAAAGTTGCTTTTGAGATAAAAGAAAAAATATCGAAAAAATGACTCAATTTAAAAAAATAAAAGTATCGAGTCAATTTCCACTAATTGTGTTTCTGTCTTGACATTGACTAGAAAAAGGTGTAAAATATAATATTAATTAAGTTTTACATTGATGTGATATTTGGTTTACTTACAGTTTTACGGCAAACTATCATAATGTTTAGGGAGCGGGGCCTTAAGTACATAATCGAGTGGCGCCGCATCAAAGAGAAAACAATTCAAAGACCGAATCGCGTGACTCGTTTGGGCTCGTACGATTTATTTTTACAGCATGTTTTAACACGATTACATAATTATTACGAATTAGTACAACTGCCGAATTAACTGAGCGATTAATTTAACACATTTTTTTATTGTTTGCTTTAATTGAAATTTAAGTGTGTGAAATAATAATTTAAAACCCTCTTTTACGTAAAGTCTTTTTAAGTATTTTGCATTGACAATAATTGCTTGATAGAATCAGGATAGAATACGTCTTTGTATGATACTTGTGACGCGTAGCTGAATAGGATAAGGCTCCTTTCAGACACGCGAGAATCGTGCGGTTACTGCAAAGATCAAGAGATGATGTGATCAGTTCGTAGGTACATGGCCCGCTTCCGGGTTCTCACAGAGTTTTCAAAAATTAAACCTTTAGTTCCAAAATCAGCTTTCTAGACTTAGTTGTTACTTCACGGTGGTGGTTACTGTCGCCAAACGGGGGCCCAAATGACTACGAAACGCACGTGTTCTGCCACTGCTTTGATGTTGATAGTAGAAATTGAAGTCACTACACTACTCGGATAACTTCAGTTTAAAAGAAAATAGCATTTTTTTGGATTTTACTCATTGAAAATTGATTTCGTATATAAGCCCGGGGGTAGGAAAATTTATGGGAGTAAAATCAAATGTCACATGTCACACGTCACGCGTTACATTCTACAATATGCTTTAATACATATTAATATGATATATTAAAAAAATATGTTTTAATTATCACTACATAGTATAAAACAAAGTCGCTTTTTCTGTCCCTATGTCCCTTTGTATGCTTAGATCTTTAAAACTACGCAACGGATTTTAATGCGGTTTTCACTAATGGGTAGAGTGGTTCTCGAGGAAGGTTTAAGTACATAATTTACTAAGTTACGCGGGCGAAGTCGCGGGCAGCAGCTTTAATTTTATTAACACGTAATTTTATAACATGTAGTGCCATCTGTTAACTTTTAGATGAATTAGAGTACTACATTGCTTCAAACAGAATTCCCTAGATGGCGTTGTAAATTTTGCATACACGTTGTCTGGGACTCCAAAAAGGACATAGGGTACCTTTCATCCAGAACGCGGACGAAGTCGCGGGCACCAGCTAGTATTTATTAAATTATTTATTTATCGTTCGTAAAGAACCTCCAACCGTGCGTCGGAGCTGACACACACACATCTTTTTTGTGTGATATGTATATAATGTACTCGAAATATGTAAGAGTACTTAATGCAACCTTAGCTGCTACTTGCAAGTCATCCAAGATGTTGAGTGATTGAGTTTCCTCCCCAAGTTAAGCGGAAAGCAGCGCTTCTCGGGTAACTTCAGTTAAGTAGGATAATAGAGTATTTAATGGGGGCGCTACCTGGGCGCTACAGTTTAAGTAGGATTAAGTAGTTTTTTAAGTTATTTGTAAGAGCCATGTGCTTCACGTCAATCAGCTTGTTTATAAATCTATATACATCTTCTATACTAATATATCTATACCAAGTATATTATAAAGAGGAAAGATTTGATTGTTTATTTGAATTGAATAGGGTCCGAAACTACTGGATCGTTTTGAAAAATTCTTTCAATGTTGGGAAGCTTTATTATCAGCGAGTAACATAGGCTATATTTTATAAAGTTACGCGGACAAAGTCGCATGCAACAGCTAGTATATAATAAAAATGTAAACGAGCCGTGTTTGTACATTATATATTAAAAAAAAATTACACGTCGTACCTACTTATGTAACTGTGGCCAAAAAAATAGTTTTTAGAATTTTTATCTATCTGAACTTCCCGTAACATTTATTTATCCCGTTTATTTATTTTTTTTATTTTTTTTTATTTAGTGTTTGTTTCATTCCAATCTACAAAGTTTGTACTACAAACAAAAGTTATAACAAATACCGAAATGCCAAGCGTACTAAAACCATGCGTACGAAGTTGCGGGCGCAGCAGCTAGTAATAAAATAAAAATACTAATATAACAAAAGCTACAGTATAGACTACCGAGTAACGTTAATGTGTTCTGATTCCTATAACAAATAATTTATAAAAGGAATATGTTAAGTATATTGGACGCATGAAAATTCGCATCGTCATCATAAAGTGTTTACGAAGATTATTAAAAACGTGTCGAATTGATTGATGTTCTACTACATATTATATTTTCAGTCATATATTCAAAGAATATATAGGCAACGATAGAATATTATACTTAAAAGTAATATATTTATAGATTAAAAGTAAAAGTTATAAAATCAACTACAACAAATACAGAGAACATTATGTATAATATATTTTTTTAAAGATGAAATTAGGCAGGTAAGTCGACATAGAGCATAGACCATTTGTAGATCAGTATCTCGCAGGTATCTCTTAGAAAATTTTTCGGTAGCAGGAGAAAATTCCCAAAGCATTTAATGAAATAGAACTATATAGTCTGGGACTTGCTCTATGGGTAATACATTGCGTGCTACGTCGTAGAGTGTTGGGAGTGGTTAGTAAATGTCTAGTTTAATTGTTACATACTAAAGACCCCTCTCCAACAAATGGTTTGCAGAGACAAGTCTTGTGCAATTCCGTGACAAACAGCAAGACCAGTAAAACTTTTAGGAAGTAATAAAAGTAAGACTGCTTTTTTAGGTCATACAAAGCGAAAAAAATGCTTTCTTGGTTACTTTAAGATAAAGAAATCTTATATTATTAAAAAACAATTATCAACACGTATGATGGCGCATCACTTGAGAAGGGTTTAGGTTATTTTGATGATTTTTTGTATGATTTACTTATGTACAAGGTTTGTTTGAAAGAAAATTTTGGGAAAATTTGTGAAAATTAAATATTTTTATATGAAATGCAACAAAGAACGAATAAATATTTTTACACATATGAAAAAGGGACGCGGACAGTGACATCTCATAACCCCACAACAGCACACGTGCTGTTTTTTCACTGTGGTCTGAAGGTGGTTTTATTAGTTGCTATAAATGAAAACGTATGAAGGCTAAAATTACATTTACAATTTACTTACATAAATAAGCAATGCCTTCAACAAAAACATTAAATAGAGCACTATTTAGTGTTGAAGAACGCAAAGAAAAATTGCATAAAATATAACGCGAGTGCGGCATGTTTGCAAAATATTACCGCCTTTTATTGCTTTGGTTGGTTGAAAATATTAAAAGAGAAAAATAAAAGAAACACACGCTAGTTGTAGGCGGCAATTAAAATTGAATCTTTTGTGTGTGAAACTGGCGCTCTTTTACGTACCTAACTTAAAAGGGAAGCATTATGGTCAAAAGATTTATGTTTTTAATTACATAAATCTTTTGACGTACCTACATTAAATTTTGACAGAGATTCATATGTAAATTAATCTTCATTCATTCATTCATTCATTCGTTCGATTTTATAGCTAGTACAGTATTTTGGTGCTGAAAAAAGAGGTTACTTAGAAAGCTTTCCGTGAAATTTGAATATTGTTGGTTATGCCACCTCGTATTTTTGCTGCTCACGCCGCCATATTGAAGAAAATGGCGTCTACAAACAGTTTTTCTTTCCGTATATTTAGGGTTCGCTCGTTTATTTTCTTCTATTTTTATAATCAAATACATGTGTTATTTATTTTCTGTTTCACGAACACAACTTAATTAAGTTTGACCGCCGAAAAATTCAACAAATATACGGTCAACAGGTTGTCATAGCGTGACGGATTTACATAACAAATAAAGTACCTACACATGTTTATTATTACTAAATATAGGACATAGTTCTAAGTAAGAGCTATTTTCATTATCTTAACTATTTTATGCTACTACTTTGTAAAAAGTGAAGTCTTTTCAGTCTTTTAAAAAATTCGCTAAATGACTCACTAAATGAAAAATATATAGAAAATGGCATTATTTTCCACAATAAACGATATATGCGAATGAAATCACTGTCTTGTAATATAAATTCGAAAACTTTCACACAAAAATCACTAAATTTCATTTAATAATCTTACAGTACGTGTGGAGTTATGTGGACGAAACCACGTGCAAGATTA
Source organism: Synanthedon tipuliformis (assembly GCA_947623395.1). Taxonomy (NCBI): domain Eukaryota; kingdom Metazoa; phylum Arthropoda; class Insecta; order Lepidoptera; family Sesiidae; genus Synanthedon; species Synanthedon tipuliformis. The sequence continues at coordinate 10,830,816 of OX392415.1, read as the reverse complement.
AAAAGATTACTAGTGATATAGAGTCACTTTTAACTTAATAAATTTATACACATGACCCCCTCAAAACATTTTTTTACTATGATTCTTAGTAATTTATTTTATTTTATGAATTTATTAATTATTAATAAATGATTTAATCACATTATAAAAATCTTTATACGGAAGAGCGGATTCTCCCAATTATAAATAAGTACATTGATATAATTATATATATAAAAAAAATCGTATAACAAAATACGAAACTTTATAAAAAGCCCTTCAAAAGCGCCTCCCAAAAAGAGCTTAATTTGCTACTGGAATTAGGTTTGCTTATTGAAGTGTAATTGTAACCAATCATATAAGCGTTTCAAATATGAGAGAAATTTGTTTACAGCTTACTATCTATGTTTACAGAATTAATATTACCTGTTACAAAAAATATTCTAAAGCTTTTTTTAAAAATAAATCTATTAACAGATACACCTGTAAATTATTTGACACGAAAAAAACAATAATTTGGAAGCAATTTAATTCTAACTCCAATTATTAATGCGAAACCGATCATCATGAATTTTTGCATGTAATACAAGTTTTTGTATTTTCTTAAACAAAAAAAAATAACAACGCAGTGACTAACGAAGCCTGGCCACTTAAAGAGATTGTTTGCCTTTAATAGACTTAAATACACCTAAAAATCTGTGAAAGTATATGTCCAATTTCCAAGAATAAACCAATAATAACTTAAATGATACAACTAAATAAATTTTTTTAATTTAGTTATATCAACAAGAAGATGGTTCACTTTCGCATTTATTTTTTAAAGTGACATTGGTTGGAAATTACTTAGGTTCCGTTTTCATTAATGATTTGATTAAACATTACACCGATCACTATGAAATTTGATACGAACGTGACGTAATTAATCAACACAGGTGAAGCCGTGGAACACAACTTTATTATGTAACTAGCTTGTGCTCGCGACTTCGTCCTCGTGGAATAGTTATTTTGGGAATCATTTGGGTATCTCGAACGGTTTTCGCAGCACACGCAACGGAAGCCCTCAAAGATGAATAATTTTTCCCGTTTTATTCCACATTTTCGACTGTTTCTTCGCTCCTATTAGTCGCAACGTGATGTTATATAGCCTAAAGCCTTCCTCAATAAATGATCTATCCAACACAAAAATAATTTTTCAATTCGAACCAGTAGTTCCTGAGATTAGCGCGTTCAAACAAACAAACAAACAAACTCTTCAGCTTTATAATATTAGTATAGATGATTGGAGCTACTAAAAATAAGTAGGTACGAGTACGTTTAGCTGTCAAGACAGCGACGGTTGTGAGCGCCCTCGCACTGAGATAAAGTAAGGAACAATGTTCAAGTCAGGGAAACTTGTTATTGGACGAAAACAAACTTTCTCATTATCATCGAACAGAGTTCAAATATTGAAGAGTATTATCTAACTATTATGTCGTGAATTGACATAACTGCGACGCAAAAGCTTGTGATTTTTTAGTATTTTATGTTACAAATTCTCAAAGTTGGTTACATAGTAAACTCGACAAATAAAGTGCTTTATCACCCTGATTGAACATTCTTTGTATGTTGTAGAATGATAAGGTCTGTTTTCCTTTGAAAATTCAAAGTGACAATTTCTTGTAAAAGTGATAAAAGTGATAAAAGTGATAAAAGTGCTTTATCAGTTTCGATTACAAATCGAAACTGATAAAAAAGCACTTTTCTTGTCTGCTATACATGAAAAAAAAAAATGATTATGGTGAGCGGACCAATGAGTGCACACTTGTATATATTTAAACAAGATCGTGCCATTTATGTATTTATATATAAATGACACGAATGGTAATAAAATAAGAAACAATTTTCATCTTAATGACACATAAATTTTTATTTCATAAATTCAGTCGTTATATTGTTTATAGGACAAGCCGCTAATGTCCTAGTTATTTCCACGCGATATTGTGCCGAATAATTTATGACTTTCTTACATTTATGATAAAATCGTTTATTAATGGCACAAACAGACAACGCGACGCATGCGCAGTAAAGTATAGAAGTTTTTACATTATTATAGATAATTAAAATCAAAGGTTTGTTTTAGTTTATTTCAGGAATCAATACTAATAATAAATCTGTAAGGGTAATAATAATAAATCTGTACTAATAATAATCTTTTTTCTGTATGTATGTAATTTATGTATGTTCCTCCACTCTTACTGAACCGATCACCATGTCTAGGACACCAGAAAGGACATATTGCCACCTTTCATCTAGAACGCGGACGAAGTCGCGGGCCCAGCTAGTGTATTATATAATTATATAGCTTTGTATTAACCCATTTTTATTTATTGAAACCATTTCTTCAATGGTTTGTTTGATTAAAAAATGGAAGCCAAATTAAAACAATGGGCGAACATTGAAAAAGTAGAAATTAATTTTATATAAAAGACTCCATCCTCATATCTTTTCTTTCATTCGGTTCACCTCAATTCACAATTCGAACGAATAATAGGATTGAGATAGGCTGTCGATGGTACAGCCTTGGTCTCGTTCTCTCCAGGGACTTTCACCACTGACAATCCAATGCGACGCTTTTTAAAAATGGAACACAATATTTTTTGTTTTCTTAAAACTAACTTGGTTTGATTACGAAACTTTTAGACCGATTGCTATTTTTTTGTGAGAGTAAATGTATACCTCAAAGAATATTATTACTTCTATATTAAAATTAATACTTATGCATATTTTGTTTTAATTATTACCGCCATTTTGCATCTGTAATTTAGATAAATGGAAGTAAGTCCGAATCCTTTTACAAAAAATGTCAAGACCCATATTCTTTGTATATAGCGACAAGAATCTGATGAACTTCTTGGTGCTAGCTCCGGTTGACTTAATTACGAATGCCGTTCAGTCGTACGCTTTGAATTAAGCATGAATTATAATTATAGCTTCCTTTGAAGGAGTTCATGTAAAATCCATAGGAGATTGATGACTATATGGCTTGATGGCGAGGACTTAGCAGAAAAGCGTTTTTTTTTGTCGCCTAGTTTGACTTCTTAGAGTAAAAGTCAGATAAAAAACACAGTGCACAATAGACTATATTGAAAAAAAGTTTGAATTGGATAGATTTATAAAAAAAATCTATTTACTGAGAAAAAAATTAGTAAAATACTGCTGGAGAAACTTACTGTTCACAGAAATAAAAATTTTCCGTGACAACTACTTTTGTTTTTAGACTTATTAATTAACTTAAGTTTTACACTAAAGTTTGAATCGGCTACTTTTATTTCTTTTTTCATGTTTTACACAATATTTAAGAAAAACCTTCCAATTTTAAAATCTGTTCGGTTGTCTCCGAGAAGCTACAAAATTTGTTGGGCAAATTTACACCTTATTCATAGGATATTAGGTTGCGCTCATTTTGGTAAAAATTGTGTTCGGTAGGAGGTTAGTACTCGTCTTAACACAAACAACGCCATAGGTGCTGTAAGTGCGTTGACGAGTTTAGTAATAATTATAAAGTATTAAAAGAGGTTACGAAATTGAGCTCTGGTATTTTGTAATCACTTACCGCAACACAACAGCACACGTGCTATTATATCACAGCGATCTTCTGTGAGGGGGTGGCAGGCGAGCTGCCAAATTTGTTACTGTGATACGCACTATGCCTTGCCACTTCTAAATCGATTGATCTAACCTGATGTAACCTGATCTACAAACTTATCAACAACTTCTACTTATATAGAAAATATTTGACTATTTTTGTATGTTGGTTTGTAATGCATTATCTCATAAACTACTTAATTAATTTTAAAAATTATTTCACTTATAGAAAGGTACATTATCAGCGAGTAACATGGGCTGTGCTTTATTTTCCAAAAAATAGGGACTCCTACTAAATTTAAAATAAAAACAAGGAATTATAAAAAATATAATATATCAGCAATAAAGATTGAACGCATAAGAAAAAGGAGAGCGGAAAAAGTCTCGGTCAAAAGCTATAGTGATTGATATTCAATTTACTATACATGTAAGATATTGTAATATTTACTAAGTAATTAATATTACACGAGGTTATTTTTTTATGTTAGGTAGGTGGTTACTGGTTACTTTTACTATTAAGTATTCTAGGTAGATGCATGCGTTCAATACTTACCCTACCGCTCGGGAGTTACGCAAGAATCCACGCTGGTAACTTCACAAAACACAAATCTACAGCGACAGTCAAAATTTAATTAACTAAGTAATTTAAACTACCTCATATTAATTTAGTTTTTCTCTTATTATTTGAACTGAAAAACAATTCATTGTCTGATAAAAATCACGTATAAAATTCCTATACGACTTCCCTAGTAGGCCTCTACCGTATAATTTAATTGCACAAACATTTTAAAAATAAATCGATTTTACATCACAGCACTATTGCAGTCATTATGTCACTGGCCACTGTAAAAAAATTGTATCAAATCCTCGCGAATATTAGCTCGTTCTAAATTCGAATGTTTTAAAAAGTATAGAAGATGACAGAACGGAAAAGGTTATTCTGAAGAGGTTTAAGCACGTTTTAAAGTGTTTTTTTGTTGTAGATAGTAACGCGGAGCGCTTGCATCCAGCCGCTTGGGTTTGGGCGGCGGTGGGCCGTATCGACAAGTCGCGTCGGCGCGGACGTTGCACCCTTATAGCCAGGGGCGCACTTGATACAAAAGGTTAGGTTTGATATTAAAAGGTTACGTAATTCCAAAGTTCCAAGTTCCAAGTTCCACCATCTAGTTCCAAAGAAAGCAACTTAATGCTTGTGCATACCAGACGGTTGATATACTGCATACATTACTTTTTTTTGTAAATACATACATATTATATATACAAAACATCCATGACTCAGGTACAGGTAAATGTTAACACATAAACATTTGCCCCTAGCAGGATTCGAACCCGCAAACGGTTGGTTAACAGCTAGGGTTACTAGCCACTAGACCAACGTGCCGTCAAACATACAAACAAAATTATAAAATTGGAAGTCTTGTAAAAGACTTGGCAAAATGACTCAATAAATAGATTTTTAGGAGTAACACTGCGGGAAAGCATAATTATAACGTATACTTAGTAGGTACCGATAGCAACACTGGTCGGCTAATAGTTTTTAGTTGGGGATGATGTCAAGTGGATGTAAATGTGACTAATATTCTGCACATTAGTAATTTGCGTTGATTGCGGTCATTAAAAATATATTATAACAGTATTACATAAAAATATTTTTTTTGTTATTATAATTTTTAATTTTAAAATACGACCCTGGTGTCTGAAAAGCGATGTAGGCTGAAAGCTTGGGAGGACGAATTTTCCCGATATCACCCGAATGTGTTCGCACCTGAAGTTGCTGCGCTAACTTCACGAGGCCCATTTCGTCTATGGTAATCTTTTATTGGCCGAAAATGACTTCGAAAGATTACACACCATGGTTCATGGTTGTCTACGCTGTCATTTTGACGCATGCGCGGCAAGTGCTTCCTTTTGGTTTGACAGCTTATTGTAGGTACACTGATAGTTCTATTATATAAAATAGTTAGCTTATATTTATTTGTTTATAATTTCAATAAAACCATAAGGAGATACAACGTAATATTAAATTAATAATTTAATTTAATAAATATGTATATAAAATATTGAGCAGCAATAATTTATTCAAGAAACAACTATCTATATAGATACAATAAGTAAATCACAATAATAATGTAAATACCACAGAGTATGTAATCACTACGTTATAACTTAAATATTAACTTAATAAAAAATAAATTATTAAAATTTATTGATTACATGCTGGCTGCATTACCTCTCTGGATTGTTAATTAAGGATTCTATATTCTAGATTAATGATTTTTATTGTATTTTTAATTAAGGATCAAAAATCAAAATCTTATCATTTCGTTATCAAAATCAAATCACATAAACTATATTGAATCAGTTTTTACAGAGTTACAGCAGCGAAGATGTTTTTGCATTTTTCTCTATTACTTACTCCATTCCTGAAAAAAAAAGGCTGTATGTATATCGCATTTTCTTTGCTATTTCTCGATGGAATTTAAAACCCCAAAACAAATACACAAAGTACTGTGTTTTTTTTATTTCACAAAAAGTTCTATTTATTATAATGAATCGCGATTTTTTTTTAAATTTTTAGATATTTTTAGGCTTATTTAGTTTTAGATTTTAGTTTAGTATTATTTAGAAACAATAATCATACATAATTATAAATACACACATCCATGACTCAGGTACGAAGGTAAATATTAACACATAAAAAACATTTGGCCCTAGCGGCATTCGAACCCGCGACCGTTTGGTTAACAGCTAGGGTTACTAGCCATTGGACCAAGCGTATCGTCAATGATATTATATATATTGATTATATAATATTAAATTTGAAATACAAAACTTTGGTATATTTTTTAAGACATAAAAAAATACTTACTGTATGAACCTGATTGTATTAGTGTTTTTATTTTCATTACAATGGCATATGAGGCTGCCATGCCAACTGTTACTCCAGCGACAGATAATAAAATTACAATGGGGTCATTTGGCTTTGCCTCTAATTTCTTCTCTCTAGTCAACGAACGCGCCTCTGTAATTTTGTCGCTTTTTCGTATTGGTTCAGCTTCAACTTTTACGCTTTTATTATTAGTCGTTTCAACATCAATTTGTTGTCCTGTGTCGTTGTGATGTAAGTTAACGTTTTCTCCCGTCTTTCCTCGCGTGTCACATTTGATAGCTGTCATGTTTAAACACTTTAAATCTTCAATATTAATAACACATCTTTCACTAGTTGGAAATTTGTAATGTGCAGAAGTATTGGTTGGGTATATAACTTTAGACCAGTTAACTTTTTCTCTAGAAACAAAATAATTCATAATTATTTCAATGCTGGTATTATACCATTCTTCGGTCAATTTCAACAATTCCCCAAGCATTATGCTTAGGAAAATGTTGAAATTGACAGAAAAATGGTATATAATTCGACACTTTCTATAACTAACCTTAAATTTCAGTGTATGGTAGTTCAGTTTAGTGTAAGCAAAGTATTTTATATTGGTTCTGAAAATTTCTACTTTTGTGCCAAATAAAATGTATTTGCGGGGAATTTTATTGCACTAAGTATTTTATTTAAAAGAAATCTGCAGCTGAAGTACACAGAATTATTGTTGAGGCAATGCTCTGTCGGATACGACATGCAGAGACTGGTTTAGATGCTTCAAAAATAATGATTTTGAACTTGAGAAAAAAATATTGATGACAAAGAATTGGAGGAATTTATTGAGACCAATGTCAGACGCTAGCAGAACTTGGAGAAACATTACAAGTAGACGAGTCAACGGTTTCAAAACGTTTAAAAGTGTTAGAAATGATTCAGAAGCAATTTTGTAAAAAAAACAGCGAGAACTTATTCAAGGTCCATAGATAAGTATATCTAGCCTGAAACTACACTAATTACTTCCCCTGGTTTAGTTGTCATTTCGCAATAAATATAAATCGCTTACTTTGGATATGAGGTGTATGTGCCATCGACATTTTTTTTGAATAGAATATAATACTGCTGGCAATTTGCTTGACAGTAAACTGATTGATGGATCTGCAAGAAAAAAATAATTTCATTTTAACTACTTTGCATATATTGGACAGTCTGCCCTATTATTATTATTATTTTTAGAATGCTGTAGCAATTCACAGCAAAACGTATGGTATAAAATTTAACGCGATCACCACCTAATTCTAATAATGATAAACTAATTACTGTTAAATAAACCCACCGGTAACTCGAAAAACGATATAAATTCGGTTTTTACTTACCAAATAAATGAAAAAAATTAAATATTTACACATTTTACTTTAAAACACACAATATGAACAATGGACACTGACAATTCCTTTTTGAATGCGCATTTATAAGTGATGGGCTACAATTGCTTTAGTTTTCCTTAAAGTATTAATAAATATGATTTCATTTGTAATTCAGGCAGCATGAATTTATTAGTAGTGGCATATATTAGGCGCAATGCGTCTTTTGGGCAGCATGTCTGCGCCAATTTTATTAAGAAGACCATCGTGAAAAAGCATTTGTGCTTTTGTAATTCGGTGAGTGATTAAAGAGGCCATTTCCCAATGTCTTATCACCTTTCCTGATCCCTTAACTTTAATCCAACTCTAGTCGGTTGGTCGTGGGGAACTTGCAACACCTGTGGCGTTGTTGCCGTTGGCGGAAGAAGTCGCGAGCAAAAGCTAGTCAAGGATAAAGGAAAAGAATATGAAGGCAATAGGGAATAGAAGGGAATGGAAAATGAGATAGGTTGGCTATTAACTCAAGTGGGCTGACGATCATAGTAGGATTAAGGATAGGGGTCCCAATTCCTATTTCTCCATGCCTTCATGGCTTTGGTATCCCTTGTTCACTCACTGAAACTCACCGATCACTCACGGTGATCTTCTGTAATGTTGTGGTTACTGCCGCCAGACGGACTGCCCAGTTAGGACTGAACTGAACTAACGAAACGCAGTATCCAACGGATTTGGATGAAATTTGGCACACAGATATTTTATTACCAGAGCTAAGATAGAGGATACTTTTTATACTTGAAAAATGACATTAAAATAGTATTGACAAACTAAGTACGAGTAACATCGCAAAATTAGACCAACTTTTTTTGCGCTATTAAAATTTTTATAATATCTAATTCTAATTACCTTCGTTTTAGCCATGATGTTTATAATTCATAATATTTAATACTAGCTGGTGCCCGCCACTTCGTCTGCGTTCTGGATGAGAGGTACCCTTTGTCCTTTCTAGTGTCCCAGACAACGTGCATGCAAAATTTCATGGTGATCGGTTCAGTAGTTTTTGCGTGAAAGAGTTACAAACATCCATACATCCGTACAAACTTTCGCATTTATAATATTAATGGAAAACTATATTTAATACTGATTTTAACATTTAAATGTTTATAAAATTTATTCAAGAAACTTAACTTAAAAACTAACTAATAAATAATAAAAAATATACTTACAAAAAAATTTAACTTACTATTTATAAATTACTAGCTATTGCAAGCGACTTCGTCCGCGTAGCTTTATAAAATTAAGCCTACGTTGCTAGCTGATAATATAGCTTTCTATAGGTGAAAGAATTTTCAAAATCGGTTCAATAGTTTAGGAGTTCAACGCGGACAAACAACGTGACACGTAATAATTTTTATATATTGCAATGCAACATTAAGTTCAATGTGCTCGTTAAATCATTCGGCTAATTATTCTAATTTTAAATATCTTCCTGTGTGATTCATTATATCACCACTAATATAGGTTAACGTTATTTCTAATGATCCTAATTATTATCCCCCACCAACTCGGCATTAGTTGTGTCAATCTTGACAATGTTTTCTCACTACTTTGTTCGTATTTTAGATTTTTTAGAACATACTTACTTATGTTCTAAAAAATATAATTCTAAAAATTTTTTTTTTGTAATGAAGCTATATTTGGAAGTCGCGGAAAAAAGCTTATATATATAAGTGGATAAATAATACAAATTTATACATTTAGAACAAAAAAATAGCTCATTGTAGGAATTGCAGATCGCTATGGTGCAGTGCAAATATAAAATTAGCGAACGGGACCAGCCGTTCTCGAGTTTTTCACTTTGCAACACATTTTAGCTATTCATTTATAATTATTTCGATATACCTATTTAATTTTTTTTATTGACACATTGACCTGTGTGCCTTTTTTGTTGAAAATTATGATTTAGCATTCCACGTTGTACACATAAATGGACGAAATTATGCATTGTTTGAAACAATCGAGCGAAGTTTATTTAAGTTCGCGTCAATCATACGAAGCGTATGTATTGATCATGTCAATGTCCTACTGTTCTGTTCTGTTGGAATACATTATGAACCACACGCGTCGCTGGCGCCCAGTGTCTGTCAGAAAATATTATTGTAACTCTCTGTATTTTAGTCCAAAATGATTCTTTATACAGAAGAGAATAAAGGTCATTTTAAATACTCATTTGTAATCTTTATAGCGATTAAAATAATATAAGCTGCAGTGTTATGTTAAACAAATATAATATAATATGACTGTAACGTAATAAACATAATATAGTCATTTAATTATCTATGGTTTTTATTTATTTTATCAATAATAATTAAACTAAGGAGAACTTTTGACGGTTTATTTCTAACAAGGATTTTTGAAAATTTTAACTAAGTGCGAAGCTGACAGCCGAGGGCAAGTCGCTAGCTAGTCTACGATATCTATACTAATATTGTACTTGAAAAGAGATTTGTATGTTTGTAATGAATAAACTCAAAACTACGGGACCGATTTTCAAAATTCTTTAAGCTATAGAAACTAGCAGCGCACTAGCACTTCCCTTGGTGTTGCTTGTGTCCTTAGGCGACGGTAACCACCTACTATCAAGTGAGCTGTCCGCCTGTCTGCCACCTTTATATTATAAAAAAAAGAAGCTATACCTACATAATTAGCGAGTAACATATTTTATATATACTATATATAATATAAGTTATATTTTATAAAGTTTATTTATTAGATTTTATTATTAGTTATATACATGCGGTTATAGCTATAATACAGACTACCACGAAATAACTGCTTGTGAGCGAGTTAAACACAGCAACTATGATATGCCATGATATATTATATGATATGATAGAGCACTTGCAGCAACTATAATATTGATTGCGTTAACATATTATGTTATGGAAGCCCATCCACCATCAGGTGATCCCGTCAGCTTTTACATAAAAAAGTATCAGACTTAAAAGGTTTCAATGTGATTTTTATTTTTTATTAAGGCTTAGTATTTAAGTAATTAAGAAACAATAACAAAACAAATAAAATTATAGATTTTTAATAAGTTCCTCCAATTTATTTTTTAAAATATTTTCGTTATCATTGAAAAACTAAACGATGGATTTCCCTGATCAGAAGTCCACTTAAGAATTCGTTTCGATCGAGATGATTCAAAAAGCACACGCAAAAGTTTAATGCCAGCAGTGGCAATATTTATTTTTAGTAGAGATAAGATTGAAAACAATGGTATGAAAGTGTCGCTAAAATGAACTGGACATTCAAGCTTTATTTGGATAGAGATAAGGTTCAAATTAATTCGTTTTGGACATAATGACAATGCCATAATGAAGTTGTAACTTGGGAGTAATGGTAGATACCATCATACTGTCATTGTCTCGAACGCTTAGTGGTTGTGTTGAAAAGTAGAAAAAAAAATGTGAACGAATTTCACCAATAGAAATTTTCAGAACAATTTGTAGAATTAAATTCTCTTTTTAAACAGTATTAAAAATGTGCACTAAGTTTGTTATATTTTGTATTTTAGTAACACTGTCCCTCTTTTATCTTGTAAGTGAGACCTCTTCTTTGAAACCGGATGGCTCCGGAGTTTGCGTCGTTAAGAAAAGGTGAATTTTTCGCTTGTTATTTTATTTGTGGATGAAACTTTTCAAAGATAGCTCAAATTTCTTTAGCAAGCAACGGATAATAGGATCTTTAAAGTTTCGGTGTCGAGTAAGTAATAGATAGTTTTATAAAAACTTAAACCAGTGCTATACATATAGCGATTCTTAATATTGTAGAGCGTCTTATTAATTATTTTCAAAACCTTTCGAAGTTCAGCGGCTGAATAAAAAATTCATCTGTTGTTAAATACTTACTAATGTAGGTATCTAAAAGCAAGCCTAATATCTACAAGTAACTTAACTTATATTTTTATTAACATTTTTTTATATAAAAAAAAAACAACAACCAGAAGAATAAATAATATAGATATAATTAATATACATACAATATTTTATTATGCTTTTTTAACGTTTGGTTCATTTCGTGTCTTAGCTTTTAAAATTTTTTTTTTTTTAAAAAAATAGTTTGCTCTTGGTCAACAACCAGCCATGTGGCAAGGATGAGGCCTAAGATGGAGCGAGCTCAACCAGAATATGCCTATTCACTCGAAACTTGAAAAGATTAGGGTTATATATGTGCTCGGAAATACAGACGCCGGCAGGGAGTTCCAAACCCTGGCAGTGCGCATTATAAAGGATGTTTCAAAGCGCTTGGTCCGAAAGATGACAAAATGTAGACAATTTAAATAATTCCTGGAAATACAAGTAGTTTGAGTGAAGTGCAGTTGTTTTGTAATTGTATAAGAAAACAAAGTTGTTTTGTTAGACACACCTGCACCTATTGTGTCTTAAGTTTTCATAGGCAATGTTATGTAAACTCGCCTTAAGGTTTCAAGTCTTCCATGGATATACTAACTACACTTTAGATCCTATAAATTGAGTTCGTTTGTTTATTACGCTTTCGCGTCTTAACTACTCGATGGATCATTATGAAATTTTGAATAAGCATTAGGTAATTTTTGGGTACCAAAAAAGGACACAGGACAGAAAAAATTACTGTTCTTGAAGAATGCGGACGAAATTGCGGAAAAAGCTCGTGAAAGATATGAATAAAATATTTATTAAGTACAAAAATTTATTCAAGGGGCAATTTCTTTTAAGCAAAAGAATACTTTAATACTTACTTGAAACAAAAATACTTAATACTTAGATACTTATACCTTAATACTTATTTAATATGTTAAACAAAAGAAAAGATAACCAACAAGTCCTAATTCTTGTACTAAGTACGAAAATTTGTGATGTGAACATGATGTATAGAGATGTTTCTTACATTTTAACGCAACAACTACTGAACCAATTTTGAATAAACTCTCCAGTAACATACCCACATCAGAATAACGCATAGGCTATAATTTGTAAAGATACGCAGATGAAGTCATTGAAAAAAGTTTCTAGATATAATAATGAAGTTACAAATTAATTACCTAGATTATTTTTACACTTTTATAAGACACAGATTAAGATATGTGATATAGTATAGGTATACATATTTGTAGATGTCTTTAAGAGCTTGATTTTATTTTTTAATATTTTTTTTGAGATAGCAACGCTATGATTTTTAAAAATAAATACTATACAAGTAGAGGACTTTGTCGTATATATACGACTCTGGCGAAATGGACACGAAAATAATTGTCGGATAAATCCGACTATGGTGGCCAAAAATTAAAAAAAAAAAAAACAATTATACTCACTATTTATTACGTATCTATTACTTTGATCTACTTATAGTATTAGTATATTTAATTATATTTTTAATTTTATTTTAAGCATAAAGAAGACAAGAAACAAAGCGGTGTGGGTGAGCATTAACAAATGGTGCGGTAGAAAGAAGTGTGTTGTTAAACGATACAGACCTGAGGTAAGAAATTAATTAATTAATGAATTAATTAAGAAATTAATCACTACAATTAGGTATTATAATCACTATAATATGAATTCTAATGCAAAAAGAAATTGCACGTGTCAAGTGATTATTAAAAAGGTAGATTATTAAATTACCAATAAAATTTAAAAATTATATTCAATCATATTTTTCAATTTATAAATAAATAATAAATATTATAATAATAGTCGCAGTGTTTGTTGCCAAACTCCTCCGAAATGGATGGACCGATTTTGATGAAATTTTGTGTGCTTATCGGGTAGGTCTGAGAATCGGTCAACAACTATTTTTCATACCCCTAAATGTTAAGGGTGGTCCACCCTGGGTCCACCCCAAAATTTTTAATTTATTTTTTTGGCAAAACAACGTTTGCTGGGTCAGCTAGTAATAAATATAATCATAAGGCCTAAGGCAAGGTGATAAGGGACAAAGACGGGGTTTCTGAAATCCCTTACTGACACAATGAAACACAAGAGCTTTCAGACAGATTGGCCAGATCATGACTAACTTTCCTATTCCCTAATATTGTATTAATAATGGTATCAATTACTCACGCAGCGGAACCAACTTATTATTATTTCACATTAACTTATCAACTTTGTGGAGCTTGTTTTCTATTAGTTGCTTAGTAAGTTGAATTGTTTTGTTTGAAATTTATTTTAACAATACAATATTTTAAGACTACAAAATTTTCTGTAGTTTTTTTTTTATAAGAGATGGGTTTGCTCTTGGCCAACAACCAGATAGACTACAGATAGCATATTTCCCTGAGTTGTATAAACAGACCAAAGCCAAATTTATTCTTTGGCTCTGTTGGTTCTGTGGCTCTGAGGGAATTGAACCCTTAACCCACTTCAAAGGTGTACCGCTGTACGTATGACCGCTGATGAAGTTAAATTCGCGAAGGTAAATTTATTAATGATTAATTATTTTAATGGACAATATTGACGTAATGTTGTTCATAGCCGGCACTTTGTTCTATCTTCGAATTATAAATCGACACAATCATTTAGAGCGGGAGGTCATCGGCTTCGGCGTACAATATATCAGCTGTCGTGACATCCTTTGTTTCCTCGTTATCCTTATCAACTTTATTGTCCTGATTCCGCATCAGTGTTTTGCAATTAACGCTAATAATTTAATATTTTTGTTGATACAGTTTTTAATAATTAATAAGCGTGATTTTAAAATGGTAATATATCATTGAATTGTATTAGTTTTTGAGCAAAAAGTTGTATTTTATATAATTAATTTCTGACAAATAAATAATTCTTACAAATTAACTAAGTAAAAATAAACAAGCTCTCCAAGGTTGGTAAATATCTGAAACGAACAAACTATTATTACTTACTTGTAACATAAAAATATATAAATTATCTAACTTAAACCTAATTGATAATAACTGCGTTTTTAAACTCTATAAATTTTGATATTTCAGAGTTACACTGTGACAAGCAATCAGACAGTTTGTTGCAATGGTTGGCAGTATCAATCGGAAGAGGACATTTGCACGCCCCTTTGCAGCACTGGATGTGAAGGAGGAAGATGTATATCACCAGAAATCTGCCAATGTGATCCACCCACCATATTGGAGCCTGAACATAAAAACTCATGTTTGAAACCGACATGCGACTCTCCTTGTGTTAATGCAGAATGTCATTGGAACAACACATGCATTTGTCATAGTGATTTTGTTTCGATAAATGCAACTCATTGTGCCAAAGATTGCGACGCTGGGTATAGTTTCGATGATAATTTCATTTGCAGTCCACAATGCGATAAAAATTGTACAAATGGACACTGCACTGGACCAAATGTTTGCACATGCAATGAAGGTTACCATTTAAATGACAGTTTCAAATGCGAACCAAGATGTAACAATTGCTTCAATGCTGATTGTATTGGGCAGAATATTTGTTCGTGTCGCGAAGGCTTTAAAAGAGTAAATGAGACACATTGTGAGCCACAATGTGATTCTTGTGATGGAGATTGTATTGGTCCAAACGTTTGTAAATGTCACGCAGGTTATGAGAAAGTTGATGAAATTTGCAAGCCGATATGTGAGAGAGGCTGTAAAAATGGCTTCTGTTCTGCACCTAATATTTGTACTTGCAATGATGGCTTCGTTAAGAAGAGACAAGAATGCAGTGGACGGTGCAATGAGAAAGGAGAATGCATTAATGGAACTTGCACTCATTTTAAAAGGTAAGTAGTAACATACAAATTAATTCCAAAAACGAATCCTCTATACATATCAGTGATTTTTGTCATATCTTTCTCTTCTCATTTTAACATCCACAAGGGGATGCTAATAGCAATGATAGTCGCAATACTAGCAATGCTAGTAGTAAATCGTATAGTGTGTATGTAACTGCACTCCTCATCCTATAGGTGAACCCACAGCTACCTTAAAACACATCGAAAATAATATGCAAGTACCTTTGTTTTAACAAAAAAAAAATTTGTATAAAGCATTTCTATACCTGAATTTACATTTATATCAAATGCGTCAAATTTCTTGGACACACGTCTCTCTCGTTTGTCAAGAGGTATAAGCTATCCTACAGATGATGAAGTTGGATGAAAGATAAACAAGTTATCCTCATTTTATTAATTTTTAATAACACGAAATTGAAAAAAAAAATGGAAATAATACCACTATTATTGCACAAAGGATCTTCTATTTTGACAATTTGTGTCTATTATTTTGATGGTAGGTACTTATTTAAATTATTAGGTTCTTAAAGCTGTTGGTGTTTTATAAATAAATAAATAAGTTAAAAAAAAATTATGCCGCAAAGCCTGTGTAATAATAATTGTATCTCCACTTGATTCGCGAGACACCGGAAAGTAGACGCCATCATTATTCACACGACAGCTTTTCGTTTATTGTTCTCGGTGACGTGATGTGGAATAATTTAATGAAAGCTATGCACTTTGCTAATAGTACCTACCCAACATTTTTCATTTCTTTTACAACGTTTAATATGTGACTTCATAATAGTTTTGTCCGCATTTAACTTCTCTGAAACAGATTTACACTTCGCGTGATGTAATCTTCGTAAAGCAGCCCTACAAAAACGCTTTTAAAAATATCATTTCAGAATACAGTTTTAAAATAAAAATGTGCTATTTTTTCTTCTTGGCCGAATATGTGGTTTAGTATTATGAATCATTATTATAATAGGTATATATATATATATATATATACTAATATTATAAAGAGGAAAGATTTGTTTGTTTGCATTGAATAGGCTCCGAAACTACTGGACCGATTTTTAATTTTTTATAGAAAGCGAAATTATCAGCGAGTAACATATTTTATAAAATTACGCGGACGAATTCGCGTGCAACAGCTAGTTATTAATAACAAGATTTATAGAGCGCTTCAACATGCATGGCTGCTGAATATCAGATTGAAATTTAATTTCAAAAGACAGGTTTGCTAATTAATATTAAGCACAAATCGACAACGATTTCCTATTAAACGATAACTAAACCATAACTTTTGACCAGAAATGGACATAATTTAATTTAAAATTGTAATTGTAACAGTTTGCGACGACATTTGGACATTTTAACTCCTTTACGCCAAAGACGCTGACGTCTTGCTAACGACGAGCATACCAATGCAACCGTTTTGTTGCGTTCTGACGAATAGAAACGAAATAAAGCCCGGTGATTGGTCAAAAATTTATGTGGGCGTTACATCAACCAATCACCGGGCTTTATTTCGTTTCTATTCGTTAGAACGCAACGAAACGTTTGCTACTCTTGTATACTCTTATACTCTTGGCTCGGGCCCCAGGGGGTCTATCTAGCCAAGTATACAAAGCACTGTTTTCTACAGTCGTTTACGCTTGGTGATTGGTTGTTGTAATGTCAAAATAACGTTTTACGTTACAATATGCAATTACCGGATTTGCTCTGAGCGTTCTCTCTTTCGTTACGGAAGTACGCAACGAAGCGTTTGCATCTTGGTTAGGCCCCAGCACTCTCTCGGTTCCCCTCAGCGGCCTCCTTTTGGAGTAATATCGTCGTAAGGTCATAACAGAATGCCTTTAAGACATACCTTTAATGTCTTAAAGGGGCACGGACGAACTCGCGAACAAAAGCTAGTATGTAATATCTTTATTACTAATACTTTAATTTTATAATTTTAATAGGTACTGTACTTCTATCTCTATAAAACAACTCGAGATGTGGAATAAACAATAGTTAAAGTTTTAACCTAAGTTATTCACAGATGGCGCTACTTGAACATAGCGACGATAACATTTTAATCCCGCATTTTATTTATCAATTTTTATATTACGGCATAGGGATAAAGTGTCATTTAAAATTTATAAATTTAAATACATAATTTGAAAAAAGTGCTTTAGTGGACGAAGTTAAAATTGCTATTAAAATGACAATTTGAAACTTCACTAAGGAAGGACATCCGTCGATGACTATTGGCGATGGTTGTGCGATGATCTGTGTTTTACCGAATAATAATAATAATAATAGTGAATACAATTCACTAGTTGATAATTATGTCCGATTTACCTCTCTTTATTTACGCTACAGGAAAAGGGATGCGAATGGATGTTATCGTTATCGCCCACTATGCTGCATACTAATGGATATTGAAATACGTCAGAGTAATTATATTGGATTTATTCCTTAATGCTTGGGATCATTGCAATTTTTTTTAATATAAAAGTCGGCAGACAGACTGATGGTGGAGCAACGACATAAAAATCAAATAAATCAAATAACTTAAAAAAAAACTTGTCCAATCCTACACTTGCAGTACATTTGAGAAGGCCTTCAGGATTTCAGGAGAACATATCAGGAGGCGTATTAAGTACAGTTCTCTTGTCCAATAGGAGGAAGCGCGCAAATTTGAAATCAGCAAGAGTTTGTAGGCACATCAATAAAACCTTGTTGATTTCAAGCCACTGAGACCCGAATTGAACAAGGAAATGTAGTAATCGGACGATTACAATAGGTATATTTATATAAATCCTTGCTCATTTCAAGTTTTCGCTTCCTTTTATTGGACAACTAGCTGGTGCCAGCGACAGCGAAAGGTACCCTATGTCCTTTCTGGTGTCACAGACAACGTGTATGCAAAATTTCATGGTGATCGGTTCAGTAGTTTTTGCGTGAAAGATTTACAGACATCCATACATCCATACAAACTTTCGCATTTATAATACTAGCTGGTGCCCGCGACTTCGTCCGCGTTGAAAAAGCAATATATCGACTGACATCATTATTGCTATTATACTTAGCCAGAAGATAGTTTCCTTAATTTTAGATAATCCCTCGGGAGCAGTACTTTTTTTCTGGATGAAAGATACCCTATGTCCTTTCTGGTGTCCCAAACAACGTGTATGCAAAATTCATGGTGATCAGTAGTTTTTGCGTGAAAGAGTTACAAACATCCATACAAACTTTCGCATTTATAATATTAGTAGGATTAGTACGGAAGTTTATACGGATATATAGTACGGATGAAACGGCATTATTTAGTTGTCTTTAATATTATAGTTCTATTTGTACTATTCAGTCAGTTATTCTTTAGGTTTTTCAGCCGTTTCTCTGAACTGAATTGTATAATACATACAAATGGTATTTATTATGTAATAAAACATTATTGTGTATGCACAATAATGACGCCATGAACTAATTAAAAAGGTCTAGTTACAGTATTGCGTCTATTTCAAAGGCTTTATCATCATTGTAAACCACAGGTCAATTAAGTTCACACCGTGACCTATTAATAAATAGGAAAATTACTGACCCGCAATATCTATGACAATATTTTCTAGACTTTTCCATGTTAACTACTATAGAATTGTTGCTCTCCTTTTTTAAAAATATATTTAATTTAACAAAAAGAGAAAAAAATATCTACTTTTAAGATAGAAAATGAGAAATCTACAATTTATATAAATAAATCAAAATTTGAGTTCCTTACGGGCATTTTTTTAAATAAGTTTCTAGAATATAAGAAAGATGGGTGCACAAATTCCAGAGTTAGGCGGTTAGAAGGGTTATTTAACTTAGTTTGATTATTTATTAAATTTAAATAAATAACTAGCTGGCGCATGCGACTTCGTCCGCGTGAAAAAAGTAGCCTATCCTGTGTCCCGTACGCCTAAATGTTTATCTAACAAGTTTCATGAAAATCAGTACATACATACATACATACATTTACAGATTTATTATTAGTATTGATATACAAAATATCGCACACAAATACATACATAAACGACAACTTTTTATAACATTATTAAATTATGTAATAGTTGTTTTGTTTACAACCCTGTTACTAATGAGGAATAAGTTGCGCAGATGCGAGAATTCCCTATTATTTAACGAAATCATTAAAAGGCTATATTTATAGTTGGCCGATTCGATCGTCCTGCTGCTAAGATGATGATGATGATGATGATGATTTAACTGTCTGCTGACGTTAACATACAAAAAAAAATTGAAAATTGTTACTCGTATTGACAAGGTACTAAAAAGTAATTAAATTAAAAACTGGCTATCTGGGACGCATACTGATTGACATTCCAATATTATTATGCGCAATACATGGTGACGTCCACTTTGCTGGCTGGAGTGCGGCCAATGTGTACACGTCCTTATCCGGCAAGTGATTATGTTTTTTTCTACCACTAGTACTGCAAATCGTACCATTTACCAACTCTATATTAAGTAGGTATACCAACTTCTTCTAATTTTGCAAGGGTACAATTGGTCAAAGGGTCATTTTAATAAGGGTACATTAAATGCAATTAAAATTAACCTGTCTGGCGGCCCTTATTATTAATCGTATCTACTAAGGTCGCCATCACACTGTCTTGCAGCGCCCATGGCGTTTTATAGGCGTCGGTAGCTAAGCTATACCTACCATAACGCGGACCGTCAGCCTGTCCGACGACCTGTCAGCACCTGACAGCATTAGCAAGAACCAATTATATGTTATGAAAGCATTAAATACATACAATAATTAAAATTAAATTCAGAAAATCATGTTGCTGCAAAATTTGTGCTTTTGGAAATGCGTTCCTCTACTCTACTTACGGTAGTAACTCTTATTTAATCTGAGCCTCTACCATGAGTTTATAATGACCGCACTCGCTAGAGAGAGCGTAAAACATTTGTCAATGTCAAATTGTCAATCTATTTGTTTGTTTGTTTGAACGCGCTAATCTCAGGAACTTCTAGTTCGAATTGAAAAATTCTTTTTGTGTTGGATAGATAATTTATCGAGGAAGGCTTTAGGCTTATATAACATCTAATAGGAGCGAAGAAACAGTCGAAAATATGAAAAAGAAAAACGGGGAAAATTATTCATCTGTGAGGGCTTCCGTTGCGTGCGCTGCGAAAACCGTTCGAGATACTCAAATGATTCCCAAAATAACTATTCCACGCGGACGAAGTCGCGAGCACCAGCTAGTTTTTCATATAAATATTTTACGAAGTTGACTTGACTGCTTTGAACTTGACGGACCTGTTTTGGAAATCTAAGAAAAATTATAGACTTGACTGACTGACTAACTAGACTCGGGATCTGCTACTTTTGATTTTAATTTCAATTTTGCCCTTTTTTATTTTAAAAAAAGCTATTACAAATTGCTATTTTTACTAATGACACTGGCAAAATCATCAGAGAAGATCTGATGGCGTCAAGACATTAAAAGAGAAGAAGAAGAAATATTTTACGCTCTTGCTAGCGAGTGCGGTCATTGTAAACTCATGGTAGAGGTACCGAAGTCACGATCCCATTCTGGCTTTGCCGAATGTCGTCGACTCTTGTCTATATAATTGTCTTTTGTTTTGTCTCATAATGTACACTCAAGACACTGCCATAAACTATAATAGCCGCAGCCATAAACTGTTCGAACGCAGACTTTAGCTCATTTAAATTTAACAAACGCTTCACCATAAATATTAAATGTAGGCAGATTTGTACGGTTCAAAAAAATTAGCTTGTGCGACATGTAGCGACCTAAATCAAATTGTCGAAACGACGTCCTGTCTTTGTGCACTGTTTTCAGTAATAAAAACTCATTTGGAACCCGCTCGTCGTCGGTAACGTAACAAACGAACAGTTCTAAATAGTAAAATACTAGATTCTTTGTAAGTTATGTGGGAAAATAATGGAATTTTTGCGTAACTACAGGAAATGTGCAGATAGCTTATCGAATTGAAAACGGCATTGCTCATACTAACTTTATTTATATTGTTAATTATTACAGACTAGTGGCACACGTATTTTGTAATTGGCACGTACCGGTTGTGTGTTTGAATTTAGAAAAAAAAAAACAATATGGCCGCTGCTCTAACCTCTTATTTGGTGATTGTTGTTATCCTAGTGCAGTTGAGTTTTTTCTGTGATGGGTTGAAGAAAGGCGATAACGGTGTGTGTGAAATGTATACGAAGTAAGCTTTTGAATATTAATTAAAACATGTTGACAAAATTATAATCAATACTAATATTATAGAGGTAAAATTTGTATGTTTGTTTTTGTGTACATATTTTTTATTACCTTTTAATTTTTGGGACTTTTACCTTACTGAGATATGTCAGCTCAATCATCCCCTAAGCTATATGATATGTAGGTATATGAGAATGGTTAAAAGCTTCATTGAAGCATAAACATATAAAGTAATCTTCGAAATTACTTATCCAATTAAAAAAAATCTTTTACGAATAGTTCGATCGAATCGAGTTTCAGGATAGACCATATAGGTCAAATATTCCACGCGGGAGAAGCCGCGGGCAGCAGCTATCTAAAAATAAAGATCCAACGGTTGGCAAACTTGGCAAATGTGTAATGTCAGGCCTCAATGTATGTCAGATGATATATTGCTTTACATAATATTTTGTAAGGCGTTAAATCTTTTATTTTTCAAGTCGCGGGCACACGGGTCGCCGCACAGCAAAAGTTTTGACAGTCGAGTAGAGGGGCGATAGCCACCCTTATAATCCTCTCAGTCATTCGTACTTAATATCAAGAAAACAATCTCTTCTTGAATAACTACTTCATGCACCTATATGTTATGAACCTAAATATATTACCTGAAGTAACATTTTAATGTTCTAAAAAAAAACTACTTTTGCGTAGAATCTCTATAAATTAATAACGCTTTAAGAAATATTATGATATAATTGTATATAGGTATATTATATATAAAAATTTCATGTCACATGTTTGTCCGCAATCAACTCTTAAACTACTAAACCAATTTTGATAAAACTTTGTGTAATTTGGTCCAACTTAAAAGATACGATAGTTTTTATTCTGAACCCGGGCGAACCCGGAAGCGTGTAGCTAGTTTTATATGTATTAAATAACTAGACCTGATACTTCGATGGTGCACATGGAGACACAAGTCTTAAATGACAAAAAAATCTGCATATTTACTTTGGGTATGAATAACCAGAATAAAAAGTAGGTAATAACTAAATAAATGAGAATTAATCTTTATTTAACAATGTTAAACAATGTTTATTATTATTTGTGTAGCTAATAATATATTCCCTTTACAACAATACGAGTATTGTCTAAGTAAGAGACTGTTATGAATTCGTCAAAGTCAAACGGATATGAGATAACTATGTCTGACTCCCTTTTTTGTATTTTTCATTGATACGTGATTACTTTTTATAAAACAACCATTGTTTTATAAAATGTGTTATTGCAATATGGACTAAAAATTGCATTTATCTTATCAACCATTTAGATAGCTTCCGAAGCGTTACAATGGCTTATTTGTGCCGTATTATACAATACAGTTTTGTGTTTTGTAGAATTTAATTTAATGACAAATTTGGAATAAAATTTGTTATTGATAAAAAATTCTTGATAAGTTTATTATTGCGGGGCACCGTTCTGGGTTGCGTTTTATACTACATACTGTCAGTGACCTTTGACACAAATATTTTTTCTATTAAGGTGTAAACACACGCCAATCCTAAAAATTTGGAATTTTAAAAAAACATGTTACAAGAAACTGTCAGTGCAATTGGTTTGAAAAAAATATATGTTATACTTAAACATGTGAAGTACAAAATTTATTATTTAGAATTTCCATCGAAGTAGAAGAAAACCCCACAATAAAAGTTAGAACATAAGAAGAATTTGACTTATATTGAAATTTGTTTCGAAAACGGTTTATGCGCGCAAATGATTCCTACACCGAATAATAAGTCAATATCATTTAAAAAAATGTATTGATTTTTTTATTTTTTTAATGTTGTTTTAATGAAAAGTACAAAAAACCACATTTGTCAGGCCTGTTGAATTGTTTCCGCCGCCTCGGAACTCTAAATATATGGAGCTACAGTGTCTCAATGACTGCGTTGAGGTGTGGACTACGTTTGTGTTTTTCGTGCGGAATTAGTTTGATATATATAAACATTCTAAAGGTCATATCGGTGAAGGTCAAATCGTCAATGTCATTCGCCTTTGTGAATCCCTTAAGACCGTTTGGCGGCAGTAGCCACCTTCGTAAGCTCGTAACTAACAGACGATTGCGGTGCGCGAAGTAAATTGGGACCCCTCGGGAATATGTACCTTTTTCTGTATGGAGGTACCCTATAGGTATCATTTTCTGTATCCATGACAACGTGTATGCAAAATGCAATGATGTTTGTTGCGTAAACAAACAATAGGTACGTGAAATATTTTCATATTTCAGGATGCTCAATAATCCCCATAAATTTTTTCTTTAGATATGTCATGTATTTTTTTATAAACAGAAACCTTCCTCATTTAAGTATCTCTAATTCCATAAGTGAAAACCGAATTCAAATCGGTTGGGTCGTTTAGAAGAAGTTAGCGGAGAAACAGACATACGCGGACAATTTCGACGACATGATTGCAAAATTTTGTTTTTTTTTTCTACATACATAAACACTTAATTGGGTTTTATTATATATATTTATACAAACTTTTTTGCAAATTTATCTAACTGATGGTAAAAACTGCATCAAAATCCGTTGCCTAGTTTTAATATTATTATACTTAACGTCCCATAATAATAACTATTTTCATAACAAAAAATATATTTACCAAAAAAATATATAACCAAGATGATTTATATATTTATGATTTTCGATATTAATATAATTTTAATTTTATTTTCAGTGAAAAACGAACCAAACAAGTATATCCAAGAGGGTGTAAGAAGGCGAGTTGCAGGAAAATTGAGGTTGGTAATAATGCTACTTTGTCAGATTATCATAAATAGGTATTTGATATCTAATTTTAATTTCATTGTAATTTGGGTGGTGCTCAAATTAAAAAATCATATGGACTTTTGGGTACCATATTGAGATATACTTACTCCCTTCCTCTGGGCCTCCTATAACCCGTCCAGTTTTAAATTATAAGTATGTTATATCAGCTAACAGCAAAAACAGTTATAAAACATTAAATAAGTATTACTTTATCATCTTTACAGACAATAATAGTGAAGGTGCCAACTCAACAGTGCTGCGAAGGATGGGAGTACAACGATGATAACGATATATGTATTGCTGAATGCCAACATGGCTGCGAAGGGGGTACATGTGTCGCACCTAATAAGTGTGAATGTAGTCCACCTTTGATATTTAAAGATAATAAATGCGTAACACCAAAATGCGAGATATGCGTTAACAGTCTATGCATTGACGACAACATATGCAACTGTAATTCTGGATACCAGAAAATTAATAATACACACTGTGACCCCATTTGTGATATACCATGTAGTAATGGATTTTGCGTTGCACCTAATATTTGCGAATGTAACCATGGTTACGAAAACATTAGTGACAAATGCGAACCAGTCTGCCACGACTGCGTACATGGAGTATGCATTGCCCCAAATCAGTGCAAGTGTTTTGAGGGATACTCCAATACTACGGGTAAATGTTCACCAGTTTGTGAAAAATCTTGTGTCAACGGTGATTGTGAAGCTCCCAATAAATGTACTTGTCACCCTAAACACAGGAGAGTCAACGAAACCCACTGCGAACCTGTTTGCAATGATGGATACAGGAATGACCCATTGACCTTGGATTGCAGACCTCAGTGCAATTCTTGCAATCATGGGAGTTGCATAGCTCCAAACAGTTGCAAATGTGATGAGGGCTACGATATGGTGGGATCAGAATGTAAACCAGTTTGTCGTGATTGTACAAATGGTGTATGCGTGGCCCCAAATGAGTGCAATTGTGTCGAAGGCTTCACTAAAATCCACGGACAATGTTTACCGATATGTGTGAAATCTTGTATAAATAGTTATTGTTCTGCACCAAACGTGTGTTCCTGCAACGATGGTTACATAAAGAATGAGACAGATCCGAACATATGCCACAAACCTTGTAAGAGTTCCTGTAACGGTCAATGCATAGAAGGAAATTGTGTCTGTGATCCAGGATTTGTTTTGGAAAACGACACATGTGCTTACAGACCGTAAGTTATCTTTAAAAATAATTTTAATATCCGTACATTCCAGAAAAAAATAATTTCTAGAATGTAAATTTTAAAATATTTTTTTGAGAATTCAACAACAATTTATTAGTTTTTTATGCTATTAAAATAAAAAAATTATAGTTTACATTCTCGGTTACGAACTTAATGTTTTTATATTCAATGAGGTTTTTATATACAAACATCTAGAAAAAGACATAAATAGACGTGAAACATCATTCTAATCCACTGAATATTAACCTCCCCACTTGATGAATGGGAAAAGCAGTGTTCCCTGTCAATTTTGAATTATTTTTTATAATTTTATTTTGATTGAAATATTTTGAACTAGCTGGTGCCCGCAACTTCGTCCGCGTTGAAAAAGGGTACACAGGTATCCCTGACAACCTGTATGCAAAATTTCATGATGGTCGGTCGAGTGGTTAAGGCGTGAAAAGGTAGCAGACAGACAGTCAGTTCGCATTTAAAATATTAGTATGGATAATGCAATTTCAGAGTGAACTGCGGCTCTTGTGAAGGCAATTGTAGCGACGGAGCATGTTGGTGCGCTGATGGACGACCGTGTCTCGCTGAACAAGTGGAGTCACTTGAAGTTGCTTCAGCTAGCGGGTAAATTATTAAAATATTTACTAGTACCAAGAAAAATAATTTAATTTGAAATGCCAATTATTTTTGCAATCTTACTGTTTTTAAGTATATCTCGAAATTAAACTAAAAAAATACAATGCAACGTACAATGTGGATGTAACAAAAGTACTAAAAAGGTCCAACACCCTTTAATTTTACTAATTCTTAAAATAACATGTAGGTATAAATGATATGCAGTGGTATAACTTTTTTCACCTACTTAATTTTTATTAAAACTTTCAGTTTTGTCATTGAATTAGACGCATCAAAGTGGCGTGCCTGGATACTGTCACTATCTTAGACCACTTACTTGCTGTTGTTATGAGTAATGAAGTAACTGAGATATGCATGTTTGGTCAACCAGTTACATTTTCTTTCAGTTTGGCTGGTTTAGAGTTGTCTTGGCTGTTAGGTGGAGCAATCGGGTTACTCCTCATCATTCTTGTTGTTGTTACTATTCACCGAACGTGGAAGAAGAGGAAGGCTTTCGAATCGAAAACTATTCGAGATGGTGAGTTACTAAATGAAACTATTACGTAATACACACCAATATCTTTATTAAATTATAACTCCAGCTCTGAATAGTTTATTTTGAAAGTTATACTGAAATAAAAAAAATTATGACCAGCCACTGATTTTATTCATTCGCAATAAATTGTCACAAAGTTCACCAATAGGGTTACGACACCCTCAATGAAGAATTTCATGAAGAACTTTGATTATAACCAGTTATATTGTAATATTATCATATAATTTATTTATTTATTTAAACAAAATAAATTTTAAAAAACAACAAAATTTTAAAATTTTAAATTCTCATTAAATTATTTTTTTATAATTATAAACATAATATTAAATGAGTATTTAAAAAATTACAGAAAACGCTGGCGGCAGTGTAGTATATACTGTACCCGGTACTTTGATGAACCGAAGCGGGGATACATTTGACGAAGCACAAGAGGAATATTTCGAAAAAGAAGATGTAGAAAGAGAAGTCAACGAACGATTATTAACTAACAAAGTGATTGTGATGAATGATAATACTGAAGTATAATTTATTTTATTACACTTTAATATTATTCATATATTTTAACAATCCACTCGGTTGAACTGGCAGTGTGATGGTTTGACGAAATTTGAATTTGAACTATAAAAAAATAACTAATAAAATGTAAAACTAATTAAATGTATCAGAAAAGATAAATACATATTAAAAAGCAGAGAAAGAAAGTGAAGGTTGTAAGATAATAAAAATGTAATAGGTACTAATGCATGTATGGCATAAATGCATAAATGTTCATAATTCTTGTTCATAACCAAGCGATTTTTAGTTTGAGCCAGGAAAATGACAAAAATACATCATTTTTGTCATCAATTCATTTTTTTAAATTAATTTTTGTAATTTTGTAAAATTTATTTTTGAAATAAATATACACTTTTTTCAATATTCAAAACGATAATTGACAACTGAAAAGGGGACCACTGCTAATTTATTATTTGTTAAAAAAAAAATTAAAGTGACTGAAGTTTTTTTATTTAAATTAAAGAAATTATTTCAACTGAAGAAGCCAAGTCGAATTAAAGATCTTTAGGAAACAAAATGGAAAATCTGAAATTCGAGTTTATTAAGGATAAAACCACGATAAAACAAAACTTTGAGAGATCTAAGTTATATTGTGAAATAAGAGTAAGTGATTAAATCAATCGTTAGTTTAGTTAGGTAACGTTAAGTTATATTTTGTAAGGTTTATAACTTGTTGACCGATTTTAGATTTTTCTCGTAAAAATAGCTTATTATAATCAATCTGGTTTGTTACCAAAATTTGAAATAGGTATCAATTTATTTATAAAAAAATTATAACTAAATTTGGTTTGTCGACTTACCTACTATTAATGTTATTATTACTTGATCATACAAAGTAAAATCATGTGCCATTGAAATTTTGAAATGTAATTTCAAAATTTTGACATTTTCAAATGTTATGTAATTTACCTACCTAGTTATTTTTTGTAAATATTACTTTATAAGAATCGTATTTAATTTGAAATAACTCAAATAGAAACTCACTATATATTTTACTAGCGACCCGCCCCCGGCTTCGTACGGAGTTGCTCCGTTAAAATACAAAAACATTCTTCCAAATTCGAATTGTGTTGAGTAGATTTTACTTTAAATATAAGTTACTAATGTACGTTTACTGTACCTATACTAACTCTTTAGTGTTTTAGTTTTTTATATGCTTTACGCATACAAAAAAAATCTTATAAAACAAATATTTAATTTTTATTTAAATTTGAGAATAGCAGTAGCAGTTTTAGATCATCCAGAAAGTTGATTGCCATAATTATGATTTCCGGTAGGTTCTGAATCTGGAATAACATTTTGTCCTTTTTGTGTAGTGTGAATTTAAAAAAAATGTGCTTTTATGTACTTTTTTTTCATGTACTTTATTAATGTTTTCAGTTGTTTTGATAAAATTAAATTGGTATTACCCAATATTTTAAGATAAAATAAAACACAAGTTTTATGTGTTGGAAATAAGCATTTATTACTACTTTTACATTTAGACTCATAAAAACCAATAAAATGTTAATTTTTTTAAAACAAAATTTAATAAATTATGCAAATTCCAATTCGTACAATTTGATATTTTATTTATTGTCAACTTAGACACTAATAATATGAACGAAATGCTAATTTTATATGATAAATAAATTGGAAGTTCAAAAAATTTATTCGATTTTATTTTCCCTAAAATAGTTGCCAGAAAAAAAAATTGTATGTGTCACACAAAACAACATTTTTACACTTAATTTTTACACAAAATTATTTGTATTTGACTCATGCCAATGTCTAAAGTTGCCTGAATTTCGTGATACATCACATGTCGATCTACCTCAATCAGCTTACGCACGGCATCAACGTTATCTTGGGTGACTGCAGTTTTTGGGCGATCTTGACGGGGATCGTCACAGAGCTTACACGTCCACGTTGAAATTCCTGGTTTTATATGGGGCTTCATCACCCAATGCAGAAAGCATCCGATCAACCGTTTTTGTGTTAAACCTTCGAAGTGGTGTGGTCATAATAAATCATTGCTCTTGAATTTTCTCGAGACAATTCCATTTTCACACTGACTTTACAAGTTCGACAAGACCTTGTGACAAGACCGCGTTCTTTTTAAAGTAAATGGTATTCGATTAATGAAACCAAGGTGTTTTCGATTATTAAGACTTTATTATGCCAGGAACAATGGAAATATTCCAATCCCGGTACTTTTTGTGCAGCCTATGTATGAAATAAAATTTACCTACTGTAGGCGCGTAAGTTCATGTCCATTCTGAGAAATGCGTGACTAAATTATAATAAAGTGCCTTCGATGAGAGCCTTTTAAAATGTGTTTCGATAAGTGAGTAAAATGTCAGAATCTGTTATCTATCTCCACCTATTCTCCTAACCTTTTTTCCTATTCAAGTTAGGCAGTACATTAACTAGCATCTTTTTATTTTTATAAGAGATGGGTTTGCTCTTCGCCAACAACCAGCCATGTGGCAAGGATGAGGCCTAAGATGGAGCGAGCTCAACCAGAAGATGCCTATTCACTCGAACCTTGAAAATATTATGGTTATATTATATGTGCTCGGAAACACAGACGCCGGCAGGGAGTTCCGCCGGCACGCCGGCAGGTCCAAAAAGGAGGGATTTCGACAAGATGAGGATGGTAGCCAGCCGTACATCTGTATGTCCGATGGAAGAAAGGGAAAGGCGGTATGAGCTCATGCAGATCCTGAGCATACTCTCCGAAGTACACCTTATAAAAGACACATAAACTGGCAATTTTGCGTCTATGTGCCAGGCCTGCATCTTAGATTTTAAAAGAGTACTGTCGCCTACGAGTCTCCTAGCTCTGCGTTCTACCGAGTCGAGTGCGGGAAGTTGGTATTTGGCTGAGCCATCCCAAAGCAATACTCCACGCAAGATCGGACTTGCGCCTTATACAAAGATAGGAGCTGTTCAGGCGTAAAGTATCGCCCTGACCCTATTTAAGATGCCCAGCTTTTTGGCTGTTGTTTGGGCTTTGGACTCAATAGATGGGCCGAAGTTGAGATTAGAGGCTCAACCTCATGCCAAGAAGTTCGAGGTCATTGGCGACTGGTACAGTCGTTGAATTAACAAGCTTAACTTTAGAGCTTCATGTAAAAGAAATCAGTTAGCGTTTCCTAGTTACAATCCTGTCAACATACTATAGGAAGTTCTTCAACGAAGTTAGTGTGCCTGCATGGTCGCATTATCTTTATAGTATTGCGCTCAAAATAACTTTATAATGTTTTTAGCTTATAAATATAATCATTGCTAAATTTGATTCATGATTAATAAAATTTATAGGTGCTTTGCAATTTTATAAATATTGTTGGGTTTTTCCTGTTAATTAAAAACGAATGCGTCTCTTAATCGACTCGTGTTTATTCCCGGTTTTGTTGCACGATTATTATTTCCTTATCAAATTATTTAAAACTTTTATAATAATTCCTGTTAGAATAAATAAAAAGAAATCTATAGAAACTATCGTTTTACTTTCTGTAACATTTAGACAAGTTATATATATGACATACAAACAAACAAATGATTGTATTTGTGTTTGTTATATATCCTGAATTCGTGTGCTTGGACTTGACCTATTTTAAATATTGATTTGGGTTCCGTAAAATAAATATTTTTTTAAAATGAATTCTCATCGTTATGTTTATTCTGGAGTTAAACATTGAACCATCGCAAAGAATATAATTTTCATGCATAGGCTTTGCACGGATAAAAATTCTTTTACAAATTATCATGCACACAAACGTTTCTCTTTTTTATTTTATACGAAAAGCGTATAAAAATTCAATTTAGAAGAAGCAAGCGAATAGCGACTTCATTTTACAATATGTACTATACTAGTGATCAGCTCCTGGCTTCGCCCAGGATGAAATTTTTATATACACAAACCTTCTTCGTTTATCCCTCTTTCATCAGTTGGGGAATTCAGAAGTAGTTTTAAGTTTTATTATATATGTTACGGCTAAAGATAGGTGTGAACATAAACTTAAGATTAGCCGGCTAAACTTAGGTTTATCTTCGAGAAGCAGCTAAAGTTCGATATACATCGTGAATTTTCATCTTTAGCCGGTTTATGTGCACATTAACCAAAACCAAACGGCTAAAAATGTATTCGATCGACGCGCCGAGGCGAACTACTAGTAAAGTGTTGTTTAGTTACTTTTAGAAATAATTTTATGTTTTATTAAATTATGCAATCGGTTTAGTGCATCCTTCGATAGGCGAATTTTATTTATTATTTTCTTTTTAATGTTTGGGACTTTTACCGTACAAACGAAGGTATATCAGCTTAATTATTCCCGATGACAGGTAACTTTAAAGCCAAAACATATATAATTATGTAAGTAATGTCGCAGGATATTCAAAGAAATCGGATTTTCGCAATAATCCTAGTAAGATTACTTTAGGGTTTTCAATACAAATGAATTCTAAATTTTATGCACTAAAATTTCCGAATAAGCGCAGGAAACGCAAACATTTTCCTGGTGATAAATTAATAAAGTTCATTACTGTTGGTGATATTGTTGGAGTGCGGTCGCTATGGTCAACAAAGCATATTTATTGATTGTTTCAATTACTGTAAGTTGCTTTAATTTTACATAAAATAATTTTAAAAAGATCAATTTAAAACCTAATTAAAAAACTTAATAAAACACGCATTTTTAACACATTTAAGTTGAAAGTAAGGTATATGACGTACCGCAGAAAAAACACTGGCTGCAAGAACTTGCCTAAAAGAAGACGTGCTTTTTGTTTAGCTTCTTCTCTATCTTCAACTTACCTTTTCTTCTTATTTTTCAATACACTAGTTTTCTTTAATCTTTCGACCCACATGTTATTGACATCTTATCTATCTAATAATCCTGTATATCACAGAATAACATAAAAATACTGCTATTATACACAATAATTACTCTTATACTCATTTTATTATTACTATTATTTATTAAACCTTCACCGACAATAACAACCTACACGGAAAAAGACGTCTGGGCTAATGTCATCCCGAATCTAATTAACCAACTACCTAAAACATTAAAAAGCGAAATAACAACCAAAAACATCACATATAAGTTAAAACAATACTTTTTACAATTAACTACAGATAAATATATTTTTAATAACTATTTTTAATAATTTTTTTAACTAAAATTCTAAAGTGGGTAATTCTAAAGAATCAAAAGTGTTCGTGTCGTGAGTGTCAACAAACCATGCGTAATCGGAATAATAAGTATCTGTATAAATGTATATATATTTTTAATTACATAATAATAATGTCTCTGTGTATATATTGATATAATATTATATATATGTAAACTGAACATGGTATGCGGTGAAACTCTAATGAGTTTATGTTTACACCGGTGTCAATTTGAATGTAACATTACTTACTATATTAATAAAAAAATAAAAAAATTATAAATACACATTTGTAAATTAAAAATAAGACATAATATGTCTATCATATAGACTTGTGGTGATATCAAAATACAAAAATGTTCTTAATTATTTTCAGATTTCTTATTCAGCAGCTACAGAAGTAGTCAAAGGAGAATGTCCGATCACAGGAGTGTTGGAGGACGGGTAAAAAGATTTTCCTTTAAAAAGACTAAAGATAAAGACTAAAGACTAAAGTTTAAATGTTACTATCAGATGGTATCATAAAAATATAAAAAGTTGCAACGTTTTTATTTATATTTCAGAGCTTTGAAACTGGATTTGGACGGTTTCTGTAAATGCGCTGGGTAAGTAGTTACTATTTTCAAATTAATTTTTGTGTAATATTTTATAAAAAAATAAGTATGTCCGACTACTGAGCACAGACCAATCTTCACTGTATATGGATAATCAGTACTAATATTATAAATGCGAAAGTTTGTATGGATGAATGGATGTATGTATATGAACCGATCACCATGAAATTTTGGATACACGTTCTTGGAACACCAGAAAGGACATAGGGTACCTTTCATCCAGCACGCTGACGAAGTCGCGGGCACCAGCTGGTAAATAATAAAGCAGAGAGAGCATTGTCAGTTAGAGGCAATGTTATGCTGGCACATAGATTTGCACAATGTACTATAAATCTCGGTTGTTATGCTTATAATTATGCTCTTCAGAGCATACTGCAAACATTACATTATGACTCTTATAACTAATAAACTTTTAAATTTCAGATACCCGGAAAAGGACACGGAAAAAGAATTGAGTGTGAGTTTATAAGGCTATTGTAGTTTAGAAATAACATTTTTTTTGCTGCGTTCCAAACTATAAGGAAAGCCGTTGTACGATAAAAGTGCCAAAAATTATAATAAAAAATTATTTAAATAAAAAATTTAAATGAAGAACATTTTAATTGATTCAAATTTCATGATGATCATAATTATTGATTTTCATATGATAAATCAAGACATTAACTGCCTTAATATTTCTAAAAAACATATTATTGCACTACCAAATACGTAAATAACTGTTTATTCCAGGAAACATGTTCTGCTCCTGTGGTGACACCGTCGGTGGGGTGAGTGACTTAACCTACTTAAGAACCTACTTATTTTTCTTATAAAAATAATACTGAGTTTGCTTGCTTACAGACACGTTGGGATAAGCGTTGGAATTTTATGTGGTTGCGCTGGATATTTGACGACAGAAAGGTAATTTTTTTTAATGATTTTACATAATGCTCATTATAACTCATTGTCAACTGTTGTCAATTCATCTGAAAATACATATTGTATTATATTTAATGCGTAATGTGTATGTTTTGTCATGAATGCTGTAGACTTAATATGCCCTTTTCACTTGATAACGTTTTAACTAAGTAGAGAATTTTATAAATGTATACAAAAATAAATTTTCTGTTTTAATAAAATTAGTTGGTGGGCTTCATTTTTTATATGAAAAATAGTATTTAAGCACCTAATAAGTATTTAGACATAATAACACAAAAACATTCATAGACCGTGACAAATAAATAAATAATTATGTTAAGTTTTCATCAGCTTTTTTTTAATAATAATTATCATATTGATAAAACTAAAATACTTTCAGGATGTTTCCAACACATATAGCTGAAAAAATTGTGGAAACTAAAACCTCTCATGAAAAAGTAGATGTGCCCGAGAAAACTGAGACAATCGTGCCGTCCCATGAAAAAGAAGCTCTAGTTGTAGCCCCAGCGATAAAGGAAGAGGAAGTTTTGGCATCGCCTAAAGTGGAAGAAAAAATTGTAGCTTCATCGGAAAAGAAAGAGAAAGTTGAACCTGCTCTTAAAGACGAAGAAGATGAAGCACCAATTAAAAAAGAAGATGAAGATGAAGCGTCACTTAAAGACAAGATTGAAGTTGTACCGAGAGTGAGAATAGAGGAGAAAATAGAACCTTCAGTTAAAAAAGAAAAAGAAATTGTTTCATCTCATAAAGAAGAAGACATTGTTCCATCTTCTAAAAAAGAGGAAGAAATTGTTCTATCTTCTAAAAAAGAGGAAGGAACTGATCCTTCTAAAAAAGAAGATGATGAGTCACCATTGAAAAAAGAAGAAATTATATCGAAAGATGTATCGACACATAAAAAAGATGAAGTTATCGTAAAAAAAGAGGAAGACGTTCTACTAGTTATAAAAGAAGAACCACTCGAAAAAACAAAAGAAATTGAACACTCATCTAAAGAAGAAGAATTAAAATCACCACGCAAAAAAGAAGAAGAAAAGCGTGAACCATCACTTGAAAAGGAAAAGGAAACTGCACCTTTAATCACAGAAGTCTTAGCACCTAAAAAAGAGGAGGAACCTGGATCTTCTATTGAAAAGAAAGAAGTCGAAGAACCACCTCGGAAGAAAGACGAAGATACATCAGAAGCAAAGAAAATGGAAGGAACTAAAACAAGCCCCGAGTAATTTTTATTTTTAATATTTTTTGTTGGACCTACATAGTCTATATATAGGTACTAATATTATAGACAGAAGACTTGTATTTTTTTTATGTTTGTGAATAAACTCAAAAACTTCTGGACCGATTTTGAAAATTCTTTCCATTATTATAATTTATCAGCAGTTACAGCAGCTACATTATTAATTATCAGCAGATAACATAAGATGTATTTTTTAAGGTTATACGGACGAAGTATAGTATTAATATTATGTAGTGTTTTCAACACTATAGTATTGATTTAAACAGTAACAGCAATTTTTTAAACAGTAGTATTGATTTCTGTTTTTGAACCAAGTAGTCACTTTCAGCTTGTTGTAAATTTATGTAGGTACCTTTGAATGTTTAGATTGATCGGACTAAAGACAAATGTCATTGATTTTGATTTGATAAATATCTCAAATAAATATAATGTCAAATGACATTGAGATAAAACTCGCCCTACGCGTACAGAAAAATTATAAACAAACAAGAAATTGATTAAATAATTTGATTTGTATAATATTAATAAAGCATATTTTTCAGATTCATAATAGTATCAGATGGGACCAAAGATGAAATATCTACTAAGAAAGTCCTACTCATCCTGTTCACTGCATTAATAATGGGATTGCTTGTAGTTTTTGTCAGCAAAATGATGTACAAACATTTCAAATCAAAAACGTACGGTTAGTATTTATTTAACTTTAGAAAAATAGAAAAATAAATAAATTTGACTTTAGAGTTTATGTAAAATTTTTGTAGCAATTTAATTACTTAAATTAATAATAATTTAATATATTATTAGGCTTATGTACTTAGACAAAGAAGAATAGAATTATTTTTAATATTCCTTAAATTGTTTCAGATGTAGGGCGTAGAGAAAACACAGTAGAATTAGGAAGAACGAATGGCTGTTAAAACAAACAAATTAATATTAAAATAAATAGAACGTAAAATCTTAGCATATTTATTTTAAATACTTAGTTAAAAGAAATTTTAACAAATCTTTCTTAGTTTTATTTCTTTTCTTTCGAATTTTAAATATACTGAAAATTGAACTTAGTGTAAAATTAAATAATAATAATTTCCTAGGAATCAAACCCACTCCCTCCCTGGGTACGCCGAGACCTTGTCGCGGTGGGGGGGCTCACCCTTGGCCTTGGGCCGGCCTCGGGTGCTAAGGAGGCGTACAACCGAGCGTTCCGAGCGGGCTCCCAAGCGGGAGTCCGTAGCGGAGCGCTCGCGGGAAGTACCCTCGCGGGTCTCTCAGTTGGAGGTCGGCCGCACTCCTTGAGTGTGGCCTTATGTTATTGTTTGTTCCGCACACGAGGTATGTGTGCGGATTATGAGTGGCGGGCTCCCTCCCGTCATTGGTGTTCTCCGCACTCGAGTGCTTGCACTTGAGTGCGGACTTTTCTTGAGATCCTGGCTGTCTGGAGAAGGCTGCCCGCCTTCTGCAGATGGTCTAGGGGGACCTTGCGCACATGGTTGGCTAGCTGTGTGTGCCTGCACAAGGTCCCCCCCCCCTTCGCGTGGGTATTGCCTGGGTGTCTCCGGGCAATCCCTTTCTTTGGCGATAGCCTAGCCCGTAGTGGCTAGGCTGCCCTGGGGGTGGATCGGAGTTAGGTGCCTCGGGGAGTTTTAGTGGGTATTCCCAGTGCCGCTAACATCCTAACATCAGGTGCTGGGCGACTCCCACATATCCCTATCGCCTAGCCAGCGGTAGGGAATCTGTAAGCGGATTTCTCCTCGACAAAAAAAAAAAAAAAAAGGAATCAAACCCACTAAACAAGCAAACGTTACTTATTATTTGATAATGATATTAGCAATACATGGCTCAACACCACGCATGGTCCTCTGAGCATCACATCCAGCTGATTCCTGCAATACCATTAACCTGATCGCCTGGCAACAAACCGTCCCACACTGAGCTTTCCAATTAATAACCTCCATTCGAGAACTCGTCTACCAATTGCCACTTCAGCTGGCTGATTTTTTCGGCAATTCTGAAATTCTGAAATAAATTTCTAAGGAAAGTTTCAGACTTTCTGAGCCTATCCACCGTCAAAGAAACTCCGCACATAGCCTGCGCCATAGCTCGATAACCGACTTTGAATTTGTGGACCTGTGTTGCCATGTTGCCAAGACAGGTCACGTTTCGGATTTAAAAAGAAATGGTTGAATTTGATAGCCTAATTCCTAAGGAAGGTTATAGGCTATTTATAAAGTAGCTATGACTTTTGGAAAGCGAGCAAATGGTAAAAAAAGTCAAAGAGAACGAAAACCGAAAACGAAGTAATAAATAACACATGCAGACGATAAGTGCCAAAGGCCCAAGGATAACGACCGCACTACGTGTGAAACCGGGGGACAGAGCTGGTTGGTACTTATTATAAAAATAGATTCTCGAACATATAAAATAATGCTTTACTTCACTTATCTTTTATGACTAATGACATATTATATGAATTTTACTAAAATATTATTGCCTATATATTTCATGTCCTGTTTAACACATCATTATCAGTTAGGTTACAATCCAGACGAGTCGATGCTTTATTTTATATAAAAATTTTGCTCTAAAATGGCAAACTTCATGTGTTACTTTTCATTCTTATTTTACTTGTCTTTCTTAAGTAATATAAGCTGCCAGGATATTTGTGTAAGAAGAGAAATGTAAGTTGATTTTGTTTTTATTAATTTAAAAATTTTCATTTTTATTTTAATTTTGGACTTCTGTGAAACTGTTTTATCTGTATGACTATCGTAGTTTTGTATTATTTTTATCGACACTAAATGACTAAGATTAAATTGTGGGGGAGGGCTATGTCAAATGGTAGACGTCTTGCGGCAGAGATGACGAAAGTACTAGTAATAGACATTCGTTATTGAAATTCAAAGATAAATTAGGATAATTTTGTGATTCCCTTCTTAAATAGAGTGTTTAATAAACTATGGGTTAGGTTGACTTAGTCAAAGTAATAATACAAGTCATGGATGGAATGCAAAGAAAGATTTAAACCTTGTATTCAAAAAAAAAATTATGTAACATTAGGAAGTTCCAGTAAGGCTCTCGAGAAGGTAACAGAAAGGAAAAAGAATGGGGAAAAAGGGGGAAAAGGCTAAAGTCTCGCATAAAAAACAAGATCCTTTTAATTTTTCAATTGAAATTAGTTTCTTAAGGCATGCATGTAAACTTAAAAAAAAATGCATTTATTAATAATTGCTTTATAAATATCCTTGACATAGAAATGAAAACGAAATTAATTTCCCACTAAAATTTTAATTCTAACTTGACTGTTGAAATTTTTGTTAGACTTCTGTAAACGCAATAAAGTTAAGTAAATGTTAAGTATTTCGAGAATATTTTACAGATCCGAACGAATAGTACCCAAAAGAACAATATACACATACATGGAAACATACAGGTCAAAATGTATACTGTCAATACGTTGTCCTATCAAATCTCGCATTAAATTTGGAGTGACATGGACTGAAATCAAAGTAAGTATACAATTACAAGAAAATGTTGACTGATTGATTAGAACTAAGAAAAAACAAAGATAAAGTGCTTAAGTACTGAGCCCGGAAAACCTGCGCTGAGGGGTGAGGCAAGCATCTTAACCGACCGACCAATAGGTTCATCAATTAATTAATAAAACCATCAAAGTCGTAGAAAAATAATTAATTTAGCATAGTTAGACAATAACTATCGCTATGTAGCCACGAAGCTACAATACTGAGGAAATGAATTCATTCAGTTAATGCACTTACATCCTGCCTGGCTTATCTTATGATGTTAGGTCACCTAAGGACACAAGATAAGCCAGGCTAAGCCGGCCAAGTTAAGCCAGGATCAAGACACTCTTGATGTTAGGTCTACCATCAAGTGGAGTCTCAACAAATATCACTCTTTATAATAGGAAAGAATGTAACTTTCGCCGCCATTGCAATATTATAAGAAAGATATAGACGAAATTTCACACTTCAATGAGTAGAATTTTGTCAAAGGGAACAATAAAAATTTACACTATAATTTCCATAAATCTATACTAATATTATAAAGCTGAAGAGTTTGTTAGTTTGTCAAACAAACAAACAAACTCGCGCTAATCTCGGGAACTACTGGTTCGAATTGAAAAATTATTTTTGTGTTGATAGATCATTTATCGAGGAAGGCTTTAGGCTATATAACATCACGTTGCGACTAATAGGAGCGAAGAAACAGTCGAAAATGTGGAAAAAAACGGGAAAAATTACTCATCTTTGAGAGCTTCCGTTGCGTGCGCTGCAAAAATCGTTCGAGATACCCAAATGATTCCCAAAATAACTATTCCACGCGGACGAAGTCGTGAGCACCAGTTAGTATAATAATATAGTTGTAGCACAACTGGTTATTGTATATCATAGGTAAATAATGCCTCTACTGACAATCAGACACACGTGCCAACGGGAACCCTTTATATCAAAGGCTCATTATAAGTGGCTCATATGGTTGGACATGAAAAGAAAATATTTCGGGGACTAATAATAGCGTATGTAGTCTGTGATCACGTTTTCAGACGCCTGTCGAAAGGAATGTCACGTTTTGTTGTCCTGGTTACAAGAGGAGTGAGGACTCAGATAGTATTATTTTACTTGATGACACGTATGTATGAACCAACTAATCTTAAATTTAAAGTGTAGAGTAACACTAGTTAAGTTTGAACTAAAGTTGAACGCAGATTAGAATCGACATAAGGTCAATTCTAATCTGCGTTAAAGGTTCAAGGTAAATAAGATTTATTCAGACAATATGTATTTGCATTCGAATATATTTTTTTAATTTTCTGATAACAAACCATTCACCACAATCGTTTTCGTTAATATTTTGAATTATTAATTATATTAATTCAAGTATTCTTGAATTTTTTTATAATGTTTCATATACTTTCTTTCTAACATGTAAAAAACTTTAAACCATTCATTGCGCCGAGCGAAGCTCGGTCATCCAGTCATGTATTATTATTAGCGTAAACCTTTTGCAATAATAATAATAAATTAAAAACAACATCAAAATTCTCCATGTAGTTTGCAAGAACTAATAATTTAATCGGACATAAGTTATTATTTAATTTATTTTTGTTAACAGTATCAACTGCATACCAACTTGTGTGCCAGCTTGCACGAACGGCGTTTGCACAGCTCCTGGCGTATGCTCTTGCAATTCTGGTTACATTGTTAACGAAGCAGAGCCAAATCACTGCCAACCAGTCTGCATCAATGGTTGCTCTCACGGAAAATGTGTTTCACCAAACGTGTGTGAATGTGATTTCGGATATATACTAATTAATGGGTCATGCATGCCAATTTGCACCGAACAATGTTTAAATGGCAAATGTGTGGCCCCAGAAACATGCGAGTGCCAATCAGGTTACAGACAATCCACGAACAATGTTTGCCAACCATATTGCTTTAGAGGATGTTTTCACGGTAAGTGTATAGCTCCAGAAACATGTGATTGTGAAGAAAACTATTACTTGAAAGATGGAAACTGTTTACCGATATGTAGTCAACATTGTGGCAACGGTACATGTATTGAACCAGAGGTGTGCGAATGTTTTGCAGGCTACAAAATTAATTTAAGTACAGAATTTAACGAGTCCATATGCGTTCCGAGCTGTAATTGCAACGGAACTTGTGTAGTTCCTAAGAAATGCTTATGTGATCCACCTTATATAACTAAGCATTTGACAGCCAATGACGAGCATTGTGACTGCTTCAGTAACTGCACAGATGTTTCTAGAAAATGCGAGAAAACGATCTGTGTGCCCGATGCAATTGAATTCATTGATGATGAATTAGATAATAAATCGTCAACTACAACAGAATTAATAATAATTGAGGATATAACTACAGAATCAATTTATGATGATTTATTAGATAATAATAATACAAATATAAATTCTACTGCTGAAGAACATGTCACTACTGTTGAGCCTAGGTAAGTTGGTATGGTAGCTGACGATATTTTAAAAAAAGTTCAAGTTTAGATATCTTCCAAACCTTTATCATTTAATTTTATCACGGTTTCTGTATTTCAGTTCTGTAACCAAGTGGATTACTATTGGGATTCTGTGTGCATTGACATTAATTATTTTTACAATATTAATTGTGAAGAGGAAATGTATTTCGAATTACTTTGCCACCGGGGATTACGTAATTGAAGGTAATTAATTAATTTTGATTTTATAATATTATGTAAAATTAACTTAATGAATATTTATTAAGTATATGTAGATATAAGGATATTATTTATTAGGATAGGACTTTTATGACTATACTAGCCGATTTCGTCCGCATCGACTTCATCTCAAAATATAAATATATAATTTGCTAAAGAAGTAATACTTTAAACAAAAAAAAATCGAGCACTAAATTTCTACTGTGTAACTTAATTAACTTAAAAACAACTTAATTAGGAAACTTGAA
Organism: Synanthedon tipuliformis; assembly: GCA_947623395.1. NCBI lineage: Eukaryota > Metazoa > Arthropoda > Insecta > Lepidoptera > Sesiidae > Synanthedon > Synanthedon tipuliformis. Next base: position 10,788,841 of record OX392415.1, on the reverse strand, counting down.
TTAATTAAGAACTTTAATAAAGTCATTACTATACATAAGGTTATTTATTATAATTATGGTCACCGTATATTACTGTGACACTATTTTATCTTACGTTACCCAATAATGCATTATTATTTTTCAGATAAAATGTCAGAGATTGAATTTAAGGACGAAATACATTATGAAGTTATCAAACACTAATAATAATTACCAAAGGTATCTTAAAACTTACTCATTTATTACTAAGGATGGTGTGATTAGGGTGTGATATAATATTGATAGGTATGTCTGACATAAAATAAAATATATTTAATTTTATATTTTATAACGTATTTCATTTTTGGAAACCAAAGTTGCCTAAGTCTCTATGTCATGCAAATCATTCATAATCATATTCATTATAAACAGATGCCTATGCAAGCCATAGGCTTCCTACACCACTGTTTTTCGTCTATTCCTAACCGACAAACCACGCTGTCCACCTGGTTGGTCTGCTAGGAATTTATTTTCCCAACCGTCAACCTATTTAGTTTCTCGGTTAGTATGCAACATTTATTAGATCGTGATTGCATTTACGAACTTTTGTCTCCATAATAAATATAAACACATGGGAAAATACACGGGAAAAACGAGTCGCTTTTTTGTTATGTCTTTGCTCTTTCATATTTTCCTGCGCATATCCATCGACAATCTAGTTATGGCCGCTCGTTCTTATATCACAGGCGATCTTCTGTAAGAGGATCTTTATCTACTTTTGTCAAAAGGCCTGCTCAGTTAATGACTATAGTACCTACTCAGTGTACTATGGGGATATCATTTTAATTCTGTAAAGAAGACAAGAAAAGTGAAAGAAAAGTTTATCAGTTTCGATGACAAATTCCATTCATTTCGAAATTCGCTAAGGCTTAGATTTGAAATAGGTATTGATTGACATAATTTGTCATCGCTAATAAAGATATCAATAGAAATTGTCACTTTGAATTTTCAAAGGAAAACAGACCTTATCATTCTACAACATACAAAGAATGTTGAATCTTAGGGTGATAAAGCACTTTATTTGTCGAGTTTACATATGCTAAGAAAATAAACTAATGTACCAATTCGTGGAAAATGTTGTTGATTGCACGATTACTTCTACTTATATATGTCTGTCTTTCTTTATATTTACTATATACTATGGTGTATTTGTTTATTTTCCTAAATAAAATAAAATAAATAAATAAATAGTTTGGTACAAATTCTAAAAAGTAACAAGTGTTTGGGTACTACACTATTGTGTATGACACCAACGAAAACGATACGACAATAAAAGTCAAGGATAATACAAAAACAAAAATCAAAGAGGAGAATAACAAAAGTCAAAGATAAATATTCAGATCACGTTTTATTAGGTACTTGTTTTATGTTATCGCATATAAAGAGCAGGGCGAAGGTCAGCTAATTATCTTATACGCTTAATGCAGACTGCTCGACCTTTTACGCTGTGGTCCTTATAGTAGCCCATGTTACAAATGCAGAAGTTGGGTGACGAACATACGCCATTAGGGCAACCTCCTGGGCAATGAGGTACACATCTGAAAAGTTAATAACAAAATTTATTGAAAAATTAAATAGAATTCTAAAATGTAACAACGGTTTATTGATATATTTTTTTGCTTTTTTAAAAATTATTTATCAAATGTAAACAAATAGATGGATAAGTGTTATGAAGAAGAATTTAAAAGAAAATAAATAAACAAGACAAAAAGCAGTTAATTATTGTAATCTTACACAAGAAAACTTACTTTCTTCCTGAAGGATCTTGTGGATCAAGGGTGTAGCCAGGATTGCAACCGCATCTATTGTCTTCTATACAGAAACCATTGAGACAAGGTTGAGAGCATTGTAGTCCTTCATTTGTTTGCTGATATTGGAAACTATCAGGCTGGTTAGGAGAATGGTATGGGGTGTAAGGTGGGCTGGTTGAAAAAGGAGGTCTTCCGTAACTCGGAGTATTGCAGACATTTGGTGACGAGCATCCGTTAGGGCCACACTCGCTGAAAATATTAAGAATGATGGAATTAATTTTTTCATTACCTCTTCGACGCTCCGATCGTTGTAATCTTAGCATATCGTACCCTAGGTTTCAATATTCTTTTAGACTGCATTACGAATGCAGTCTAAAAGAATATCTAGACTTATCTTATCGAATCGAAAATAAATCGAAAATAAATAACTTAAGAGTGATATGAAAACTTACGGAGGACACGAAACAGCACATTTTCCTTGTTGATCTCTGGAATAACCAGAACTGCATTTACATTCGTTGGGCCCAATACAATCTCCATTAATGCAGTTTTCACAAATCGGTTTGCAGGCCCCTTGACTGTCTTTACTATATCCGAATTCACAACGGCACTCGTTTGGACCGATGCATTCGCCATTTGCACAATTATTACAGTGAGGCTTACATACGCCAGTGTGGTCTTTGTTATAACCATTATGACAACGGCATTCATTTGGTCCAATGCAGTCTCCATTAACGCAGTGTGTACAGGTCGCTTTGCAGTTCCCTTGTTGGTCTTTGGTGTAACCTTGACGACATCTACATTCAGTAGGAGATACGCAATCACCATTGTCACAGTGGCCGCAATCCAATTTGCATGTGCCATCTGAGTTGCTCTTGTAACCTGTTTTGCATTCACACCTATTTGGTGATGTGCAGTTTCCTGTAAAGAATAAATATTTAATAACATATATAATATTTGATAAGTAATTTTATTAACCTTTGTCAGCTAGTAGATACTATATGTGAATATTATATTATTAAATATTATAGGTACCTGCTTTTTATATTAAGCAATGTAAAATATTTTAGACATTTAGTATAATTTTTTTCTTAAAATGGAAATATCCTGACGAGCTCATGTACATTTGGTTATATTTATTAATCAAATAGCATTTTTGTGTTTTGCATCTTTTCTGTGTTAACAAAATATTGTTTTGAATGGGAATTTATTGTCACATTACATATACACGACTTTTCTTAACAAAAAAATATTTAAATTAATGCTTACCATAGCCACCGCAATTATCTTTGCAACTTGGAAGACAATATCTGCTATCACGATCCAATTTGTATCCTGGATTGCAAAGGCATTCCCCGCCAGCGCAGTGACCATTTTGACACCCAATAGGGCAAGTGGGAACGCATATACCAGCTAAATTTTTCACGTGATCAGGGAAACACGTACAAGTTTCCGGAGCGGAACACAGAGCGTTTACGCATTCTTTGGTACAAACGGGATCGCAGATTTGGTAGTTATAAATGTTTCTGATGTAGCCTTTACAACAGGTTCTGATGCGGCTGAGGTCTGCTCTTGACTGAAATTCAAAAGGTGATTAATTATAAATTTCGAACAATAGCTATGTTAGAAGATTGAAGACTCTCCTATGTTATGAAAAAACATCTTATGAGTATTTAATACGTATTAGCATATCCTTTAACTGAAACATATCCTTTAAAAAATTGCAAAATATCTCTGAGGTATTATAAATTTCATAACAGCGCAGTAGTTTCAGCTTCCAATGAATCCTAAAGGAATTGAAACGAGCTCATGAAATGTTATTATTATTACATAGAGTACTTACTCCATTCCCCTGAGGTACGTGCTTTGGATCTCTCACCAATGTAGCAGTTCTAGGAAAAAAATACATTAAAGTTAGTAACAAGAATGCATTAATTTTATTATTGATGTCACGCGGTTACTCACGGAACTTCGATGTAACATACTCCAACTTCATAATTTGAGTTACCGCCTCCATATTGGTTGGATCCAGTCATGTTATTAAATCCTGGCCTGTTGTAGTCAACTATGGTGTGCTCCAGAGGATTATATGGTCTTCCGCCATTAGGATTCCCTGGTGTTATGTTTCCCGAATCAGGAGTGTCTCCCCGTTGATGATGACTTGGTGGTGGTCCGTAAGGATTGAAGCCATGAGTGTTTTGAGGATTTACGGGATACTGTCCAGGTTGTTGATTATCAGGATTGGGATAACTTGGATTATATTGTCCAGGGTAGATATTATTTGGATTAGAACCTGGATTTTCATTGGGATATCGTCCAGGTTGTCTATTATCTGAATAAGGATATCCCGGATATTGTGGACTACCCGGGGAATATCCGGGTTGAGTAGTAGGGTACTGAGTAGGACCTGAAGGGTTTGGGTTTAAAGGACGAGGGCTTGGAGGATACGTATGCTGTTGAGTTTGTGTTGTATTCTTTGAGTTGTATCCGTGTTGTTGATTAAAGCTGTCTCCGAAGTTTTGCTGTTGTGTGTCAAATTGTTGAGTATCATATTGTTGTTGATTATTATTATACCCTGGTCGCGAGTATCCAAACGAGGAGTTATTAAATGTCGTTTCGTTTCCAAAATATCTGGAAATAGCGTTTTAACATTATTAAATGATTACATTTTATAAATATCTTCATTCATTTATCTTCAATGGCTCGTTGCTACCATAATAGGGAAATAATAATATCTAAGTAAATACAATAATCGAAGACCTAGTCTCTATGGTGTCTAGACTACTATAGGTAAGTCTAGTGGTGAAAGGTGTAGATAAACATAGCACAGGAGCTATGTTTGATGTGATATGAGTGCCAATTTGTAGTGATTATGTCTCTATAGAAACTAATATATCTCTATAATTTCATTAGCAGTAGCATATTTTTACATACCTGACTAGATTTGCACCAGGATTGTAATTAATTCCCCCACCACCGCCTTTTACTGACTTTATGTATTGGACATCATCATTCGCGCACGCAAATCCAATCAGCAATACGCATAATACATAAATTTTCATTTTCTGTAATGAAAAAGTGTAAAAATAAAATAGCTTTTTGTTTTTCTTTACAATAAGGTGTAACTTAACACCAAAAGCTTTATGTAGGTACCAAAAACATTATGTACCAAAAGCTAACCAAAAGTGAATTATGTGTTCAGCTCTAATTCGCTTGCACACTAGACCAAGATTTTGAGCGATACGATTGGAGTGTTAAGTGTGCTAGGCTGTTGGTGTTTTATATAAATAGATAAATAAACACCATTCTGATAGCACCCAATTTGGAAATGTATTTAAAAAATATTTAATCCCAACATGTATACATTTTGAGAGCATTAGTTAAGTTCGTATTGTTTTTACTTCATTAACAAGCAATATAGGTTCTTAAATATCTTTACAGGGTGGAAAAAAGATCTTATATTAGAATCTTATCTTAATATTTATCTTAACTTTAGGTTTTATTGTTAAACTCTTTGCTGTTTTAAAAATTGAATTAAGTACAAATTAAAATTCACTTAGGAAGTGTTTTCAAATAAAGAATGACATAATGCATGAACTTGACTGACTCACCTTAGCTTCAGTGTCGCAATACATGTCTCAACACATCACCGCTCGACACTTAGAACGCGACTGCCAATATTAATTCTTCGTATAGACACTTAAGAGTGATCTCTATAGGCATATTATTGAAGCCATTTTGTTTACTTGTGGCTTAAGCTTATAATATACTTAATAGGGGTTCCGCACAAAAATTCATGGTACCCTACTGATAGCCATTTTTATTTTACGACAATAAATAGAAGTTGGAAATATCTCTATATTTAATTAAATTGTGTTTCCTCTACTTGGTGTAAAGTACAAGGTTAGGGCACTGTATAATTTTTAGTGTACTTATATTATGTGTATTAAAATGAAACATCACCCCACAGCACATGTGTAGAGCTATGTATGGTCTATTCCCAAAATCTCAAAAAAAAAAGTTTTATAAAGGTGTACCTTTTTCTTCTTACCCTTTTTTTTAGTTTCCTATGTCAACAGGAACTGTGATACTGTGATATTATGTCAACAGTACTCTGCCTGCTTCATTCAAAAAATAATTGCAGCCAGTGAACATTAAAATAAATGACGAATTCTATAAATATATATTATGATACACACAGACGGTCATCGTTTTTGCGTTTATTATATGCGGCCTTGCGTTTGAGGAAAAATATTTCTTATAATAAAGTTCACAGTTTTAATAAAATGTATACTGACCCCTAATTCCAGTAAATCAAGATGTCGTCATCGAAAATGGTGAGATAATGCAATCTATATTTTGCACCAATTATTTATAAATGATTATAATTATTATAGATATAGGTACTAAAATTGTCAACTTATCTGTAACTTTACTGAGGATTTAGGTCACCTATCAATCTGAGACTTCTTTTTATCTTAGCATTTCGTGTATTATTGTATAATTTTTAATTATTTTCTCTCTAAAGTTACCATACCTACCTGTTTTACTATCATATCATATCTATCATACATTATCCTTTGAGCCCTTATTGCTGGCAATAATTATAACGTTTTGATATACTTACAATGATCTGGACACTAACGAAATAATTCGTATACAAATTAACTCGCTAAAGTACAAAAAATCAGCTTAAGTGGGATAGCTGGGGCGTTGGAGATAGACAATTCTTGGAGTGGAGATCATTGACCACCTGTTCGCTGAAATGATGACCACTACTCTGTCTTACCATCTATCGTAAAACTACCATGTAGGGGCGCCGTACGTCTCTCAGTACGCAGCCCACCCTTGAGAATAATTCCAAGTGACCTATGATTCATCATCACCATCTTGTAGCTACTACCTAGTTTTAATAGTATATTTTATTTTAATTAAATTTAAAATATATAGATATAATTATTTACTTTCATCATAGTTTTATTTAAAAAAAAAAACTTGTAATAATAAATAGAGGCTCTAAGGAGGAGATTAGAATTGGTTTATGATTATTGAAATAACTCAAAATCTTTATGGAATCGTGAACAAGACGAGTCAAGAGCGCTTAAAAATTTATACGCCTGAAAAAATTTTTACACAATTGACCAAAGCGAGGGAAATGTTTGCTTTGTTATTATTATTATTTTAAACTAATATTCTACTTAATAATAATGTTCTTTTGTTATTCTACTTAATATATGAGTCACTAAAACATCTTACTAATGGTCAGTGATTTATGACTAATGTGAAAAACTTTGAAAAAAAAAAACTTTTAATAAAGTTATACCTATGCACTGACGTATAGTCTGTGTACCTTTGTCACAAAATTACCATTATTATTTCTTATATCTAGGATATAAGTACTAAGATTAATGGTGTATCTATTTCAATTGGTCATCATATTCAAAACAGCTTAGCTATGTACTAATTTCAATAGTGTAAAGTCAAAAAATAAGTCGTTGTCGCATGACATTATAATGTTTTTTTATTTTCGTAGAAGTTCGAATTGCGGTTATAATAAATGTGGTTAGGTAGGTATAATGAATATTGTTTATTTTATTTTGTACAACCAATCCGCTAAATAGTGGAAATTTTATATTAAAATTCACAACGTATTTGTGTACAATCGCGAATCTTTGTTATGTGAGTAATGTAAACAAGTTTTGCATAGAATTGTTTCGGTTTGACTGTATTTGTGTTATAAAACTTTTTTAAATTAGCGTGGAAGTCGAAGATATATACTACAATAACACAGACCTACTTACAAATGACATTTATTTTTTTACCATCACGCTTATAAATTTATTTCACACACATAAATTATACATAAATAGGTTAATATTTTTTCGTAATTACAAAAAATAATTACAAACACCATACAGCGCCATCTAATAGAATCTTTCAGAAACAATTGTAGCAGAGCCATCTATGTGCTCGACGTAGAATTAACTAGTCCGGTCATAATTCGGTAACGGCTTCACCATTAAGATTTACAATTTCAATAGCGTGCTCAGAAGGTGGTCTCCAACAAGGAATCTCTGCGTACAATGGTTCAGATGTAGTAGCATCAATTATGTCTTGTCTCGCCTCACACTTCAGCGCTTCGATTATTGTGGACTCTGTAAGAGATACTCGAAGGGGACGTAGTTCGTCACATGACTCGACAGATGGCACTGACTGTTGCGTTTGAGCGATGTTATAATCTATATTTCTTCTTGGTAGATGATCGTAATGACATTCAAGAATTCCTAAAAATAATATATTATAATAATATTTTTTTTACTGGCAACGTGTTTCCATTCGGCTAAAAAAATTTACGTACCTCTGAAATTTTCTAACATTGTAGGTGAAATTGTTTGCACCACCACTGGCCTCATAAATTGCTTTAGATTACGATCCAAAGTTGATATTGGCTGATAGTGACATTTTTCTGATGGTGGATCTAAAAAAAAAATAGAAAAAGAGAATTATGTGTTGGCCCATGAGGGGATCGAACCCGCGACCTTCGCGTTATTAGCACGACGCTCTAACCAACTGAGCTAATGGGCCACGATACGTAATCCTTTCAATATTTTGTATATATACGTCTTATGATAATAATGAATATTATTTCTTTTTATCCTAATAGCGGTTTAAATTAATTAAATACATGAATTAAAACAGTTTGTATTATATAAATAATGACGGTAACGTATTTAACAGGTATTTATTTGGCGTATTATCTTTTCAATCTTTAGTAAATAATGGAATTCAAACATAACTACATTAATTTACAATGTAGCGATTTTCAATAATGATTTAATGGGTTATAATAATACGAACTAAATTAATTTTGATGATATTTAACGTATAATAAATAATCAAGTAAATAAGAGTTTACTAAAAAGAACGCAAGATGTCGCCAGTAGTCGTTAAATATCGGTGTGTTTTGCCGAGGTCCAAAAAACTGCCAGTACCAAATGGGCAGAAATTGAAAAAAAAAGCAGCTCAAAATTTGTTGCTAATTATTTGCCATAAATCAATTTTGTTGGTCTAACCGATCTCGAGAAATCGACAAAAATGCTAGCTTTACGTAAGGATAGCAGAAAAAAAGTATAACACAGAAATAATAAATAACATATAAGGTACTGAAAAACATAACAGTTCAGTACATCCTCCTCATTTTTTTTTTAAATAGATTTTCTCTATTTTGTTTAGCAATTATTGACGTTGTTGGACTTAGAAATTCGGCCATAATTTGAAACATTTATGATCCAATTAAGATGTAGTTAAATATTCACAAATTGGATGCAGATGTAGAATTTAGATATACACAATGTGTAAAATTTTATTTATTTATTTATCAGTGAACGATTAATGACATTAAGTTAAGTGCCACTACTTACCAGGTAAAGGAGTATGAAAAATGCTTCTCACATATGGCGGTGGTATATCGTTATTATCGATCATCACTTGCATCCTTATATCATTCATTTTTCTGAGATCTTCGAAACGTGGTCTTCGGCATCTCTCTAACATTACTATTACTACTGCCACAGTGATAACCGCCATCATAACACCGCCGGCAATGCTTATAACCGAAATGAGATCGAGCGATGATCTCTCTCTTCCCTTATCTCCCATCACAGCTGTAATATGCTCCGGCTCTGTTAAAATATCAAAAGTCTCTTCATCTATCGGTTCGTCTGTTGTTAAACCATTAGTTGCATTAGTTTTCACTCCTTTAGTATTGTTAGTTTTTACAGGTCGTGTCAGAACTGAAGATTTGTTGGATAAATTAAAATTCGACGTAACATTTTTTTTTAAAACATTTATCATCGTCGTCTTTCTTTGTATCGCTGGGTGTTTAGTTGATGTAACATTTTTAACTGTAGTTTGAGGCAGCATACTGCTCTCTGTAGATGTTACGACTCTTATCGTAACAGGAGAAGTGATTTGTGTTACATTGGTGCTAGAGAGTGTAGTCGATCTGCTTGTATTCTGGCTGACGTTAGTTGAAGGAGTAGATACTGTTAAGTGGTTAGAAATGTTCGTTCTGTTAACCGCATTCATCGTGCTCGACATGCTGTTAGTTGCATTCGAAGTTTTTGGCATGATTCTATTTATAAACACGTTTTGTATAGCAACAGAATTAGTCAGAGAAGAAGTGATATTCCAAGATGGCGACGTCGGTTTCTTCAAAGGAGCCGTTGTGGAGGTCTCAACGGACATTGATTTCGTGAACGCATGCTCTGAAGCATTAATTTTAGTGACGTCATTGTTCTTTTTTGTCAAATAAATTGCTGTCGTTACAGCGAGCTTCTTGAAAGTGGAGGATATTGAAGTTGGTATTATAGATACAATTATTGTCCTAGGAGTGGTATTCGTCGAAGAAAGCTCTTTGGTACTGCGTATTTTTGATTGAAACTCGTTGAACTTTTGCTTTGTTTCTGTCAATTCACCTTTTGTCGCTGGTTTTATCCAAATCTCTTTTCGCTTGAATTTCATTGTAGTTGGATATACTCTTATAGTTGTTTCTGGTTTTCGTGTTGATTCAATTTTTTCTGTAGTTCTCGTTGGTAAGTAAGTAGTTGTACTTTCAGTAGTGGTAACAAAAGAACTTATAGTAGCCAAAGAACGTACTGTGGATTGAGTTGCTTTTGAAAATGGTGTAGTATATGCAGTAATTAAGGTGGACCCCAACGGTACTGTTGCTTCTGATCTGTTATAACTAGAATTTGTTATTGAGTATTTTTTAGTAAAATCTTCCTTTATCGATTGCAAATTTGTCTTTGGTAATGAGGCCGTCGTTGAGCTGTTTTCAAATTTAGAAACTGCGGTAGTATGTATAGGTCGTGATGTGATTCTATTTTTGTCTGAATTTTCATAAATAGATTTTGTTTGGCTTGATGTAATACTAAAAGTTTTCTCAGATGGTTTGGTAACAGTTTCTATAACTTCTGATTTACTAAAGGTTGCATGTGAACTGGTGACAGGCATGCTTGTCGATGGAGTATAATCAATAGACACTTTGGCGGTCGTTAGTGGTTCCTCTTTAAGAGTCGTTGACATTGTAGTAGTGGTTGTTGTTGTAGTTATGAGTTCTTCACAACTGTAATAGAAAATATTTACACTAAAAAAAAACAAATCTTTTAATGTTTTGGATTTTTAAAATGATTTCTATAAAAATAAAGATAAATTTCTTCAATGAAAATATAGAAACTGAAAGGTTTAATTTTTTATATAAAATTGTTTTTTTATTTTCTTTTAATAAAGAAACTATTTTAATAAAACAAGAAAACCCTTGACAACGAAAATTTACCTAAGGATCATCGGTCGAGTGGTTGAGGCGGCGTACCTACGTACTCGTAACTAAAAACTAAACTTACGATCCTGTCTACTTACTATTACTTTCTGCCAAATTAATCTATTCATAAATAGAAAATCACTAAAATTATTTAAATCACTAAAATAAAGCGCAGCGTAGGACATCCACTCACAAGGTGGACAGACGACCTAATAAAGGCCACGGGTCAGCGGTGGATCCAGGCTGCTTCTGACCATTGGAAAGTTATGGGGGAGGCCTATGTCCAGTAGTGGACGTCCTACGGCTGGGATGATGATGATGAAAAAAAAAAACTGTACTAATATTCAAATATATACCACTGGTTTGATAAATAATGATTATTATTACTGTCATTATTATTTAATAATATTTAACTAAAGTGGTAACCCACCTCTCACCTTTCCATCCATCCTTGCATTGGCATTCTCCTGTTAATGGTGAACATGTTCCATGATTGCATTTTTTGCATTCGTTTACGCAATTCGGTCCCCATGTATTAGGCGGACAGTCTGAAAATGACACGATAGATACACGACAATAATATATAATATATTACGAAAAGCAGGAATGTCTTTTTTATAGCCATAGAAATGTTATTTTAGTTAATAATAGTAAAAAACTACAAATTATTGTCAAATGTTATGATAACCAAATGATAACGTTAGAATTAGAAATAGGTCATGCACTTAGTGGGAATTAAACTAATATGAGGTTACATGTACGCACTTATTGAAAATAAAATAAACTCGTACCCTTAGAGCATCCACCGCCAGTTTTGCCATTCGGACATATGGCAACACAGGAGACATCTTTCAACTTGTATCCTGGACAGCAGATGGCTACTTCTGCTGTACGTTCTTCTGTCTGAAAAAATGAGAGATTTTATTATTTTAAAGTCTCAAAAATAGTAAATATGTAGTAATATTTTTTTTATTTTACTATTAAATATTGAGACTATTGAGTAGAGTGTATTTTTCAAACAATTAAAAGTATAAAAGCTATACCTGGTTAGATTTTTATTTGGCGTCATCGAAGTACTATAACTATTGTATTTGCGTCACAAATGCCAAAGCGGCAGATAAAAAGTACGCCTAAAAAGGAATTGTGGTGGAGTTTTGCCTTCGCGCGTCATTGCTAATAGGTAATAACGACCACGTTCTACTATTGATTTTAAACTCTAATATGTTGACGTAAAGTCACATTTTCTTTAAATGACAGATGTTTGGCTGGTTTTAAACACTTTTAAATGACAGTTGAAATTGTTGCTGCTTATGCTTACGCCATAATGTTCCATAGATTCGTAGTGTTTTGTATGGCGTGCGAAATCCTAGTTGTAATACCTACATTGATGTTTGGCGTTGTGCAATATTAGCTTGAAAAAGTATTTTTTTTATTATTATTAGAGATGGGGTTTGCTCTTGGCCAACAACCAACTTTGTAACAAGGATGAGGCCTAAGATAGAGCGAGCTTATCCAGAAGATGCCTGTTCACTCTAACTTTGAAAATATTTGGGTTATATGAGCTCGGAAATACAGACTTCCAAACCTTGGCAGTGCGCATTTTTAAATATTTTTATTTATTTATTTAATAAAAATATTATTATTAAATTATTTATAAAGGATGTTTTAAAGCGCTAGGTACTAAAAAGAGGGATTTTGACAAGATGAAGATGGTAATCAGCCGTACGTCTGTATGTCCGATGGAAGTTTACCCTAAAGTAACTTTAACTAAAGTAAACGTTTAACTATGAAAAGTTTTTTTTACCTCAAGCCTGGTTAAGTCCCTCATCTCGGTGGTCCATCGTGAACATCTCGGAGGCATTGAGAAGCACCACTCGTAGGTGCGCACCGACATGGGCGCCCGGTACTTGACACGTTTCGTTATATTGTAACTGGAAACATTATGGTAGAGATTTTAGTTTTGCATTTGAGACTTTTAATATTTTAATAAATTAAACTGTATTTTCAGTTTCAATTAAATATAGGGTGTATTCCCAGTAGTTCGGTTGCGACTCGCGCCTGGATTCGTACATATCGAATATTTTCTGCTAATTATATAAGTAAACCTTCCTTGTTTATCGCTCTTTCTATTAGTGAAAATCGTATCAAATTCCAGAAGGTTTAGAAGAAGTTAGCGGCTGATGCCCGCAACTTCGTACCGACTGTAGATCGTTTTTGAAAATCCCAATTTTTCGAGGATAAAAAGTACCCTATAGCTTAATCCAGGTAATCATAAATATATTAGTGAAAGCCGCATTCAAATCGATTAAGCCGTTTTTGAGATTAGCATACACAAACGCACAGACAAACAAAACAAAAATTATATATTTTTGAAGTCGATTTTTTTAAAATTTTTTTATATTAATTGGTGTAATTACTTGACAGTTTTAGTAGCATTTTTTAATATTATAAAACAAGGCTCTTTAAGGCTACTAAGCTAAGTTAATAGTTAGTTAGTATTATTAGTTAATATTAATAGTTAAGACAAGTAACTTACTTCTGTTTCACCATGCACACATTGGGCCCACTCAAGCCCAACACTTCCACCATCATAAATGTCATCACAATCACTATCACGAACCATATTTTAGTTTTTATAGTCGCATTGTCTATGAACATACTCATTTTTACACAACACTATGACTACTCCATGACTCTTTATGTTCTTCCCCTTGTGGCATATCGTCTTCTGTTGTCACACCTGATACAAATAAAACAATTGTTAGGTAAATAATTTTTTCTTATATTATAACTTACTAGCTGGTGCCCGCGACTTCGTCCGCGTTGAAAAAGCAATATATCGCCTGACATCGTTATTGCTATTATACTTAGCCAGCTCAGTTTCCTTAATTAGATAATCCCTCGGGAGCAGTACTTATTTTCTGGATGAAAGGTACCCTATGTCCTTTCTGGTGTGTCAGGCAACGTGTATACAAAATTTCATGGTGATCGGTTCAGTAGTTTTTGCGAGAAAGAGTTACAAACATCCATACAAACTTTCGCATTTATAATATTAGTACGGATTAGCAAACCAAAAATTATATACATACTAGCCGTTGCACGCGACTTCGTGTAACTTTATAAAATATAGCCTAAAATATAGCCTATGTTACTCCCTGATAACCTAGCTTTCTATAGGTGAAATAATTTTTCATATAGGTCCAGTAGTTTCCGAGCCTATTCCATTCAAACAAACAAACAATAAAATTTTTCATCTTTATATTATTAGTATAGATAAACATTTCTCTTTTACCATGGTTTAGTTTAAGTAGGAAACGGAAAAGACAGAGGCGGACATATACTTTGTGTATTAGACCAGAAGAAGAAATAACCTATCTCCAAAATAGGTATTAGGTATACAAAGTTCCTAGTCAATTTAATTTTGACAATGTAAATTAAATAACAACGAAGATTGTTTACAAAATAGGACTTAGCAGATATTAAAAACAGACTAAGTAAATGTTTACGGAATCTTGTTTAAAACTCCGGTTCTTCTCTGTATACATACATAAAATATGCATAAAATAAACAAACGAATTAATAATTTGGGTGATTCATACGTATAGTATTTTTGGTGAGGACGTAATGAGAATTTCATAATTTAAGCCGGCCAAGTACTTAACTGATAGGAAAACTTATCACTAAAACCTAAAACCTAAAACTAAGGCACTGAAAACTAAATATATAACTACTTAGTTAAAGAAAGGTTGATATTTTGAAGTTTTTTAATTTTTTCTATAAACAAAATGTAATAGCCTCTTCAACAAGACAAAATACAGGCATCTGTATGATAAAAAAATGTTTATTTGTACATATTTTTTTATTATTTAATTATTTAGGGCATTTAAGAAAACAAGAAATAAAATAGCTTAAGCAGTTCAAATATTTTTAAAAACTTACTACACAATTGCCGTTTCTTTTGAGGAATTTCAATAATAAAATTATTCGAATTAGGGTATACTTTATAGGTAATTTGAATTTTTAAAAGAACACGTAAAATAATATTTTTTCTATAAATATTTAGATTTTTTATATTACACTTGCTGTTGCACGCGACTTCGCCCGCGTATATTTATAAAACTAACTTAACTTTTTTAACTTACTTCGTAAAATTTTAGCGTAACTTTTCGTTTATCTAACTAACTAACTTTATAAATTACTCGCTGCGCTGATAATGTAGCTTTCTATAGGTGACAGAATTTTGAAAATCGATCCACTAGTTTTTGAGTTTATTCATAGTAACATAAATTATAAATTTGCATACTTTAATACTTTATAATTTTAGTATAGAAAAATTTAACTTAAGCTCTAAAAAAATTCCATTCACGAATGATAGTATCACAACTCCCCAAATAGTTACGAAATATCAGAACTCGATGTAGGACTATCTCACGAAACCGTACAATTAATTCAGATGGCCTCTTTATTCTCCATCCTGCCGCAGTTAGTTGACCTCGGATGGGTATTTAGATTGCCCCTACAGCTACTATCGAAACTTAAACCAGGCGATTTAGAATCTGGTAGCAGTTTAATGAACCCCTTTTGTGACAAGATTGATTTGTGAACGAGTATTATTAAAGTATTACGTTTAACTGATACGGTTTCATCAGAAAGGAAAGAAGGTTCGTAGCATAGAGGTTCGTAGTTTTATTAAGATGTCACTTCTCTACGAAGTTAGGCGACTATCATGGCTATATTAACTTTGGAAGCTGCTGCACGAAAAAGAAAGCGAAAATCTCTTAAATTATTTTACCACGATGTTATTTCTCCTGTCTTTGCCATGTTTGTATTAACGAGAATACAATATTGTCAATCTAAAATCAAAAGACGGATGAAACCGGGCGAGACAGCTAATAGTCACCATAAAATGGCATTTGTAGGTCTTGCAATACTATGCGATTATGCAGCCGGAATGCCTAACGGACCTAAGGATCTAGATTTAATGGAGTGTCTAATTTGTAAATATTATCTGTAAAATCTCTTTGAGTACCTATATGATAAAATTATTAAGTAATGTTTTATGTCGCGACTTCGTCCGCGTTCTGGATGACAGGTATCCTATATCATTGCCTATATCCTATTTCATTGAAATCCATTCAATGAAATAGGATATAGTTTTTGTAGTTTTTGCGTGAAAGAGTTACAAACATCCATACATACATCCATACATCCATAAAAACTTTAACATTTATAATATTATTAGTACGGATGTCGCACAGGCGTTGAGGCGTTAGAAAAATGAACGGCCAGCCGCGGCATAATGTAATGCGCAAGATTCGCATGTGTTCAATGTGCTCCAATTGGTGGCAGGATGCGTCGATTGGACGCTTTTATCAATGGCGACGACCTCTTTCATGTTGAATGAATACTGTCACCGCTAATGCACTCTAACCCACCACTCACTTGAGCTGCTCAGAGCTTCTAAACTTTGACGATATTCAACTTAAATTCGATAAGCATTTCCTATAAAGTAAACCTATAATCCTAAGTCAGAGCTTAAAGCAAGCAACTTAATCACTCTTTCAATTGGTTTGGTCCGCATTAAAAATAAAATATATAAAGCCTGCCAATATTATATGAGCAATATAACGCCCAATAACTTGATTGCTGTGATAGAATTGGTATTTATTTTTAAAGATCCTTCGGAATAGTACCTACTTTTTTCTGGTTGAAAGTTACCCTGCCTTTTTCAGTATCCTTGACAATGTATATCCAAAAATTAATGATGATCGCTTGAGTAGTTAAAGTGTGAAAGCGTTACAAACAAACTAACTTACATAGAAAGAAAGCAGAAAGAAAGAATTGCTTTATTCGCCATTACAACGACACAAACATAAAAAAAAACAACAAAACAGAAATTTAAAGGTAAAAGAGTGTCCTCGCAACAGTGAAACGGTCACTGGCTCAGCATTATGCTGAGATGCAAGCACCTACAGTGCAGCGCATACTCATTTATAATATTAGCAGGAAGTAAGAATACGAGTAAGATACCGAGTAAAATATTAGTATGTCGGTTATCAATCAATCCTTTAACTATAAAGGTTTGTATGTTTTGTCAGTGAACGGTTAAAATAACTAGGTCTAATAGAGGGGTCCAAATAGCCATCTTCCGTTTGTCATCAATTGATATGTTTATGAAAATTAACGCGACAGTTTAATGCCGTTTTTCGAGTGATAACGTTACAATGTGCATCGAATGAACTTTGAACTGATGTCGGTTGGAATTTGCGAGCGATAGCAAGATTTTAGTTGGGGTCATTGAATTTTTTGAAGCTTTTGTTCGTGTTAATAATAATATCAGACTAGCTTTTGTTCGTGTATTCGTCCGCGTTGAAATATTAAAATGTTGGATGATTGACACTATTCTCGGAAACTGCTGAAAAAATATTTAAAGATAATATTAGAAATATGAAAGTAACTCTGTCTGTCTGTCTGTTAACTTTCCAAGCCTTAAACAACTCAACCTATCATTGCATACACATTGTCAGGGCAGAACGAGGCATAGGGCATAGGGTAATTTTCTATCAGAAAAATTACTATTCCTGAGTCGTCAAAAATAAATATCAGTTCTATCACAGCAATCTAGTTGTTAGGGGTTATAATTGCTCATTATTATATAAGATACTTGCTGCTGCACGGACTTCGCCCGTAACTTTTTTTTATAAAATATAGCCTATGTTATTCGCTGCTAATAAATATAGCTTTCTAAGGTGAAAGCCCCAAAATGAATAATGATAATACAAAAACAAATTAAACTTTCTATTGGTGAAAGAATTTTCAAAATCTGCTGTCCAGTAGTTTTTGAGTTTATTCATTACAAACAAAATAAAAAAATCTCTCTTTATAATATTAGTATAGATAAGATTGGAACATTAAAGAATACATATAAATACACGAATATATACATAAAATATTATATACACGAAATGTATATAATATTTTATTGTATAGAGTAACTCTTTAGGAGTATCTGTGTTCTAAACAGATTTAACTAAATGAATAATTATCATTCAACATTAATTAATTGAAATGCGTAGCGCATAATATAGTAAAATTAATTAGATCACATCCTTTGATAAAACAGAGCATTGTTTACGATGTCTATTATTTAATAAATTAAATTATGATACGCGATCAAACATTAAATTAAACGTTGTTATTTTACAGAAATTATAACTTATTCACATAATTATTTCATTATAATAAAGGAATTTCATTATTTTCTTATAGTCTCTGGAATCAATGCGGCTATTTGAAAACAATCTGACTATTTAGATATTTGAAAGGTATTACAGGTGGAGATAGGCTATATATTTTGTCTATACTTACTAGATAAAGTCGTGTAATAGATGTATCAATTAAAGTACTCAATAGAAGGAAATGTAATAAAACCATGAGTTAAACTTAAATAGCAGCCAAGAAGTATGTGAATTAATATGAAAGTCCCCTAAGGAGTGGAACTAAATGTTACATCAATTAAGCCGTTTAATGCGTAATGTCCACTTGTGACGACACAATGTATGACCGGCGAAGTGACAGCTGTTGAATAAATTAACCAGAGTTTTAATGTAGTATATGTAACGACAATGTCCTAGTATTATTTGCTAAATATTATACCATCACTAGAAGTGAAATATCGCAGTGGGATGGAACTTATGACAAGCGTTGGTTGAAGTTACATTTAGTTAGAACCACGACAAGATTCTAAAAAAGTATTAGGGCCTCTTTCACCATCTGTCAAGTAGGCTAACGGTCATTTAAAGTCACCTGTCACCGGGAATAATTTAGCTGATATACTTTTGTTTGTAAGGTAAAAGTCCAAAACATTAAAAAGAAAATAATTAAAAAAATCGTCTATCGAAGGATGCACTAAGCCGAGTGCATAATTTAATATAACATAAAATTATTTCTAAACACACTTACTTGTAGTTGGTGAAAGAGTAGTACTTGTAGTTATTGTCGATTTTTAATGCATATATTCTAAAGAATTTTTTAAATAAGAATTAAAATGTTTGAATAACAATAATTTTAAAATTTAAATTAGAAATTTAAATTGTTAAAATATTGCCGAAGCTTTAAATTTGACGCGCTTTTGAAATTTCGAAGTAATTCTTTGGTTGTTTGTTGGAATATTTTAAATTTTGAATTTTTATAATTTGAATTTTTAATTTTAATTCAATTGGACAATGAACATTATTTCCTGCAATTTATTTTGCTTAATTATTACGCTGATATTCAAAATTAATTCAGTAAAATGTTGGTTATTTTGCTTTTAAAAATTTGCTACTTTGTGAAACATTCCGACTACATTAACTTAATTAAAATTTAATTACATTAATTTTTTTTAATTATGTCAATAAAACTTACCAATCAACATGCAGATTGAAATTCACAAGTTTCACACACTAATACACTTATACCAAATGTACCAGGGCAGCAGGGGCTAGAAGGAGCGCGACAAAAATACATGTGTGATCCCATATAGCGACAGGATTCAACTGGGAGGGACATTAGAAGCTTGGTTTGGGGCCGGGATACACCGATACAATGCCATATAGATAAGGCCAAACTATACTACTATAGTTTGTTGATATGTTTCTTATTTGAATTAGAATCTAAACAGAAGTTGAGTGCTTCCAAGAAATAGGAGTACTACCTATGTCGGGTTCCTGGGAATTTATGTATATTTAAATTTTATCCTAGGTTTTATAATTTTTTTTTTTCAAAATTATAAATTTTACTTTTGTCTTAAGATATTTTTAACAATTATTTTGGTACTAATAACTTAGCTTTTCAGTACACTTTATGTCAAAATTAATCGTTTTCTGACTGAGGTTCCTGATTTAATTTTATTAGCTTTTTACCGCGATTTGACCTTTTTTTTTTTTTTTTTTTTTTTTTTTTTTACGCTAGGAAATGCGTTACGCATACACACACCGTCTGGGGGGACGGTGTGGTTATGTGGGACTCCCCTCCCCCTGATGAGGGAGTTATACCCACTAAAACCAAGCGGCGGTCTTCCACAGCAGCAGGAGAATCCTGGGCCCAGCGCCACCAGGGCCCTTCCCTGCTATGCCCCCCATTTTACGGGAGGGCACCTCCCACCCCGACCGCTCGGGGTGTTGTCCGGTCACGAGCCGCGTGACTTGACGGCGCATTTCCCCATGATACGCCGCCCGCGACCCGTAGACGCTCGAGTTATCGGCTTCGATTGCCAGCACCTCGGCGCCGCCTTCTCCGAGCGGGATCGGCTCTCTCTCGATCCCGCTCGGCGGCCTCCTTCTTGAGCATTACTGCCTCACAGAAGGAGACCGCGGCCCTCCAGCCATCCTCACTCCCTAGCATAGCCGCGACTACTGCTGGTGGGGACAGATCACTCCCGATTTGATCGACTAGGACTCGACGCTCGGACGCCCAAGCAAGGCAGTCCTCCAGCGTATGCTGGGCGGAGTCCTGGTCAGAAGCGCAATGGTGGCATTGTGCCGTCCTTTCCCGCCCGATTCGATTCAGATACTCACCGAAGCAGCCGTGCCCGGTGAGTATCTGAGTCAATCTGTAGGTGACACAACCGAATTTTCTGTCTATCCATGCTTCGAAGTTCGGCAGAATTGCTCCGACTATACGTTGGCGCGTACCACGAGGCTCCTCCAGCCTCCCGCGCCAAACCTCCAAGGCCTGATGTCGGGCATTCCGCCGTAACATTCCGAATCCCGATCCTGACGTATTACACTCCCCCTCCTCCTCCCGGCCGTCGCCCCGCAACTGGTTGTAAACCATTGCGTCCATTTCAGCCAGAATGTCAAATGGAGGGGAGCGTGCCAGGACTGTCGCCGCCTCAAAAGATATTGTCCGGTATCCTCGTGCGATACGTATAGCCATCAAACGCTGCAAGCTGTTCAAGAGAGCTCTGCAGCGGGAAGAGTCCTCCAGGTCTTTTGACCAGACGGGCGCCCCGTAGAGGGCCATAGATCGCACGACGCCCATGTAGAGGCGACGAACTTCCTCCCGTGGTCCGCCGAGATTGGGCAGCAGTCTGTGCAATGCACCAGCTACCCCTCGAATTCGGGGGACAAGGCGCTCGAAATGTTCTTCGAAGCTCCACTTCGGATCCAGGGTGAGGCCAAGGTACCTCATGCACTGCCCTATTTGTACTTCTGTGTCCCCTACCTTTATCGCCGAGATGGGTGGCTCCATTCTCTTGCGTAGGGAATGAAACCACAAGGCTTCAGTTTTCTGAGGCGCTATCCTGAGGCCCAGCTCGGTGATTTTCCGGACGACCATTTTTACGCCTAGTTCAGCGAGCATAATTACCTGGCGAAAGCCTAATCCCCTGGCTAGAATCAGTGTGTCGTCCGCGTAGCAGACGACACTTAATCCATCGGGGAGACTGGTGCGTAGGACCGCGTCATAGGCAAGGTTCCACAATAGGGGTCCCAAAACGGACCCCTGGGGAACCCCGCAGCTTATCTTCCTCTCGTGTCTGTTACCATCCCGATCAATGTAGTGGATGGACCGGTCGCGCAAATATGACCCAACGATTGTCCTCAGGTAGGGAGGCACGTTGTGGTAATCAAGTGCCTCTCGTATCGCTTGCCAGGGGAGGGTCCCGAAGGCATTGACTATGTCTAAGCTTATAGCCAACGCCACTCCGCCCGCTTGGATAGTCGACTCCGTCAGAGAGCGGACGTACCTGATTGCGTCCACCGTCGAACGTCCTTCTCGGAAGCCATATTGGCAGTTCGATAAGTCGGGGCCTACGCGCGACAGATGCCCGCTAAGGCGAGCAGCGATAATCCGCTCAAAGAGCTTCGCTCCTTCGTCTAGCAGGCAAATTGGACGGTACGCAGAGGGAGAATCTGCGGGCCTTCCTTCCTTTTTAAGGAGCACCAATCTCGCTTCCTTCCAACCAAGGGGGAAAACACCCAGACGAAGACAGCTGGTAAATAGGCGCCTGAGTCTACTCCCTAAGACAGACAGAGCTAACACCCAAGCTCGGCCTGGAACTCCATCAGGGCCCGGCGCGGTGTTACGGGAGGCGAGTCGCTTCACTGCTCGGTCTAGCTCATCCTCCGTCACCTCGTATTCTTCCGACCAGGACAAGGGCGGAAGATCTGAGGGACTGTCCTGGACCCTTGGGAAGAGTGTATCCACAACTTTGCCCACGAACTCTAGATCCAGGGTTTCTGCAAGTGGTGGGACCCACGGTCTGAGCTTGCCCAATACCATCTTGTATGAGCGCCCCCATGGATCCTCATCCAGTTTATCTATGAGTTCTTTCCAGGACCGA
The DNA here is from genome assembly GCA_947623395.1 of Synanthedon tipuliformis. Taxonomy (NCBI): domain Eukaryota; kingdom Metazoa; phylum Arthropoda; class Insecta; order Lepidoptera; family Sesiidae; genus Synanthedon; species Synanthedon tipuliformis. The sequence goes on along the minus strand of OX392415.1, from coordinate 10,766,424 downwards.
GCCTTGGCCTGAGCGATGGCAACACTGAGTGCCTTCGTGGCGGCTCCATACTCCCTACGCGCTCCGGCTGTCTCCTCGGTGGTGGCTCGCCGTCTCCTTCGGGCTCGCAGGTACCGGCGACGGGATCTCATGACTGCAGTGCGTAGTTGCGCTATCTCCTCGCTCCACCAATACGCTGCGCAGTTTTTGGGCGGCCTAACCCGGGGCATCGATGCGTCACAAATAGACGTCATGACTCGCCTGAACCAGTCCGCTTGTTCTTCCGGGTTGGGCGAGATCTGTTCTTCCGTCCAATCAGCGGCGTGGGCTGCAGCAGCGACCATATCCCGGTCAAGCCGCTTGAGAGACCAACGCCGCGGGAAGTTTTCGACCTGCCGGAGACAGCTGCGGTGGCCGAAGTCCATATCTATTATAATATGTCGGTGGTCAGAAAGGGTGACCACCTCCTCGGCTACCCTCCAGTTCGATACCGTGCGTATTGCAGAGGCAGTTGCCCACGATAGATCGATGACCGACTCCCCCTGCCAACGCACACAGGTGCTGACCGAGCCTTGGTTTACTAGCTGGAGGTCCAATTCTGCCGCCCACTCCAAGAGGGTTTCTCCTCTGAGGTCATTTCTTTTATCGCCCCACACTCTAGAGTGGGCGTTAAAGTCGCCCAGGAAGAGCATTGGACGAGCTGTATGAGCGCCGATGCAGACAGCAAGCCCGTCCAGGTACGCCTCAAACGCGGCAAGGCCGCAGTTCGGGGATATGTAGCAGCTTACCACTACCGTGGAGCCCCACTCCACTGCTACGTAACCCCTCCCGCTTTGTAGGGGGGTGCAATGGAGGTCTTGCACCCCACCCGCCCAGTATATTGCGGCGGAACCATCACTAGCCCCGAACCAACGAGGGTGGTCCGGGATGGAATAAGGTTCCGACACCACCGCCAGGGCAATAGACCGCTCCGCGATAGTCTGCATAAGCAGATCCTGCGCTGCACGGCAGTGGTTCAAATTGCCCTGTAATACTTTATGTGGGGGCGGGAATTTTAGGCCTCCATTTCCTCTCCCGCCGGTAAAGTGACCGGCTGGGCCGTCTCAGGTCTTTCAGTGGCCTGCGTGGGAGAAAGAGTGTCTCTCTTCCTCTTCTTTGGAGGTGTACACTTTTTGGATCCCAGCCGGTGTTCCGCGGGCCGACCGAAGCTGTCGCATACCGGGCACTTTGGGGCTCGCGCAGCGCAGTCGCGAGCTCTGTGCCCCTCCTCCCCGCACGCGTAACAGCACGTGCTCCGGTCTACTACGTTAGTGCACTTGGCACGGACGTGGCCCATTTCGAAGCACCGGTAGCACTGCAAGGGCCGTGCCACCAGTGCCTCCACTTTGGCCGATACCCAACCCACTTGCACACGTTGGGCGGTTGACAGTTTGCGAACCGCTGCGATTGGGCACTTTATCCAGGCTGTGCCAAGTCGGGACGCATTTCTTTTTATTTCACCGACCTTTACTTCCGATGGCGAGCATTGACCAGCCTTTGCCACTGCGGCCGCCACCTCAAGAGGGGTGATGGAATCATCTAGATCCATCACCCTCATCTCTCCCATCTTGCATGGCCGTGAAAAGCGTACATCCATATCGGACAGGGCTTCTCTGAGGCGCGCCGCGAGAGTGTCCGCTTTTGTGGCACTTTCGGGTCCGGGTATCTCCAGCACGAGGCCCCCTGAGACCGACATTTTTGGGCGGACCCCTCCTACGATGCCGGCTTCTGATAGATTCACCCTAGCCTTGGCGATCTCCATGACTTTAGCCAGGGAAGTCTCAGAGCCAGGGGGTACTGATACCAAAATAGCCGCATTTGTTGGCGGACGCGGTAATTGCGGCTTCTTCTTGTGCAGGTGCTGCGTCGGTGCGGCCCTTGATATGGCCTTTGGCGTGGCCGAAGTTGCTGCCGCCTGCTTCCTGGCGGCAACTTTGGCTTTACGGCCAACAACTTGTGACCACGTCACCTCTCCCGCGGAAGCGCTCGGCTGCGAAGCCCTCACAGATGCCATCGACTGGCTGGGCACGGCCATCGGCGGTTGTTGTATCGCCGACCTTTTCTTCTTCCTCTTCTTTCGTCGGTTGACGGTGGCCGCACTGTTCGGCTGGGCCTCCTGTGGCTGACGTTGACCCAGCAAGGGCCTGCTGCCCATTCCTGGGAAGAATTTATCCATAAGCCCAGACTGGAACCTGGCGTACTCGCGGTCCATCATTACTGCGAGTTGCTCCCAGGTTGGCCCAGCTGAGTTCTGGCTATCTTCGACTGCCGATGCAGCAGTTGGTGAACTGGCCGGTTTCTTCCCTGCGGCTTTTGGGGGTGCCTTAGTTTGAGGACCCTTTTTGGCTGGCGCCGTCGCAACCATTTGCACCGGTGACGGTGTTAGTACCGGTGCCTCCAAGCTAACGGTCTGCGTTGTTGGCGTAGCATCGGGTGTCGTGCGGCTCTCGTGGCGAAGAGCTGCCACCTCTGCAGCCATTTTCGCCAGTTGGCGCTCTAAACACTCGATCCTAGAGTGCAGCTCCTCTTTCTCCAGGGCTAGTATGTCCCGACCTGTAGCCCTCTCGTTGAGGACCAGGGTACCCGCTTGTGCCTCTCGGCAGGCCATGCGAAGGGTGCGAGACTTAGGATTTCGCGATTTGTCCGCAATCTTCGCGATCTCTGCCAGCTTCTCCATTATGCTTGCAGCAACGTCAGCGGTTGGCTGAGCGAGCAGGTTTGCTTCGAGGTCCTCGACCCGGGGCAATCCGCTCTTGCTCCGTGTCTCGTCCGGAGCCACGTCCAGGGTGTTGGCCTCCGTATCTGAGGCAACTTGGGTCCGCCTTGGGCGCACCGCCCTCGATCCCGCCTCCTCCAGGCGCTGCTGCGTCCGCTTTCGCGTCATTTTCTTTGCGCTTTCATTGGCCGGGTTAGACTGCATCGAAGCAACGGACATCTGGGAGCTATCACTCTCCTCTGCCGCGCCTCGACCCTGTCTCAAATCCTCCCTTGATTCTTGCCCCTCCCGCTCTTGTAGAGCTTTGTGGCCCGCTCGTGCTGAGCGCGTCCGGGTGATTGGACGCACAAAACTGGGGTTTTGTGCCCTATCCTCCCCTTCATCATGGTCCGTGTGGGAAATGCCAAGGTCGTCGGAAATATTCCATAGTGCTGTTTTGTCCCCCCCAGAATACGAGGGACAGCCTGGGCCTAACGGCCCAGGGAGGGATTCTCCACCTGCGAGGCAGGTGGTACCCTCCTGGGGTATATCAATGTTTTCAACGGCACTCATAGTTATTTGTTTTTTACAGCTTGACTGCTGGGCCGGGGCTGCCGGCCGACTTCTCCTCCTTGAGCCCTCGGGACTGGGTACCCCCCAGCCATTCATCCCCTCACCGGGCTCGGAGCTTAGGATTAGGGTATTTTTTTATAGAGGTTGTCTTCCTCGCAGCCCTACGAGCAGGGCCCCCGGTCTCACTCAGAGTGAGATTACGGGTTCGCCGACGGTAGCTAATGCCGTTGTCCGGCAGTGATGCCGAACCCGCCGCCGCCAGGCCGAAGCCTGCGTCGCATCCACCGTCTTCTCTGCTACACAGAGGAGTACAGGGAGCGACCCTCCCATGGTGGATTCCTCTTAGCTCCCCCTACGCTGGCTACGTAGGGTACTGAGCCCCCCCGCCACGACAAGGCGAGAATCCGTTGGGGGGGACCGCGATTTGACCTAATTTATTTATATGTGTCCTTTTCTTTACCACCGACAACGTAAGCAAAATTTCGGTTTCATGGGGATCGGTGTTGCCACTTTCGCATTTATAATAGGTATTAATAATTATTTTTTCAGTGATACCTGGTTTCGGTGATTTAACCCAAATAAAGGAATTCACGTTATTCTAGAATAAAAAGAAAGAAGGATTATTTTTTGATTACGAAACTAAGGGCTATGCAATAAAATGAAATTGTAACAAGACTTCATATTACGTTTGTTCGGTTAAAGTGAATTCAATAAAAGCCCTATAAAGTTGGCGTCATATTGTCGTCGAGGGGACGAGTTTGTTTACTCTCCTCTAAAGGGAATACGTTACATTATGAAAGAGGGAAAATAAGGATTGCTTTTTTAATTCTGATAATGCATTTATTTTGAAAAGAACCTTTAACAGCTTTATTTTCGACGCCAATATAGAAAAACCAGCTAATAATTTCTGTAGATATTTTGAAGAAAAAACATAGAGCCACAGAACAGTTATACTACTACATAGAGTCATAGAGGTACATAGAGTCCTCTTAATCTATAAAAAAAATTGAGAAAAACCATTAAGTATTTACCTTCTTTTCTTTTCACGTGCGTCTCAAATGTACCAGGACACTAAAGCACGTAGGAGTTAACGATACGTTAATAAAGTCGGCGACACAGTGTCGGAGAGACGGGGCGACGGGGAGTGCTACCGCCCCTATATACTTGCTCATTATGTTTACTTACCCACATCCCACATATAGACGACGGGAGACCACGAGTGATGCACTGTTTATAAAATCGTATCGGGCTATGAAACTTTAATGCTTTGGAAAAAATACTTAAATATTTATTTAACTATATTACTTAACTAGTAGCGCGTTCCCGGTTTCGCCCTGGTTCAAAATAAAAACTATCCTATCTTTTAAGTCGGATGAAGTTTTATTAAAATTGGTTCAGTAGTTCAGGAGTTCATCGGCAACAAACACGTGACACTACGAAATTTTTATATATATAGAGATGTAGTTCTACTGTTCTATTATTTATACTGATATAATCAGGAGAATTCAGATGAAGAATTGTCTTATGGTACTGACTATAAATCGGAATGTAAATAACAATGCACTAAAATATTATTTTTTTTAGAAGAGATCTAGAAATAAATTAAAGAAATAAATAAATAAACAATAACATTTAAAAACCATAATAAAATATTTCCCGTTTCATACACTACAAATCATAATTATGATGTAGGTCACAGTTCCGGATAGCTATCCATATATTTATCAATATTGTATTACATTCTAATTAATACTGCTCCTGAACGAAGTTTCATAGCAATTTTTATATGAGACTGAAACGATTACTCTTAAATGTAGTATTTCTCTAAAACGCTCATTTCATAGCCCCACTTATTGAAGGTCAAGCTAAATGTAGTTTATTTTGGCAATACATTTATTTATGAAGATAACTCTATACTTAGTGGTGTTTATGAACTGGACGTGTGTCAATATTGTTTCAATTTAAAAACACATTGAAGGGGATTTATCACTCTCCCTCGGATATTGTTCATTGAATCGGCCGTATGGTCATAGAATAACCTATATAACCATAATATTATTAATAAATTAGTATTTATTATACTAAAACATGAGATTTTTTTTTATATCTTTAAGTATGTAATTGTATCATATTTTTGTAAGAACTCTTAAAACAGGGTTCTTAAGCCCCGCCCTTTCGGGTCCACTGGTCCACTTGATGGTATGTCGCCGTCGCCTACCGTCGCCTCAACATAAGTAAAGCTACAGGTGCTGCAAGTTTATTTTTGCTGCAAAAGGTGCAGCTAGAAAACCACTAAGTGGTTACTTTCGCAAGGAGTTGGTTACTGTCGCCAAACGGGCTGCCTTGCTACTACTTGCGAAACCAGACTAGAGTCAACTTTGAAAACCTTAAAAATGCCGTTTATGTATCTATTCTACCTAAAATATAAAAGCTTATAAAATAAGATATAAGGATAAGATATATTTTACAAAAAAGAAAAAAAATATATAAATAAAAAAATAAAAAAATCATTCCACAATAAGCAACTAATGCTTGTATTATGGATACCAGACAGTTGATATACTACATAGATTACTTTTTTTTGTAAACACATACATATTATAAATACAAAACATCCATGACTCAGGTACAAAGGTAAAATGTTAACATATAAACATTTGCCCCTAGCGGGATTTGAACCAGCGACCGTTTGGTTAACAGCTACAGTTACTGGCCACTAGACCAAACGTGTCGTCAAATTATCAATGTTATTTAAATTATCACAAAATATGATGGATGGCATAAGCCACACAAATTCCAGTCAATGTAGTTCACTCTCAAGAATACAATTAGGATAAATTTTATTTAATTGATTCGTTATGGCCCGCATTTGATATCCCCATTTGTCATCATGGTATAGAAAGAGACAAATATATGTTTCTGTTGAGGAGTGGACTGTATTGTTTGAAATGAAATGATGTTGAGGTATTAAGAACGTATATTTAGCACAAAATATACACACAGATTCGACACACAACCTGACTCTACTAAATGACAACCGCTACTGCCTTTTACATATATTTTCTTCTTATTACTATTCGTTGTGGCCACCAACCAGCCAGTTGCCAACAGTTTCTATTTACTTCTTTCATACATTGGTAACACCATGGAGTGTCTAATCTATCCGTCTGCCACCAAATTCTCAAAAAAAGTCAATAATCTCGACAGGATTTGTCATTAAATTATGACTAAAAAATAAAAACACTTTTAATTATTAATTGATGTATTTTTACATTTACGTTATCACAATTGTAAATTAAATCTCATGTTAATTAAGTATACATCTATTTACAAAAAATTTAACCTATTTATTATATTTCATTATAACCACCGCGTCTAAATTCAAAAATTGAAATAAAAAACACTTTTTTAAAATATTTAATTAAAAAAAAAAAACAAAAATAAAAAAATCCAACAATAATAATAATTTGTTTGCCCAAATATAATGTATAAAAATATAATTAATAAAGTGACTGAATTAATATAAATAATAATATTTTTTTGTAATTTCAGGGTGGCATGAAAAAAATTTTTTTTAAATTACCTTTTCATTTGCATTTTAATGGTAATTTTATGTGTCATAGAACATAATTCTGCTTAAATATATATTTGCTGATTATAAAACGACTCCTTATAAAAATATTGAAATACATAGTAATTCTATCGCCAACGTAGTCCTAATACTGTAGTAATGGTTGAAGTAACGAGCAGGATGATAAAAGTATTCTGGTCATAGTGATTGCTAGCAGCGTTGTAGAATCCACCGTACACTTGGAGGCCGGCAGTTTCGATACTGAAAATAAAAAAATATATCTTTTGAACACAAAAGAACAATGTCTCGTAATTTAAATCTCAGCAGTATTATGTACATATTTTAACAAAAAAAGGAAATATTTTTTGGCTTCAAAAAAATTTTTTTGGCCAATATTTTTGGCTTCGCCTGCTCTCAAACTTGTCAGCTTTAACAAAAAGTCTCCATTTAACACGATTGCTAAACTTTTATATTCACGCCATCTTTTGATTTATTACATAACTAAACACATAACATAACCACAGCATACTCGTACACATAACACTGGGTTGATGCCCAGTGTATGTGCCCAGCTATGCTTGATTGAATAGAAACCATACATTCAAACATTCTTTAGATTTTGTCCACAGATGTTGATTGCATCTGGTCATAATATTCTAAGATTTCCTGCGTGGAATTAACAAAAGGGCAGACCACAGATAGAAAGGAATAATTTATTATTTTAATGTGTAATTTTGTTATGAAAGATTTAATTAAGAAGTCGAAATCTGAGCATAATGGTTTCGGAACACTAACCAAAACACTAACCAAAACCCTAACCAAAAAAAAAAAAGAAAATTAGCTCACAAAGAGAGGTGAAAACTAAATTAACCAAGTAAACTGTTTTACTCCAAACAATATATGTATATCTACTCACCTAAATTTGCAGTAATCACCGTCGTAACTCCATCCAAGATACTCTCCAGTCCTCAAATTTTCACTTCTGAGCCAATCTTCCAAAGGTCTGAAGTAGTCTCTTAAGGCCTCTCCGTTCAATCTCGACTCTCCTATTGATTCTTGTAGTACTTGGGACCAAGGTGCTGATGATCCTTTCTCCATTAAACGCCTAGGAAATAAAATAAACAAATTTTAGTCATAATATATCATAATCATAATAAATCATTGCTATATTTATTTTACTTTTTTTTTTAATAATATGTAAGTGTGTACTATTTTTAACATATCTAATATTTTAGTTTATAATTTTTTTAATTACTTATATTTTTTTTATAATTTATAATTTTATTAACACATGTCTGAAATAAAGTTATTATTATTATTCCCTTGATTTAACTCGTCTCTCCCTCCAAAAGCCAAAATGAGGGGGAGACTGTGTTACCCCCGACAAAGCTATACTTAACTAATAAGCTTTTCAACAAGGGCACTTATTCTTTTAGAAATCAATAAATGGTACCATAATTATATGCATTAATTAAGGTATTTATGTTGAGATCGTTTTAAATGAGCAATGCAATAATATGGCACGGTCAATTGAACTGCACAATGTATGATCATGCAAATTGTACAAGAATGCAGGTCATAACAATTAAATATTTGTAACGAATTATTGATTGACTGGTGCCTACACTTGGTGTAGTAATATTATGGAAACGGTAATCAACACCCGCAAGCAGTAGTCATAAATTTATGAGCCCGTTTTCTGATTAGATACTTAGTTTACTGATTAGTACTACTTTGTTATACACTGGACCGCAAAGAAAAAGGGTCGGTTAGAAAATCTTCAATATCTTCAAAAGTGCCTGAAATACATACTGAATTAAAGCTAAACTAAATAAATTTTATTTAAGATAAGCACATTTAAATATTATTTTATTTAGTATTTCTTTCATTTATAGCTTACTTCTGCGAGAATGTCATCTCGCAGAAGGAGGCGGCGGAGAGAGAACGGGAGGACGACGTCCTATCCCATCCTCTCCGTCGCCGACGAACTGGACGCAGGCGGCTGGCGTACGCTCGCCACCTGGATCCCTGACAGGACTAGGGCGGTAGATGGGGACTCTACCGCCCGCTTCATCCTGAGAGTCACGGCGCACTTTGGCAGTTCGGGTGCGCCGTCCCAATGAGCAGTGCCCGGTTACGGACCCCCGTTACGGACCGGTTACGAAGAGTTTTCGTCCGACCTCGCAACTTCGCCTCATAGCGGACGCGGAGGACGCCAAGAGGTTTAGTCGGTAGGTCTTCCCCAATACCAGGTCATGCCTGACCTTTTGAAGATATTGAACATTTTCTAAACGACCCTATTTCTTTGCGGTCCAGTGTATTTTGTTAATTTTCATGCGAATGTCAAAGCGATCCAGCTGCTCGACAACACAGTTTTAGTGAGAAGACTTTAAAGGGATTAAACATTTTGAGTTATATATATAAAAATTAGCTCTCTCCAGTCGTTCCAGTTAATATAGATAATTGATAAATAATGTAAACATTCGGAAAACAAACTAAGATTTTGCGTAACTAGTCGACGTCTACTCTTAAAGGAAACCATCAATACGCTCCATATTCTCGAGGAGCCTATTATCCAATGGTTACATAAGACCTACACAGATAAGGTGTCCAGTTTATTCATTGTTTAACAGCGATGCAAGTAGGCATTAAAGTCTGCAGTCTAGACTGTTGCGTAAACCCTATAACTATAAAATTCAGGCCAGATGCAGTTGTGTTATATTAAAATGTATTTGTCATGTGAACAGATTCGCCTTAATTGTTACAATTAATTAATTGTTAGATCGCATTAGTTGCTTTTATAATTAAATGACACTGAAGTATTGAAATAAAAAAAACTAAGTTGTACATCTTAAAAAGTTATTAAGTATATAAATATTTATAATATTTTTGAAATATATCTTATTCATCGATTTATTAGATTTTATATCAATGCTTGAGTTGAGCATTTTTATGTTTTATGCAATGTTTGAGTTATATCAATGCTCGTTCATCTGCTTTTTCCCATCTCAAGGGAAAGGTGCATGCTATCACAAGGACTTTAATTTAATCCGAATTTTGTCGCAAATCCTTTATCCAATTATATCAAAAGCTTAAAGAACTCGTTGGTCGGGTGGTTTAGATATCCTAACAATTCCGGGATTCATTCCTAGCAAATTGGTTTTGTGGTTATACATATATATTGCTTAGTAATAAACCTAGTATTAAATTTGGGTCAATGTTATAGCTATGCAGGATATAATTCTTTTAAAAAAAATATTTAAAAAATAATAATAAGTATTTTAATAGGTAGGTACACATATTATTATCTATAATGCATTTTGCGAAGTGTACCTACATATTCGAATGCATAAAGCAATAACTAATTCGACACACATTCTACAGCGCTATTATATCCAGGATAAGTAAACTAATACAAGGTTTGCATTAGCCTAATATCCGTCATACAAATAAGTGGAGAATACGATCATTTTTATGTATACAATGACTACTTCATAAAGAGATCGGCGTAACATTTGCTTGGATAGACATTTGTCTACTTATGTGTTTAGTGTTTCCACGCGGGCTAGCATCATCAACATCAACAGTCGACAGATGCCTACTATAGATTACAGATCTTTTTCCGGACCATTAAAACGCAAGTAGAGCTGAAGAGTCCACTATTTTGTGCCGAATTTTACTGTGTCGCCTGATCAATGTTCAAAACACCAAAAATTATTTTCGCCAACGAACAAAGTCGCTGTGTGCTATTTAAGCTTGCTAATTTTATAAGCTCTAGGGTCTATAATAAATAATTTTAGCTTCAATTTTCTTTTTCTAGACTATTTCTTCAAATTTGGTGTAGTGTTTGTTAAAAAAAGAAATTAAATCTTTGTAGAGCCACAGCATTATATAAACGTGTAAGGTTATAGTAAATGTAATAGTGATGGTAAATGATAATTTTAAACATATCCGCCCACTTATTAACTCCAAAATGTCATATTAAAGTGCTATAAGACGGCAAAATAGCCTCATTACTGGAGGTTCAGTAGCTAACTTTACTTAATTAAAATAAATTATACATTAAATGGAATTTCATGTCGTTAATGGAAGAAAACAAAATAATTTAGTAAGAAAATTAACTACATTGTTTATTTGTTTTAAAGTTAAGTTTTGGAATTTTATTTTTTGCGTCACTTTATAATGCGAATGAAATTTACTTCACCCCTTGACTCATCCTTATCCCTAACCCCTCATTCTAAATCCTACTTTTGTTGGTAGTACACTTTACAGCCCCTGTGGCATTGCTTGTGTCATAGGTGACGGTATTAGCCACCTAATATCAATTGAACCGTCCGTCAGCTTGTCTGTCGACACGACATTATTAATCTCATAAAAAAATATCTACTAAAGTTATTAAGAACTTAGCGATTTTTTTATTATTTGAGGCATCCTGTCGTCAAAACGAAGATTTCCGCTTACCCTTGACATTAAGATTAAGACGATTTTTATTTGCAATAAACATATTTTATTTTATTTCATATTTCAAATCGAATTTTATAATTATAAAAAAAAAAACAAATATTAATTTAGATATAGCGAATTAATTATTCAGTTATAGTTTGTTAGAATTTGCGTTGACATATATTTCTATAATATTTTAAACTTTATGGAAACTACGAATGATGTATAGTGCATGTCTCACAAATTTAAAATGTGTGTATTCAAAATGAACCAATTGTGTTGTGAGCCCGCATCGTCCATGCAGAGTGCAAGCTACCAGCCATGGCATGGCTAGTCGTTTTCGCAACCGATCTGACCCATATATTCTAGCTTCCTACACTGTGTTCAGTATACAAGTAATTAGGAACGCCATCGAGTCACGTTTATAGAGTAAAATTGACTTTCACATTGACGCTTTTTAACTTCGTTTTAAAACGTCGTGAATTCGAACCCACAGTTGTATTAAGGAATAGGAAGGAAGAGATACTGAAATGGACTTTGGCATCCCTTACCCACTTGATGTTATTTATTTGGTTTCTGTCGCTGGACCGGCTGCCAAAATGCCTAAAAACACAGTGTACCCTTTTTTTAACGCTGGAAAGTCCTCTTGGATACCCGGCAGTGTAGGAGACACTGCTGGGTTATGCCGGATTCCTACCGGCTAAAACCCAACGAGTTTCTAGCGCCGCCGTTGATGGGCGGGGTCGCGGGAACGCTATGACACGACTTCGGTGCCCCGCTATGACGGTACCCCAAAAGTGGAGGTTTGCCAGCCATCTCGAGGGACCTTACCCTAGTCTCCCCCAAGACCACCGCCCGGGTCTCAGTCAGGGTGGAATGCGGCGGATATAGGCCAGCCTGCACCCGAGCTTTCTCCGAAACGCAGTGTGCCCTGCCACTACTTAAAATCGTGGCAACAATAACTTTTTTATGTGCGTTTAAAAACGCCAGTGTGAAACTTAAAATTAACATTATGTAAGTGTAACAATACGGTTTGCTTAGTTCCCTCGGCGGGGACGGTCGTCAGTCGGTCCACTTTGGTCGTGAGCGTATCATATCGGGCACGACCAAAAAGTACTTATGTTCATTGCACTGTGAAATGACTGCACACGTTGTGTGCAACTGCACTCACGTTTGTGCTTTTTATTTATTTAACTATACGTAATATCTTACTTTACATGTGACTTTGGTTGTAAAAACTACTACTAAATGGTCTTCTTCAATAACCATAATGTAGACACGATATTCTATATTATCTAATCTAATCTACTTATATGGACTATAAAGAAAAGTCCTTCTCAGTCTATTTGCTTACTTTTTCTAAATCATCCAATAGATATTGATTCGGTTTTTACTAATAGAAAGAGCGATAAAAGAGCTAGGTTTGTGTATTCAATTTGTAGGAAAAATGCTTTTGTGTACCCGGGTCGCTAAAATAATAGAATCTTTGCAAAATATAAAAAATAACTGCCGAAATTCAGAGTTTACAATTTTCTATATTATATGTAGGTAATCTAACTAATATTTACATATAACTATACATGATCCATTGGTAATAAATATAGTAGGTAACATAGTTTGATTGAAAGTGCTTTTACAATAACAATATAATTGAATGCGTCACCCGCATCTCTGGTTAAAGTCAAGTGTTCACTTCCGTCGACAGCAGACGACGCCAATTGTGTGCACTTTCCTTTATTTTTATCATATCTCTAATCTATGCTTATAAAATCGTTTGTACTGACTGACTGACCAGCAACGCGCGGCCAAAACTACTAAGTCTAGAATGCTGAAATTTGATACCTATATATCCTTACTAATATTATAAATGTGAGTGTGAGTTTGTTTGTTTGTTACGCTTTCACGCAAAAACTACTGAACCGATCACCATGAAAAAATTTTGCATACACGTTGTCTGGGACACCAGAAAGGACATAGGGTACCTTTCACCCAGAACGCGGACGAAGTCGCTGGCACCAGCTAGTAAGTATTATAAAGTAAACATCCGATTAGAAAGGATTTTTGAAAATTTTTATTCCGTGCAAAACCTAAGGCGGGTTGCTAGTGTAGAATACAAATTAATAAGGACTCATAATTTGAAGCTAATTACATAGGGTACACTGCGTTCTTCTGTCATTATCTTATCTTGGCAGACGTTTAAATGCTGCTACAACTGCAGAAGACCGGCATTAATATTATTATGAGTAAAGATCCCAGGGGCTCTAGCCAAAATGCAAACGCTTCGTATCGTACTTCGGAAGCGAAGAGAGAACGCTAAGAGAGACCAATCACAAGTTTTTTAAAGTTTTTTTTATTCGATAATAAATCTTACATTCTGACATAACTAATAAATAGTGTAATATATAAACTTGTTTTTCATAATTTATGATTTAAATTAGTATACTACTGTCGATACTAATGTCACCGAACGAAGTATGTTAGTTCATTGTTAAGTGTTACCTCGAACATGAAGACATAAATCGGCTCAGAATTATTGTAAATATTCATTGTGAATGTATCTTGTCCGAGAAACGTGTATTTTATTATTCCATTGTTCTTAGTTTTATTTTAATTTTAGTAGGAACTGTATCACCTTGAGAATTTCCAACAGAATTAATTGAATGGACGGGTCCATACTGATATATTTTTATCTTATATTTCTGTAGGAATTTATAAAAATATTAAGTTTAAATTTAGTGTGACAGAACAGAATACTTAAATTGTCTATTAAAGATCTGATTCTAAAACTTTTTTATTAATTAAAAATATTTTATTATTTAGTCCAAGTACAGTTGTCCAATGGACGCTTATTAATTTTACATGTAAAATGTAATTATTATTAAATGAAGAATAATAATACTATCGATATTATCCCTGCGGTTGTAACAAATCCACGTAATATTTTCGTTTTAAAAGGAGGTACGTCCATTGAATTTAGTAGTGGGCAAAGCTCAAAGGTAGTCATTGTCGGTCAATGTCGCTAAACGACGAGAACGGCAAATTGGATTATGATTGTAGGTTATTTTTCTTGAGAAAATCTGTATAATATTGACTTTTGAAATTAAGTAATAGTGTAATTCATTATTTGAATATTGAAAACTTAAATGAATGACGGATGAAACCGGTAGACACAGTTGGTTTTATAGCTTTAATTAATTAAGTTAAAGCACAGGATCTTAAAAAGTCCTCAATTTAAAGAAATAATTAGAAAACTAGGATTTTGGCTATATGTGGATGGTAGTGGTAATTTTTTTTAAAGAAAAACAAAACATAATAGAACGGCACGAATTCCTAGATTGATTTTTTTCTATCTGAATGATATTTTATTTGCGAGTACTTTAACCAAGTTAACACCAAAAACATTAACACGAACCAATTTTACCTTGACTTATTATGAAGTAACTATTGTTCCTATCGAATGGATAACATCACGAATGGAATTTACAAAAAATAATTGTTAAAATAATTGTTATTGAATTTGATTTATATCTTCCCAACGACATTGAATTTTAATTAAAACTATAGATATAGTTATATGTATAATGAATTAAAATGTCAATTCTATCATTAGTAAGTACCTACTGACTTTGTTTAAAAATATCTAGAATGTTTAGTATTTGAAATAACACCTTGTTACTTATTAAGTTTCAAGTAAATAGATCGACGCGCACTAACTTCACTCAAATCAGTATTCTATGTAAGTACAGAAACTAGCCCTGCTACTACTTTAATCCAATGGTAAGAGAAAATAAATAAATAAATAATAATAAATAAACATCTAGTCCCACACTAAGCAACTATAGGCTTTTGTTATGGATTCTTAAAACCATTTAAGTTTAATGTCTGATGAGGCATAAATCTGAACCAAAATTAGTCCCTCGGAGACTTTTTCCGGTCGGTGGATGTGTAAAAAGTGGAAATTAACATGACAAGCTGATTAAACAATGAATGTAGGTACTCACTTCAAAACTCTGCCGGCTTCAGGATTCCTGTAAATATCGCATTTGTGCAGTGGCCTCGAAGGATCGCCAGGTATAAACTGGCCTGTCCGCTCGCAGAGAGCTCGGTGGATTTGGAACTGCAGGACTGTGCTCACAAAATATCTGAAAGTAAATTGAAAATTCATTAGATTAATAATTATTAAAATATTAGATTAATATAAGATTAAGATTAATATAATTAGATTAAGATTAATAATTACAGATTAAGATTAATAATTATAGATTAATAGTCTGATTTTTTTTTATTGTTGACTAGGGAACCTCTTCCAGATTCGCATAGATGCAATTTTCATCTGCAAATTTTATATGAAAACCTTCCCCGTTTAACGCTCTTTCCTATTAGTGAAAACCGCATCAAAATCTGTTGCGTGATTTAGAAGAAGTTAGCGGAGAAACAGATAGAGACGGACAGCACCTTTATTTTGTAATTTGTAGGTATAGAAGAAATAGATACTCTAATCTGTTGACCAAAAGCAAGCCAGTATGCCAGTTTAAATTAGGTCTTGAATTTTGAGACAGGTATTTAGAATAACTATTCTTGTAATAAAATACGTAGATATCATTAAGATTAAGAAGAACCGCATTTTTGTCAGCACGATATTTTGCTACGCCATAGTCGTCAAATTAATATATTACTTTTTAACCTATGGTAATGAAGAAAACCTCGGTATACCTACCTTTTTTTTATTTTGTATGTGAATTTGGTTGCACTGCTTTTCATACTAATGAGTGAACATGCTAATTAGATATTATTATATAGGGCTCTCTGCATCGAAAACTAATTACATAGGTTTGAGCTTAAAAGGAAATTTCATAAAAGGATGTTTATACTTATAAATAAATTAATATTACTCCACGATTGCAACAAAAATGTAAGTATATCAGACAAAAAAAAATATAGTTCTCGATTGGCTGGTATGTAATCTAGCAACAATATGTTGCGCCAACACATGATAAATAGTGTCGGGGAATTAAATAAAATAATGTAACCGGCTAATGGATGTCTGTCTGTCTATAAATCGGTTCTATTGTATGTAACTATTAAGTATATATAGCGTGTTCCGTTCATGGTTGAACAATCACAAGTTTCTAAAGACTTTTTATGCTACAATAGATTTTGAAGCTTTGAGGAAAACAATGTTGAGTAAAATACATAATTAAGTAATTGTTATTATAAAGGTGACAAATATTTTTTTTACAATATTTTCACACAAATATCAATTGTCTAAGTATGCAAAAAGTAGGTATAAAGTTATAGTATAAATAAGTGAATAAAGTTAAAAAATAATTAGTGTATGGTACTGATTTATTCCAGTGGTTTGCGATTTTTTGATCATGTTAACATGAAAACAATAGTTTAGGACAAAAAATTATTTTTCACATTAACAAAATAGATATAAACAACAAATGAAAAACAATTTGCACGTTAATATTAATGGTTTATTCCCATCTCGGCACCCTCGATGTGCTGAGTAAAATAACATTAATTAATTTCAATAGTTTTAAGATTCAACACAGATTATGTTTTCGTACCATGACTTTATTGACCTATTAATTTTGAGATAAAATTAAAATCAATAAATAAATCAAATATATTCAAATAAGCTTTGAAATATTTTATTAACTCAAAGATATACTACAGAAATCAAAAATAGTTTTTCGAAACACCATATATTAATAAGTATATTTTGTCCTTACATGCCTTCTTAGTTTTCTGGTGTCAATAATGTCTATTTCCAATTTATTATAGAATATTTAAATATTAATTAGCATAACTAATATTACCAAAATATATAAATTGTACAAATTTGCATAAATTTCTAATTATTACCTAAACGGCCTACTTTATTAGTGCGTAAATAGTTGCCACATACCGTCGACGTGGATGGTTGGAAAACGATAGTATGAATCAACTCAATAAAACCAGTAATGAGCTTAAGTTGTGAATTATTGATATTACATAGTATTTCATGTAAGCACTAGCGGTGTGAGTACAGTGTCGAGCCGGAGCGGAGCGGGTAGAGTTAAGAAACGCGATATTACAACGCCTTTAAATTATAAGTATTTGTTATTTTTATAATATTCTAAAATTACAAACGTTGGGATTATTCTCGAAATAAATAGTTTGATCTACCTTATTTATAAATTACATAAAAATGTAAATCATACAAAGCAGCCACGCTACTACAATTACATAATTTTAAAATTTATCTTTGAATTATGATGCGAGAATTGTGTTGATGTGTTGAAAGAAGTTGTGCTGAAGCGGGACAAAAGTTGGCGCTAAACAAAAATTCCTTAAGGCGGCTTTGATTTTAAACGTATTTTTTTGGTTTAGGATTAAGAAAACAAACTTTTAAAATAAACTTCTAGTAGGTACGCTATGACCTTAGTAGGATGAAGATAAGGAATTAGGAGGAGATTTGGCATCACTTACTTACACAGCGAAACATAACAGCACAGATGCTGTGGTTTCACTCTGATTTCTCTGATAAGGGGTTGGTTACTGTCACCAGGCGGGCAGCTCAATTTCATAACTTCGAAATGTTTTATACATTACATTATTTATACATTCTCATCTTTCTTTTACTTTATAATAGAACTTTGCTTTAAATACATATGATTATAAACGCTCCGCTCATGTTACTCAACTCTCACCTGAAATCATATAACGCGTGCAGTATCACGCCGTAGATTGATTTAAAGGAGACGCCGGCCATTGTTGCGGTGAGTGGCTTCATAAACCGGTACCGTTTTATAATCTCATAGAGTTTGCGAAAAGTGTGACTATTATTCACGACATGCTTCGCGTTTTATTGATTCCAATGCTGTAAAACACGCTAAATACTACTACTAAAGTCTTAACGATCGTCTCGAGGTGTTTTTAGGCGACTTTGTTTTGGTCACGCTCAACGATACTTGTGTTTGATTCGATCACGAATTTATATTGAAATATTAGCATCTTATTGGTCCTGCAAACGAAATGTTCCAGTTTTCATACGAACGAAATTTTATATTGCATTTTATAAGGCAACACCTAGCCAATTCAACATACTACTACAATACAATAGAATACAAAGAAAAAATACTTCACAAAAACTTAAAGTGTTAAAAGTAAAATAGTTCAAATTGTAAGAGCATTAAAGTAAGACGACGCCACTGGTCGAGTTAAGGTTCTTGTCTTACAGATTTTTTTGACTCAGGGTGGGGATTTTTGAAAAACGAACTACAGCGCGTACGAAGTTCCTGCGACTAGCCATCAATACTAAATAACATACCTCCGAAAAACAGAGATATATATAATATGTATTTACCTATATACTATATATTATGTATATGTTAATACAGGTATTCAAATTAACAACGGTTACCACATACAGTTCTTTATAATTTTGCCTGACATTACAACATTTAGCCGTTTTATGAACGCTATAAATGGACGAGTTACAAAAAATGCGTCCATTGCATCAGACAAATGCAGACACTGTGGATGAAAAAGTCAAATTTTACGTAAACGAAAATTTTAATGTTTTACCTGTTTAAATAACCTCTATAAGTATCTTTCTAAATTAATCCTAACTTATTTTTAGCTAGTAGATGATATGAATCAATCCATATTAGTACTAGTATACTAACAATATTATAAATGTGAAAGTTACTCTGTCTGTCTGTGTTTTTGTTCACGCCTTATTTACTCCACTCAAAATAAATATTAAAATTGTGGAAGCCTTGAGATTATGTGGATAGCCTTTAGCCACGTGAATATGTGTACTCGAGGGCAGTCTACACGAGCGAAGTCGCGAGCAAAGGTTAGTTTAAAAGTAAATGTTACAGGAGAAGAATGATAGACGTTTGTACTTTAGCAAAGCAAGTTGAAAAGCTAAAGATGTGTGCCGAGCAATGTGGTCTCTGACAGTTTAATGGCCGCCATACTCAGAGTGTCATTGAGTAAGAAGTTACATCTCGGAAAAGTTACGAGATTACGCGATCGTACATACGATACGATATATACGAAGCCGGTGTTTTTACTATTCAAATAATTGTGTGTACCTTATTCGATTACATAAAACCAACCAATTGAATTTCATTACCTGAGGTAGACTCTGATATCTTGTTAGCGTAAGTAAGCTTCTACGAGTAACATAATTCAATAATTTTATCAATATAGAATTGTAAAAATATTAGTGACAGAGGCACACTGCATTTCGCAGTTATTTGGGCAACTTGTATGGCTGCAGTAACCACCTAGGGCATATACCACATATACCCTTATACGGATCGTCACTCCGGCCAGACGGGCTGCCATTTTTTGGCTACGCTACAATATATAATAATATCTAATTGTCATTACAGTATATATTATACTGTATATAAATGTATGTATAAATGTATGTAATTAAATGGACAATATATATTATACATAATAAGATTTACGCATAACATCACAAGGATTCAAATGCAAATTTCGTCCTAGAAGCAATACAAACACGTAATCTGAACCGATCTTAAGTTATTGCCTAAGATGGATGCAGGATTATAAACTAAAGAGCGGCTTTGATTGCACGCGTTACATTTCTACTTCATAAAGGTGCGTTTACATTGTCTTATCCAAGATGTGGCCATATTGAAAAGAACATAGATGACCGTCCCATTTTTGAACGAGCTACAAAGTGACTTTCAACCTACTTAAAGCTTCTTCTATTATGCGTAACAAAGGTTCTAACAATGTTAATAGAAGTCTTTTATGTGTTTATAGGTCTAGGAGGGGTTAGCTTTACATATTTAATTTCTATTTCCTTCTATAAAATTTCTGCAAGAAGTAAAAAACTGGCAAGAAATCTCCGCAACTGATTTTTTAAAATAAATTTTTAATTAACGACTTTTTTTTTAATTTGTTAATATTTATGAGCGTACATTGTGTTTTTATAAATGTACTGTGAAAATGCAGTTATAATATTGAGTTCTTTAAATCTTTTTTGGGCTCAATTATTTTTTAAATTTTACACCTAATATTTCACATTTCCTTCAAAGATTTCATATACTATGTCGGCCAAAAGTAGATCGGCCAGGATTGGACTATACCTAGTTCAATGCAAGTATAAATAATGGCTACCACAAGTGAGAACACACCTTAATTAGGCCAAACGAATAAACATAAGTATGCAAGGAATTCTATAATGGACATTTAAAATATGAGGAAATTAATAAGAGTAATCTCGAAGCGGCCAAGTAAATTAGCAATTAGAGCTAACGCTGAATCACCGATTTAATATATCGGATAACTAATAAAACCAGACGTTTAGCTATTGGACCGATTCCAATTACAACACGTAACTTAATGGCAAAGCATTTTGTAGTCTACACTATTTAGGTACATTTTTACCTAATTTTTTTTAGGAGCTATAAAATATTCTTGGTTACGAGTAATAATAATAATAATTATTTATTTGCTGAATATAGGTTACAATGGTTTTACAATAGATAAGTCTCGCTACATTCTACCCTACGAGGAGGGTGTGCAAATATTTAAAGTATACTTTGAGTATACTACATAAAACAATAACAATATACATAAAACAAGAGACTATATAGTAAAATCCAGTTAAATCCAGAAGATATGCCCTCAAATATTTCAAGCCGTCGAACACGAATACAAATGTAAAGATATATGTTTATAATATGTGATAATTATATATGTCATGTATAGGTGTACGATTTAGCCACTAATCTATATTTATCTATACTAACATACTAATATCATAAAGAGAAAATATTTGTAATTTTTTTAATGAATAAACTCAAAAACTGCAGGAGCGATTTTAAAAACTTCTTTCACCTATTAAATGAAGTAAGATTCGAAATATATCAAAAGAAATATTCTGACTGTTCTGAATATTCTGATGTTTCCAATGAAAAAATAGATTTAAAAGTAGCAAAATCTCTAGGTAGACGGAATCAATGCGAGTGAAAGTTGATTTTATAGTTGTTCATTACAAAAAGGGCTCAATGAATGCTTATAATATGCTTCTCTAAAGTATTGCCCTTGGCATTTACACGTTACAGGAAACAGGACAAGCTTAATAAGTAATGAAATGACATATTTAATTTAGCGCAATTTTAAGGGATTCTTCTTTAATGATCGAAATATGAGAGGCTTATTAATAAAATAATAGGAAAAGGACAATTTTCAAGATAATTGAATTTCCAAGAAAGTTCAATATATTTACATAGATTTGATGAATTTTTTGTGATAAAGATCGGCAAGCAGGGTAACGGTGAAGTAGTGAAGTAGGTACTATAATTATGTAACAAAAGACAGACCCCGAAATAAAGGGATAATAAAGGGATAGGGATATGTCCTTTTCTGTATCCCTTAAAACGTGAATGCACTATTTTATGATGATCTTTTGAGTAGTTAATGCGTGAAAACGCAATAAACAAACAAACAACTAATAGTTAAGATTAGTTCATAGACAAAAATAGATGAATTGAATTTAAATACATATAATTACATATTTTTTGGACGATCATATTACATATTACGTACCTATTCTCTTAAAACAGTCAGACTGAAAAATCAAAGTAAAGACCGCAATGAATTCTCGTTAAGCAATAACGTGAAGTCACTAAAAGCGTATGAATTTGTAATAGTCGTTTCCTGTTCACCCGAATAAGTCCCACAACCGACGGCACTCCTGCGCACAGTACAGTGGAGTGTGATAGATATCAAGTTTACAAGAAGTGTAATATAATACGCACATCTGCAACGGTCGACTTAACTGCACCTTTTACATAATTATGTTACTGGCGATGACGTGATCCGAGAAAGATCTTTACATGACCACAATGTTGGTTTATAGAAATACTAGCTGGTTCCCGCGACTCTCAAAAAATATAAGAACCTAAGAAAAAGGTGCGCCGACGAAGTCGCGGGATAAAGCTGGTAAAAAATATGATAAGAGTTAAAATCGTTGAAAAAAGAAAGATTCTCTAACGAATAGCGAAAGTCAGGTTGCAATACTCAGTATTATTTTACTTAATTATTACATCTATATAGTAAAAGAAAATCCGCGTCCCCATTCGTGTCGTACGGTCAAAATGTACCCTTAAAAAGTAATGTTAAGCGACAATAATTTCTCAAGAATTTGGTAATGTGTTTAATTAAAAAGATGAAACGAAATAGTTGTGAGGCGAAGGTCGGGTGAAATTAACGAGGCCTAAATTACAAAATTCTGTTACGAAGCATTCAACACTGAGATACACACACGCACGTTATTACAAAAGTGTCGAAAAATTAATGATGTCAATGCGATTGTGCAACAGATCGACAAATCTACTTCGATAGCTATTAGAAGA
This sequence comes from Synanthedon tipuliformis, assembly GCA_947623395.1. NCBI lineage: Eukaryota > Metazoa > Arthropoda > Insecta > Lepidoptera > Sesiidae > Synanthedon > Synanthedon tipuliformis. The sequence continues at coordinate 10,743,728 of OX392415.1, read as the reverse complement.
TCATGCATCGCATCGACTTATGTATTTTTTTATAAACCGATATGACAAAAAAGCCACTAATTGATAAACTAAGTGGTCCCGTGACTTGAAAATTAGTGTCCCTTAGAACATTAGCATGAATAAAATTTGACCATAAATAGTGCTTTCTTTGGGTACTTTTAGAGGACTTTGACCAGAATTATTTAGTATGCCGCCTTAACTCTCAGTCGGTAATAATTAAATTATGCATACTTATACATTGTCAGGGATATAGAAAAGGGCATAAGATATATTTCATCCACAAAAGGATCTTTCTCGAGTGATCATCTAAAAATCATCTAAAAAAATCAACGCCTGACAAAAATATATGAGCAATAAATTATATTGAATAAATGTTTTACACCTAAGAAAATGGAGCGCGAACGAAGTCGAGGAAAAGCTCTTACGCTTATAAAGTTTCAGACAATAATAAAGCATCTTGGTCATTATGTACGTGACAACCGCGATGCTGTATGAGTAATATCAATATTACATAAAAAATATTAATATTGTGGATAGCCTTGAGATAATTTCCATGTCAAATGCGATTAATATGCAATATTTGTATATTTGCCAAAAAGAGTTATACTCGCGGCCAGTGTCATCATTTGGTCTCGTTATATAATTTCGGTCATGCGTATAGTTTCACTCATTCTTGTTAAGGGCAAGCATAATTCTTGAATTTCGCATTAAATATCACTTAGGCATACATACGGGTATCTACATAATAATTATTAGCTCAGAAAAAGTATAACTTTAAAACACACGGCCATTTTTGTTTTTCGGAGGAAAATCAAAATTGTCACACGGTATGCGTTACGTTCTATTTTCGAATATTTTAGAATATCTCTGAAGTTTTATAATTATGTATTTTATAATCGTTCGTAAGGAGTCATTAATGGTCTGTCATTATGAAGTTTATTATTAAATAATTATGTTCTATTTAATTGTCATTGTGTGTCAGTGTCATATATTTTCTCTTGTATTTCTTGCAATCAATAATAATCGCATTTATTCGTTCGTTCGTATTTATTAAATTATTTATTTATCTTTCGTAAGGAGTAAACTGACACACACAATTTTTATAATACTATCATAATACTTAATTAATTATTACTACAAAATTAAAACAGTATCTTGTACTATGTGGTTTTATTCTAAACAGAAACTAGAAATATTTTTTCGAGAACAACCTTTGAAACCATCAATTTAAAACCATAACTGATTACTTAATTAAAATGGTGATGTTGGTCACATCGCCGCTTCGCTTTAACAGATGTTAATCAAGTTATAATCGGGTGCATTCTTCATGATGCGTCGGTCACGTTTGAGTAATGGACAGAAATGGACGTTAATTCACCTCAACGCAATGTACCAAACAAAACTGGCGACTAAATTAAAATTTATAGTTCAACTTGTGTGCACTTTCCGTATGAAATAAGCCGCTTTGGAATATTATGAAATACGATGAACTTAATACTTAATGAAGTGTTGCATTACATACTGTGTTATTTTGAAAGAAAATTTATTCCATTTTTAAATGTATAGGTTCGTTCGCGCCATTTTTTATATTTTTCTTAGCCCACACGTAGCTATAATATGTATTGATATATAGCAAGGCATATTATGATATATTATTTTCTATACAAATATTGGAGTGACCACACACGCAGCTATAATATATATTTCTATGACGTCACCAACGTATACCGTAATATATATTATAGCACGGTATATTATAGCTGCTTTTGTGACGGGCTTAAAGCGTCACGTCATTAAGTGACTCGGAGATGAAATATTATTGAATTCATGACAAGGCTTGTCACTATGCCGTGGTTTATCCGCATCGATGTTTATCCGTCGATAGAAAATATATTCCATCGACAGGTTTATCTGAATCCTTTTATCCGATTAATAGTGAAACTCAAAAGTGTAAACTGTTTTACTATTATTCATATTAGGCTTATGCCTGCAGCTTTGTCTGTGTGGACAGTTAATAGTCATAATTATGCTAATTTAAAAGAGTAGTCAAACAGAAGTTATGTACAATGCTTTTAGACTTATAATGATTATATGACTGATGGGACTGCTTGGGACTGATGGCTGCTTATTTGTTTATTATGTAGTTGTATAGCAAATTGATGTTGAAATGAACAACTATGAGGTTATTTTCCTAGCTAAATACTAGCTGTAGCACGTGACTTCGACTGCGTAACTTTATAAAATATGTATGTTACTCGCTAATAATTTTCAGTAATTTTTGAGTTTATCATTACGAACAGAGATACAAATCTTCTCCCTTATAATATGTATTACAATGCAAAACTATTAATATTTGTGACAGACTAAATTAGTGCTATAATATACCTAATAAATAAAAAGCTTTGATATATTTAACTATAGCTATCCGTCCCTAGCTTGGTATGGATATAAAATGTTAAAAAATATATACAATTTTTGTGTTCATAAGAACCTTTTTCAAATTTGAACTAATATTTTAAAAAAAACTCAATAATGGAATTTCAAACTCAAGAATTGAATCCTTCAGTTTTCAATTCTTGAGTTTTAAGTATAAGTATGGTATAGATTTTGACAATGTCTTCTCTTTACTATTATAAATATAAATAAATATATTCACACATTCCACACAGCACTATCTAGTTCCTAAGTAAGAAACTTAATGCTTTTGGTATCCATACAGTTGATATATTACATACAATACTTTTTTTTGTAAATACATACATATTATAAATACAAAACATCCATGACTCAGGTACAAAGGTAAATGTTAACACATAAACATTTGCCCCTAGCGGGATTCGAACCCGCGACCGCTTGGTTTGCAGCTAGGGTTACTAGCCACTAGACCGAACGTGTCGTCTTATTATATTAATAAATTTTTAAAATGATTTCACAACTACATCTGACCATTTCATAGTTTTTGTTATACAGAGCAATAGTAATGGAAAGGGCTTTGGTTTTGCTACAAGTATCTCGATCTACAAAGTATAATGACATTTCGCGGGCGTGTCCTATATATATCCTTGACATATCGTGGTGCATTTAAAGTTTATTGGCATTTCGTGCACATGGGTTGTGGGGTAATGATATTATCAATAACCTATCCACTTCCTACCTACGCGGTTGTTAAAAATACAAATTAATAAGTCAAAATTGAAATGTGCTTCGATAAAAACTGCATTACACAACAAAAAAGAAGACAGTTGCCTGTATGTGGATACCGTCACCGAAGAATTGAAATACAACTCGGGTGGATACAAGTGCTCTTCCGACAGTGCATAGGTTTTAAAATACCGATACACAAAAGCACTAGTGCTTGTATTTCACTAAGTTCTTGAAAAAAAGGATATAAGAATAATAATAAAATAAAATTAAAAAATTAAAGTAAACTACAAATTAATGATGAAACTTTTTGATCACATTACAATATTAGATAGGAATCTAAGGCTCTTTGGATCATCCACATTTCACTGAAGTATGGTCTCTAATCAGAGTAGTCAACGAAATACACTTTTTATGGAATCTGACGTGTTTTTTATATAATATATTTTACTAAATAAACAGATAAAAAATTCTGCAAATTCTTCAAATAATTCTTCAAATTTCATTCTATTCTAAATATTCTATTCTAATAATCTAATTCTAAATTCTAAATAATTCTTCTTAACAAAGAAGTTCTTCGAATAACCAACATACCTTTATGCTGGTTATTTGAAAAATTTCTTTGTTTTACAAAAATAGGTGATCACTGTTCGTAGATAAAATGCGTTGTTGAATTAGCAATGAATGCGGAATACGTTCGAAACCTTGGGTTAAGTCACTTTTTGTACTTACTTTATTACTTGAACTGAGACAAGTCGTCAATGTTATTAATTTCTATAATATAGGAGTTTCTCGTTGAAGAGCAAACACATTAGCATCCAAAATGCTAATGTGTTTGCTTCATAAGAGTCCTCCTCGTATACTTCAACACATATTTTTAGAAAAATTGCCAAATTGGTCCAGCCGTTTTCGAGTTTTGCTCATAGAAATAAATTCAGCGATTTATTTTTAATAATATGGATAAATATATTATCGCATAAAATTACATTAATTAAATGAAATAACAAAAACATTTGTATATTTTTCATGAGTTTCTATTAAGTCAAATTTCGAGGCGAGTGCAGCCGCGGGCACAGCTACCATTAGGTATTATATTGTATAACTAAAATAATATCTTATTACTTTATAATATTTTACTTGCAGTCAGTATAAGTAATGCAAATACGACAACTAAGTTAATTTCAAACTTGACACTATCCAATTATAGACATTTTAATAGTAAAATGTCTATTTCAGTCAAATATTGGCACCAATCGCATTTGACATTGTTGAGTCATTTAGCATTCTGTCGTCGCCAACTGCTTAGTATAATGTAGTGAGTACAAGACCGTCGAACAGAGAGAGGTGGTCCGTTGCCCTTCAAACAGCTCCGGCTAAAGGTTCCGGTAGTTGACGGCTCTATAATCAAAAAAATGGATGAGGCACTTTACCCGATTTTATAGCGAACCTCATAAGAGAATTACAGAATATATAATAATTAAGAAATAATGGACATGTTTTAAAAATCAATTTATATTTTGTGAAAAAAAAAATAGTAAATTAACCAAAAAAATTTTTCGTATGAATAAAAATTTTCAGCGACAACTAAGTTTGTTTTGAATCTTATTATTAACTTAAATTCGGTACTTATCGGCTACTTTTATTTCTTTTTTTCATATTTTACACAATATTTAAAACCGAGAAGGTGGAAAAACTTGTTCAATATTGCACCTGACCTGAAGGTCCCACCGAGCGTGGGAACTCAGTAATAGGTATTTGAGATATTTTTTTGTACCCTCACAACGAGTTAATGGACTACTCGCCTAATAGGCAACTATATAAAGACCCTCCTCCCTCTCTTTGAACAAGTCACGTAGTATGGGTATTCAAGAGCAAACCAATGCAAACGCTCCCTTTACGTAACTTACGAAACGATAGAAATAAAGACCGGTGATTGGTTGTTGTAACGCCCACATAAAATTTTGACCAATCACATAGCTTTCTCCCAAGCGTAGCGTAGCCTGAGCGTAGCGTTTATGACTGTACGTTTACTCTTGGCCAGGCCTGCTCCATAATTAATTTTCCTACATTCTTGTACAACACATACAATATGCACTGACTTATTACAATTACACAATTAATTTTTAATTCATACATAAGATCTATAATCTTTCATAAAATACTTCTATATTATTCAATTACAGTCTATGCAATTTGATAATTGGGTCATGGATTAGTTAAAACTAGGACATTATTTTTTGTCAATTGCTGATATTTGCTGATCAATCGACTGTTGAAGTTAAGTTTCGTATTTGACATGTTATGTTAATTGTAGTTTTGTTATTGTGTGTAACCTCGATGTGTATTATATAAGTTTGTTTAGGTATTAGAGTTAGACACCAATTTGTTTTAATTTTTAATATTGAATTTTAAATTTCAATTTTTAACTTAGTTTTCAGAACAAATGCGTATACCTATAGGTATACGCATTACCTATATCATTATAATGATTAATTATTAAATTACTATTATGTTAAGAAGTTTATTTTTATTTTTATTATCTTTTTGTATTTTGGTATACCTAAGAAAGGTGTGTCAGCCCCAACATCCCCTAAACTAATTAATATATGTTAAGAAGTTGATGTTTTATAAAAAAAATAGTCATAAATATGCCATTTTATAGTAAGGGTAATGGATTATTTTAAAAATAGAACAAGTTTCCTGTTACAGAGTTTCAATTCGAGTTTAAAACGCAAAAAAAAATATTGAGCAACTTCAATATCCGCTCTTTAATAGATTATTTTATATATCCTATATTTAACGGGCACAGTAATTGATTTCTCTGTGCGGCTGCATTAGTTCACAACGCGGGCTTCAAAATTACATAGATTGGAACCTTCTAACTAACAGCTATCAATACTAATTCTAATGGAAATTATAGGTACATACATCAATATTGAAATATATTTAATATACAATTTGTGATCACATCAGTGAGAATTGCACTGACCTACAGGTTTTTATAGTTAATGCTTTATTTAGTATCAAATTGAATACTTTTACAATCAATTTTGGTACATATATATTGTAAAAAAAATGCCAAATCCGATTTTCATGAGTCAGAATGGAGATAGCTGAGCAAGCTGTCAAAATACCACTGGACAGGCTGCTGTCAAATTATTTTTATGCCTATTTTAAAAACGCCATCTTGGCACTGTAGGCTATAGTGGCTATGGAGCGACAGTAAATGGAACTAAAATTCCGAGTATACCTCCTTGCGTATATATGGAATAAAATACGCAAACGTCAAAATTAGTTCTAATTACTTCCGAGGGCGGCGTTTCAAAATGGCACACGAAATTATCTGTCATTTGTATGGGACAGCCTGTCCAGGGGTATAAATATATTACAGGTCAGTGGTATACAGACAAATTATTACCATGCAACAAAATTACGAACTGGGGCTATTAAATAACAAACGAAGCACAAATTTAATAGTCCAATAAGGTCGATATCACGAAAACGGAGACACTCGATCTGGTTTTAGAATTAATCTGCTATATGATCACGGCAGATCCGATGTCTGTGGCCACTGTAGGTTAATATCAATTAACCACCAAAATTGGAGCAACTGGCAAATACTTCTAGTTTAGGTATATAACACTTCTATTATTAAGTGATTTGAATTACATTGTAAAAGTAAATGTTTAAATTATGAACTTATGAAATTTCCTAACGTGTAGTGAAATATTTGCGGTGAAATATTTTACGATTTTAGAGGTGGCTAGGGTAAATTTTTATAAAAATAAATGACATTGATACATATTGTTTTTTAGAAAACGATTGCTATCCGATTTCAAAAATTTTAATCACATTTTACCGAACTTGTCGCCAACGACTTGCACATAATCTATACTAAAAAAAAATTGAAAATTTCTTTAATTTTCAATTAGGTAATCTTGGAAACTCCTAATTCGATTAAAAAAATCTTGCACCAATTGTTAGAGCAGAATTTCAAGATGGTCATAGACTAACAGATGCTTAGCAAAAGTATAATGTCAGGCGTTTATAGGTATTGCTTTATTTACATATTTTGTCAGGCATTATATCTTATTTTTCAATGCGGACGAAATCGCGGGCACCAGCCAGTACTTAGTAAAATTGTGAAGGACGCAATGTCACACCGGATGCAGTTGCGAGATCTCGCTCCCCAGTTACTGCTATCAACTTGTTAATAAATTTATTCCGATTCAATATTCACACGTACCTACCTAGTATTAAATCTTCTTACATTTAAAAGACAGGATTACATCTTTGTCGTCAAATTTCAAATTATCTTATGTACGAGTACAAGTCTGTTAAAACAAAAACTATACATATTACCAAAGTTGTCATGGCGTGAAATTAAATGATAAAATAAAGACATTGTGATCATATTGTGTAGAATTTATGTGTTAGATAATAAATAAATATACACATCTTTTTTGAACTTGTAATTTGAAAGAAAGAAAGAAAATAAATTTTATTGAGCCAATAAAAATAGCACATGCACACAAGAACAAAAGAAAACAGAACAAACTTAATCATATTGGCAATACTTGCCATACTGTCATATTTGCCAGTGCATGCACCAGTGCATCGACCCAAATAGGCACCCAACTCAGCATATGCTGTGTGTGCAACGAGTCACACACAGCATTTCTTTCTTCTCGACGTCCGATGTTAGTCGTACCATTAAGACGTTGAGTGAAGGATAAATGTCCCAGGTGTGAAATGTGCTTCCAAGCCATTAGCATGTACCTACCCCATAAAAACTTGTATATTAACCGTTGTCAGTGTGGCAATGTCACCGTTATTTTGCAACCTTATGGCATTTTAACGTGCAGTTTCCTCGGAACCGGCCGGGTTCCGTCGGTTGGGCAAGCTATTGCGTACTAATGCCGATTAGTGACACGCACTTGACGAATAATCACAAACACATATTGTCTTCATCAGATGAACTGCTCACTTGCAAAGATATTTTGTTTATATCATCATCATCATCATCATCATCATCATCATCATCATCATCATCATCATCATCATCATCATCATCATCATCATCATCGTTGTCGTCGTTACAGTAGTAGGATTAAAGGAAGGGATAGGGAAATATCTATCTATTTATATCTATATAAATAAAAATGGATGGGTAAATGTGTTGCTAAGCGCATAACTCGAAACCGCTGGAACAATTTCGCAAGATTTTTCTTTTAAATATTTTTTAATTGCGAATAAGAGGGGAAAAGAAAATTTTAAAATGTTCCTGAAAAATTGGATAAAATATCTCTTAGTGAAAGAAATTTAAGACTCTTCTTTCACTATGAGATACAAAATAATGGACCATGGAATGCTTAATGACGAGTTACCCTCATATTGTCAATAGGGGATGCTAGAATTACTATCAAATGAATTTTAGTCTGTCCGTCATTTAAGTTGAAAATGAAAATTCAACTCTTAGTAATATTAATACCATGGCATATTCACTTGTTTATATTTTCCAGCTACATTTTGATATTCATAACTTGAATATCAAGTAAAACTTGTTAATATATTCACAGCCCTTCCTACAGACGCAGTAATAGAGTCGTTTTAAGTTCATGCAAATTTTTCGCATTTTTCCAAGTGACCTCGACTGCATTCACTTGTCGCGTCGACCCATTTAAGAGCACCTCAATCTTTTTATATGCTCGAATTAGCTTGCTTCTTTTCTTTAAAACATTCATCGGACTAACATCTTATATGGAGCAATGTATGTTACGTAATATGAAAAGAACCTCTTATAATACCAGAACTATGACTAATATTCGTTCCAATAATTACGCTCGAATGTAAATCTAGTGGACACTTATTTCCTGTCTCAGTTGAGATTATTTTTTGTCTCTATCGTATTTGTATTTAATTAACGGTTATGTGACAATAACGAATTGCATCCTTGTTAGACACTGGATGACGGGATTATTTTAATTATTATGTAAGTATTAAATTATTAAGGCCCTTTTTCACCAACTGTCAAGTGGGCTAACCGTCATTTAAAGTTACCTTTCTTTCAACTAAAATAAAACCTTGTTCTTTTTTAAATAATATTGTGTAGATGGAGCAATATCTCTGAAAATTCAGAGATATTATAAAATATTCAAAAAAATAGAACGTAACTATAACGCATTCGTGTGACAATTCTGATTTTACTCCCATAAATTTTGATACCCACTCTAAAAAATTAAAAAAATATAAACTCTGTCGAGTTACAGAATTACACTTAGTACAGTGTAATGATAAATTATCAACATTTGCAACGATACATTAATGTTTACGATGATTAATATTAACAACTTGGTCTAGTTTGTAACAATATTTCGTTATTAGTTAATGATGAACCGATGTTCGTTAAGTGTTTTTTATATTACTTATGACCTTGTAGCAAGCAACCTCTGCGCACCTATCAATATTATGTTACGAAAATATCACAGTTTCGATATTACGAATGCATATTGATGGTTATTGGAGACTATGGTCGAAAAGCCCCGCGGGCCAAATCTAATCTCACTTAATCGTACATCTTAAGAGAGAGAATGGCAGATGGATGCGGAGTGAGGAATAAAGGTCGGCAGGCACACTGACGATCCACGTGATGGTAGGTGGCTACCATCGCCTGTAACACAAGCAACGATACAGATGCTGCAAATGCATTTGCAGTGCACTGCCGACCACATTTTCATAAGTTGAATAAGTTGAAGTACAGCTGGTTACCATCCTCATCTTGTCGAAATCCCTCCTTTTTGGACCAAGCACTTTGAAACATCCTTTATAATGCGCACTGCTAAGGTTTGGAACTCCTTGCCGGTGTCTGTATTTCCGAGCTCATATAACCCTAATCTTTTCAAAGTTCGAATGAATAGGCATCTTCTGGGTGAGCTCGCTCCATCTTTTCTTGCTCTTCCTTGCTGCACGGCTGGTTGTTGGCCAAGAGCAAACCCATCTCTAATAAAAAAAATCTTATGAGATAAGATCTCATAAAATAAGATATTATTTTAAGGTAGACTGCTATAAAGAGGTGGTTACTCCCGCCAGATGGGTTACCAAAATTATTGTAAAACTTCAGATGAAATGAATATTATGATGATGAATTATGATTTATTGAAGCACAAATTGGTGATGTAACACTAACACTGAAAGATTTTATTATATTTTTTAGGAATCAGTACTTCATTCACATGAATGATGAATACTTTCATTCATCTGTTCTTAAAACATTATGACAGACATTACGTACTAAATGAACGAAATATACATACAAACATTTCAACATATAAAATTTTAGTATTTAAGCAATACACATGAGAAATTTTACAGGCCGACAAAGGGAAATTAATACGTTCATTGTTTTTGTAACAATCAAACCGAAAAAGTGGGCCGTGCATGAAAAGTATAATACATTCAAGTATTTTTCTCATGAATATTTTTTCTTGTGTAAGGTCGCACATGCAACGTTAGCGAGGATGCACAGCCCTGCCACTGCCGTCCTTGCAATAAAAATATATAAAATGTATAAATATATCTATACTAATATTACAAAATATACTAATATACCGTCCTTGCAATAAGAAAGACTGATAAGGTTAGAGTCGGAGAGTCGGCTCTGGGATCTTTTACACATAAAAACATGGCTTATTTTTTAAAAAGTTTTTCGACAACTGATAAATATGTCTTATATACCTGACAGGCTGCCAATTACGTAAAAACTTTAGATAGAAATATACTCGTAGAATATTTACTCTTACAAAATATGCCACTCATAAAGTAATATAAAAAATTGCATTGTTTACATAATTATATGATATCCAGTCGACTTTTCACTTTACTATATTTATTTTTTGCTCTATTAACTACAGTATTATATCATTACAACATACTAAAAGCTTTGTTAAATCTTCAAAAAAAATTCCAAATTATATAATCTTTAATGTAATCGATAGTGAGATTACAAAAATTCTGATTTCACTAAGATTCACGCCTTGGGATTATTCAACAAACATTTGCATTTATTGCATTCGACTGTAATTTTTGTTCCGTGAAGATGATCGCCATCTTTTATCTTGACACAAATGCTTCACATTATTTATGTAACGGTCCACATGTCCTGCCATACCATCAAAGACATACCATCAAGACGGTCTACTTGATGGTATGTGGTTACAGTCCCCTATTAACACAAGGATTGTGTTTAGGTGGGTAAGGAAGGGATGCCATTTTCCTATTCATTTCTAATCTCGTACCCTTAATCTTGGTCTGCAAAGAAAATGCAGCACCGTCACCTTAAGTGGACCGTCAGCTTGTCTAACGAGCCTAACATTAAAAAAAACACCTATACTTAAAATTAGACTTCATCCGGATTCAAACAAGCGACTGTTGTGTCTGAAGCTGAACCTGCTTTCCTCTGTGCATATACCGTTAATTTTGTAATGAAAAAAAAAAAAAAATTAAACCGTCCAATGTTTTCAATTTGTAATATTTGTCCATTTTTACACCTAATGCTATGTTGATTAGGTGTACTTACATGTCAAAAACACATGTGCATTTGCGCAATAGGCCTTGTCGCTTATGAAAATTGTCAAGAATAAAACTTTTACATAGGAGGCTCTAATAACTTGTAATATTTATTTTACATTGTACCTATTATTAGATTCAAGGTTTAACGGGCCGTGTGATAGCAATTTTAATTTTAGAATATATCATGTACCTTCTATTATTTCTTAGCTGTGATTGGAGTTTGAAAATAAATGATACTTAAACTTCAACAATATGCGGTAGTGATCATGGACTAATGAAACCCCCACTGGTGCCTGAAGAAAAGCAGATACGAAACTGGCTTCTAACTAACAATATGTTTTTTGATCAATATGTTATTAAAATTTAATTAATGCAAAGGCTAAATATTATTAAAAGTTTAAAGTCAATGGGTTCTCAAAAAATATATAAAGGCTTCCAGTTGTTGTTGCTTCTGTGGACTGATCTTCTGTGATAATGCAACATTTGGATTAAATAAATACTATTTGTATTTATTATTTGGTCAAAAGTGTTGCAAAGTCCTGATTATTTGTTTATATAATTCATAGCTTCTCGTGACGACAACTAATATTCACGCCACTTTATTTGTCGAGTGTCTATATAGATCTGTCACTATAGACATTTAGACGATTTTTTAGTTTACTACTTTCTCGAGCGACATTTCGCTCATAAGTTTTAATGTGTTTGAGTGAAAATCCCTCAAAATTGAATCTCTACAACTGTCGCTGATACTTACCTACATCGTATGTGAATTTCTCTCACAACATATCGCTCGACTTTATCCTCTAGTGTATACATGGCTTTAATCTATCATAACATAATGATTAATCACCAAAAACAAATTTAACTGTTACGTTAACTATTACGAAAAACTAATAAATTTTTCAGTAATGTTCGAAGTGGTCAGTGTATTCGTCGGATTATATCGCGTATTGATATCTAATGAAGATAAAGAACTCGCTTATGAAGGCAACGTGTTATGCTATTATAAAACTTGTCATAATCCTGTATTAATCGTTACTTGTAATACAGTTTCATGGTCAAATGATAATTTCGTCATAATAAGTAGATTTTCCAAATATGTAACAGATTATAATACGTGTATATTAGAGTGGTTACTAATGTATATCTATATCCAATTCGGCAAAAAGGCTGATGGTTTATTTGATGGTTATTATGATGGTAAACGAATAGCAACGCCGCAGTTAACAATAACTGTATTTTTTAAATGATAAAGGTAAATAGGCAAGCTGAAGGGCTATTTGAAACAATTAACGCTATAGATAGGAATGCAGGTATTCCTATCTGTTAGCGATGTTGCTGATCTTCGTTGGATAAGAGAAATGGTGGGTATATATAGCAATGTGTTCTGGTATTCCTTACATACTAAAACATAACAGCACATGTGCTCATGGAAATCTTCTGTAAGTTTTCCAATTTTTATTTTCATTAAAAAAAATACCAATAACTTAATAACTTAACCTAATAACTTTCATCCTTCAGTAATTTAGCAGCCTACCACACCTGGTGTTTTACTAGAACACAACTATGAAGAAAACGAACATGTCTGTTTGTACGTTTCTAAGTATAAATTTTCTATATATATGTGAAATCCTGCAAATCCTTAGTGAGGTAGCCATTGCAAAAACATAAAACTGTTATACTTGCCTACTTAAAAAAATATCTTTTATTAAAAAAAAAACTTTAAATGTAAAAACTTTAAATAACATTTTATATATGTTCACCTAACAGTGTACACTTGGCCTTATATTTGTATTAAATTTAACGTTAATAACAGGTACTAATAGATCAATATTGACTTTTGACGGTGACTGTACTCTGTTTTGTTTTGGTCTCGCATTTAGAAAGGTTCAGTTACTTATCAAGTTCAACGTTTATTCTGTGGTCACGTGACCTTGGATAAGTAATTTTTCTATGTAAGCACGCGTAATAAGCAAATTGCCTGACGTTATTATCTGTTTCTTAATAAATAGGTTTGAAATAATAACTATAGTTCGGAATACACTATATACCTATCTCCGTTTCTAATATTTTGTTAATGATCCATGATCCAATGATCCATTGCCTAGACTCTATGGATTTTTTTTTATTTATTAGCCTTTATTTGCCAACTTTTCTTACAATAGTTATTATACATTAACAATTAAACAACAAACAATTAAAAATTATCAGTCGGCGTGTCTTTGCGACACAAAGGCCTCCTCCAGCAGCTCCACCAGACTCTATGGATTAGAATGTAGTAAAGACCAAACTTTGGCAGTCATGTCAGTCAACCATCTTAGTAGAGAAGAGTGTTAGATCTTAGATCTTGAGCGAGGGATGCCAGAACTCTTACATCTATCCTTACGTTATCCCGTATCTTTTATCCTTGTTTAGTTTCATAGTCAAAAGCGAACACTTTTTGAAAGTACAACTTTCAATGCCTACTCGAGTGAATATACCTACTCATTTTCTGGGTGAGCTCGCTTCATCATAATAATCCTCATATTCGCTACACAGCTAGATGTTGGCCAAGAGCAAATCCATCTTTAATAAATAATAATAATAAAATTAATAAACTTTCAATAATTTACTTTGTATCGCATCTTGGACATGCGTCATAGAAAAGACATCAACGCGTTTATATTCGTCTAAAATTTTTATTTTATTTTATTTTATTTATTTTGTACTTCACCATAAACAATTATTATTATTGTATATTTTCATTACGACACTGTCGATTTATTCGAGCGAAATAATTGAGCTTGATTTCAAATTACTTTATAATTGCCAAGCATTTTATGAACTGGCATTGTAACTCATTCGCAGTAAATACTGTTGAATATAAAATATAATTTTGAAATTGAATAACACGAATTTTTTATCTAAATAGCTGTGAAAACACGATGAAAAGTTGAAAATCAAGTGGAGTTGTGTTTAGAAAATAATAATTACGTTTTCAAAATAAAAAGCTTTCTATTTTTTAAGTTTTAATTGAAGTCTTTCATAGAAAAGTAAATGAACTTTTTTTTACTTACAATTAATATCAGTTTAAATTTTAAAATAATTCTCTTCACGTAGAGACGAACACCTCTTTCTAAAGTAATTACATAACCCATTATATTCTGAGTTCACTTAGTACGAATATTTAGTTTCCGTTGTTTATAATTAAAACGTATCGACAATTGTGACCGTTCAAATTCTGAAGAAAGGAAGGCAATCTACAAGAAGTGTCTGCAAAATCGGCGATAAATAATCAATGTCACACTGCACTCACTTTAGGGTAACCCGGCGAGTTCAAGGTCGGAGCGGCGGACCAGTCCGCGCATATCCGGTAACGTGCCACCACCCAATCGCCTTTCGAATGTGACGCACTAATTACTGTACTTGACGAATTATTGGCTTTGTCCAATGGCTATTGCGACAAATACGAATCAATAGTACATCCTGACAAATAATACAACTATAGCGTACATGCAATTAGTCTATTTTGACGTTATAGTCAGATAGATATTGAAATCATATCATGGGCGTACCGTACGCCATGATATCACTTGACACTTTGACTTTGATTATAGACTAAACACAAGCTTTAAGTACTTGACGAATTATTGGCTTTGCTTATTGTTATGTTTATAATAAAAATATTATTCTTATGATTCCTTTCAAACAAAATTTGCAGTGAATTCGATCGAAATCATCACATATAGAAATTGTTATTTTATTTTTTGGTATTCTCATTAAGGGGCCGTTACGGAGACGCGCCGCGCGATGTTTAGGTTTTTAGCGCTACTCTCACAACGATCGAGGCTCGCGCATTGCACACGCACACATGTACGTAAGCATAGAACAAGAGCCCACGACGGCAAGACCTTCGTTATTTTATAAACGCTGAAAGTTTCTCTGTGCATAGTAAATGTGTATAGTATTGAAGCTCAATTTTTTTATATTTTCTTCGGGATAACTTTAGAAATCACGTCATCCATTGCCGGAGACTTATTACAGTTGCTATTTTGTTACCAAATATAAAAATTGTTGTCAAATGTATTATTAGCGTATAAATAATTGTACTTATAATAATTTTATTATTTTAGTTGCACAATACAAAACGAAATTGTTATTCCCAATTACAAAAATAATATATTGTACTGAAAAAGTTTGTACAAAAAATCTGCCTGCTAGAAAACCTGGGATTCCTTACATTAGAACTTATTCCTTGCCTGTTCCTTACGAACCTTTTATTCATCAGTTGCATTCAGTACACCCCCTCTCCCTAAACCCCCTGTCCGTAACTGATGCTCCCCTCGGACCCCTCCGACCGTAACTTGGAAACGGTGCGACGCAGCCGGGTGATGTTTGGGCTCATCGGAGACGTCTCTCCGAGATAGATAATTTGACGACCCCCTCGGACCCCTCCGACCGTAACTTGGAATCGGTGCGACGCAGCCGGGTGATGTTTGGGCTCATCGGAGACGTCTCTCCGAGATAGATAATTTGACGACCCCCTCGGACCCCTCCGACCGTAACTAGGAAACGGTGCGACGCAGCCGGGTGATGTTTGGGCTCATCGGAGACGTCTCTCCGAGATAGATAATTTGACGACCCCCTCGGACCCCTCCGACCGTAACTTGGAATCGGTGCGACGCAGCCGGGTGATGTTTGGGCTCATCGGAGACGTCTCTCCGAGATAGATAATTTGACGACCCCCTCGGACCACTCCGACCGTAACTTGGAAACGGTGCGACGCAGCCGGGTGATGTTTGGGCTCATCGGAGACGTCTCCCCGATATAGATAATTTGACGACCCCCTCGGACCCCCCCCCCCCCCGAATTGTCAATTGTCAAATGTAGACCGGAATTGTCAAATTTTGAAATATGGTCTACTAAAAAATTCATCTCCCCGAGACGTCTCTGATGAGCCCAAACACGACCCGACTGCGTCGCACCGTTTCCAAGTTACGGTCGGAGGGATCCGAGGGGGTCGTCAAATTATCTATCTCGGAGAGACGTCTCCGATGAGCCCAAACATCACCCGGCTGCGTCGCACCGTTTCCATGTTACGGTCGGAGGGCTCCGAGGGGGTCGTCAAATTATCTATCTCGGAGAGACGTCTCCGATGAGCCCAAACATCACCCGGCTGCGTCGCACCGTTTCCAAGTTACGGTCGGAGGGGTCCGAGGGGGTCGTCAAATTATCTATCTCGGAGAGACGTCTCCGATGAGCCCAAACATCACCCGGCTGCGTCGCACCGTTTCCAAGTTACGGTCGGAGGGGTCCGAGGGGGTCATCAAATTATCTATCTCGGAGAGACGTCTCCGATGAGTCCAAACATCACCCGGCTGCGTCGCACCGTTTCCAAGTTACGGTCGGAGGGGTCCGAGGGGGTCATCAAATTATCTATCTCGGAGAGACGTCTCCGATGAGCCCAAACATCACCCGGCTGCGTCGCACCGTTTCCAAGTTACGGTCGGAGGGGTCCGAGGGGGTCGTCAAATTATCTATCTCGGAGAGACGTCTCCGATGAGCCCAAACATCACCCGGCTGCGTCGCACCGTTTCCAAGTTACGGTCGGAGGGGTCCGAGGGGGTCATCAAATTATCTATCTCGGAGAGACGTCTCCGATGAGCCCAAACATCACCCGGCTGCGTCGCACCGTTTCCAAGTTACGGTCGGAGGGGTCCGAGGGGGTCATCAAATTATCTATCTCGGAGAGACGTCTCCGATGAGCCCAAACATCACCCGGCTGCGTCGCACCGTTTCCAAGTTACGGTCGGAGGGGTCCGAGGGGGTCGTCAAATTATCTATCTCGGAGAGACGTCTCCGATGAGCCCAAACATCACCCGGCTGCGTCGCACCGTTTCCAAGTTACGGTCGAAGGGGTCCGAGGGGGTCGTCAAATTATCTATCTCGGAGAGACGTCTCCGATGAGCCCAAACATCACCCGGCTGCGTCGCACCGTTTCCAAGTTACGGTCGGAGGGGTCCGAGGGGGTCATCAAATTATCTATCTCGGAGAGACGTCTCCGATGAGCCCAAACATCACCCGGCTGCGTCGCACCGTTTCCAAGTTACGGTCGGAGGGGTCCGAGGGGGTCATCAAATTATCTATCTCGGAGAGACGTCTCCGATGAGCCCAAACATCACCCGGCTGCGTCGCACCGTTTCCAAGTTACGGTCGGAGGGGTCCGAGGGGGTCGTCAAATTATCTATCTCGGAGAGACGTCTCCGATGAGCCCAAACATCACCCGGCTGCGTCGCACCGTTTCCAAGTTACGGTCGGAGGGGTCCGAGGGGGTCATCAAATTATCTATCTCGGAGAGACGTCTCCGATGAGCCCAAACATCACCCGGCTGCGTCGCACCGTTTCCAAGTTACGGTCGGAGGGGTCCGAGGGGGTCGTCAAATTATCTATCTCGGAGAGACGTCTCCGATGAGCCCAAACATCACCCGGCTGAGTCGCACCGTTTCCAAGTTACGGTCGGAGGGGTCCGAGGGGGTCGTCAAATTATCTATCTCGGAGAGACGTCTCCGATGAGCCTAAACATCACCCGGCTGCGTCGCACCGTTTCCAAGTTACGGCGTGTCAAATTATCTATCTCAAAATTTTCGCTTTTTCGGTGCCCCGCGTAGACTTGCCGCCGCTCCGCTCCGCTACTCATACTCACCAGTAGACATCATTGCATGTTTTTCTTTTTGTTCTATTATAAAAATAGAATAGTTTGGACGTGTTCCAGAGTCCAATCTGTCATACTGTGCTGGGGAACTAGTTGGATTTTTTTTGTCCAAACAATTCTATCATAGAACTATAGTAGAACTGTTTGGAACAACCCACTTATTATTTTTTTATATTATCTCAAAAGATTGTAATAAATAACGAAGGTCGTGGGCTCTTGGGCTATAATTTCAACATCAAAAACGACATATTTGTCATTTTTTGTGTAAGTACACGGTTCGATCGCGAACTGTCAATGCGGCGCAAAGCGACGTGCTCTCACTTCGGAGGCGCGTGGCCGACTGAACCGACTACGAGCGTAATTTCAATATAATAGCCTTCATAGTAATTTGTATGAAGATTTTGAGCGAAAAAATTGGGCAACTTTGTGATTTTTTTACATAGAATAAGGATATATTAATTAAGAAATAAATATTCCAGCAACTTTTTTATAGTTTTAACTTTATTATTTGATAAAATTCATTTAATAAATTTTGATACTTACGGCTCAATTGTAACAACACGGGAGTGCGATTTACACGATTTTAGTGATTTTCTGATTTTTTTTTACACTTATCTATAAGCATTATCTAAAATTCAAATGTTTCAGCATCAAGTAACATTCATTGGCTAGCTGTGTGATTTTTTTCAAGGTTGTGGAGCATCGTTTTATATATAATTCTCTTACATTCCCGACCCTCGATTGGCGAAAGGGACCCTTAAGTTTGTAAATAATATTAATAAAATTATTGGCTTTGATCGATAGCTATTGCGACACAAACGAGTCAATAGTACACCCTGACCAATAGTCGAATAAAGCTTACATGCAATTATTCTATTTTTGTTAATCAGATAATAACATTTTAACATCATAATTGTCACTCTTTTCGACAACCCGACCTAATTGTTGCCTCGGCCATTGGTCTTTTCTCAATGGAGACTTGGCTCCTCAAATCGAATGTAACGGTCTACCAGACGCGATGGCGACCAGCTCATGGTCTGGAAGACTTGTAGGGTTTCGCACTGATAAAGTTTTTTCTGCAAATTATATATACGCACTAATAGTATTTTCATTAATGAAAACAGTTTCAAAATCCGTTGAGTGGTTTAGAAGATGTTAGCGGAGAAACAGACGGAGGCGGACAATGACTTTATTTTATAATATGTATAGCTTACAAATTTTATACAAATATACAAAATAGTCTCATGAATATCCAACTCCTCGGCAACTTTCAGATACAATAGAAAGTCGGAGGTTAGTTTATAATTTAATTAAGTTAAGTAATTAAGTTAGCTTCTTAACATTAAACTGTGCATAATATTGTCCTACATAGATCTAAGTAATTAACCTAGGCCACGTAAATTTTGTGTGACTCTTCATGATTTACTATGTCTAGCAGTCATGATGGGAAATAACTAAAAAATAATTATTTTTTTCCAATTTTGTGTAATTTTCTTTTATGAAGCGGTGTTATTTAGTCTTGCATTATGTCATAAGGTTACAGAATTACTTTGATATTTATTCTCTGGGTCACAAAATGCGGGCATGAATGTCGGGTCTCGTCTTCATTCAAAAGTTCAACATGTACGAGTATATATATAAGTGCTTTCATTCCAATAGTGTTACATAAGTATATATTTCTATAGGGAAGCGATTTTAATAATATGAAAATCATAAAACATATAAGTAAGTATATTTTATTTATACATTGTACTTTTTTTTCAGGTTTACTGGTAAGATACAATATTTTCCTTAAGTGCTCCTGAAAAATCCTGTAAAGTAAAATCATACATCGTAGTTTATATTTTACAGTAATGGTGTCTGTGCCGTATTACGCATACGTTGCGAGTAATATTTTCTTTGAGCGTATTATATGTGTCGTGGGCAGATCGTAGAATTGGTCAGATCGTAAAGTATGAAATGAAAAATCTTTCACCAAAAGTCAAAAATAGGTGCGACGAGGAGCGGAGCGATTCAAAACGAGGAGGAGCGTGTTAGGTTTACATGAAAATAAATTTGGGGAGCCGAGCGAAGCGGAGCGGAGTGAGGCAACCCTCTCAGTTTTAACAGAAATATGATCTGCCCAGGAATATATCCACGACGACAATATATCCAAGTAATAGGAATATACCATAATTAAACCAAATGATTCTTTTATCCTTTATCTATCTTATCGAGTGGTATAATTATATTTTGCATGTAGTAGATAGATATGTAGCTACAGCATCAAATGCAAATTCTAATAAAAAAATCATATGCGAAAATTATAAATTTTAACACAAAAGAATAAAAAATGGATTTAATTTCCGCGTAGGCGCAGATCGTTATCGCGCAAGGACTATAATAAATGTCTTTATAACGTGACATTCTACGGAAGAGAAAAATGTTTGTAACTGGGTATTTTTTTTTTGGATTAATCTACCAATGACAAACAAAATAGTTAATTCATATTCATATTTTAACCTTCATATTATTTCTATACTAATATTATAAAGAGCAAAGATTTGTTTGTTTGTTTGCATTGAATAGGTTCCGAAACTACTGGACCGATTTGAAAAATTCTTTCACTGTTGCGAAGCTATGTTATCAGCTAGTAACATAGGCTATATTTTATAAAGCTACACGGACAAAATCGCGTGCAAAAGCTAGTCTTTAATATGAAGGTAATTAGTATTGAACAATGAATGAAATGCGATTAACTAGCTGGCTGTCACCGGCTTGGGGCAGATTTATTCTGCAAATTATATATAGACAAATAAATTATAAGAGCTGAGTTAGCTCATGTATGGAAGCTCTATAATTTACGAATTTAAATAATTCTTAATTTATAAATAGATACTTAATGCTTATGACAGATTTTTTTTGTAAATGTCAAATAGGAAGTTTGAGTTTTATCTTTTAATGATTTTATCAAAATGTAGCACATACTAGTTACTATATTTGTAGTATTGCAGTTAAGTTAATCTATTATAACAGAACAAACATAACAAAAGTGTTTGATACTCTTTTACCCAAAAATTACTAGACAGATTTCGATGAAGTACCTATAGATCACACATCGAAATAACATATTGGCCAAAATTTATAAAGCTAACGATTAATAAGAAGCGTACGAGTAAACAAATAAAAGTTGAAAGAAAAAAAAGTATATTAACGATTAAATAAATTAAAAATTAAAAATAACCTAATGTCACATGACGCCTGTTTTTGATTGGGTCAAACCCAAAACTGGTTACTTAATTGATATTATGTAAGAATGTCATGTAAGTTTTAAATTAAAAAATACGTTATTGTAAATTGGTCTATATTTAAAAATATAATTTTATTTGTGTAATTTAACATAAAAACATTTTTATTGAGGCTGGGATTTACCCGGCGGGAATGTTTTGACAAATAACAAACTATAACAAACCATTAGTACTGGTTTACGAATAAAATTATAGGTAAGATTTTGTTAGAGTGCAATTTGTAACCGTGCTCCCATTGGGTTGAGTACAACGCAACGCATTAAGTAGATCAACGGAAACTATAATTGTATGTTATAAACAACTATAGCGCAATGTAAACAGAGAAAAAAATGTACACAGAGTAATTATAGCTCGATTAGACACCGTAAATCTTGAAGCCTTTGCCTAGTCTTTGTTAAAAAAAAACAACTAAATCATATTCTAAATACAAACACCTGTCAAATTTCAAAAATGGAATGAGATGTATAAGTTCGATTTTTAAATGTGTAACAAAATTATGGCGCGATTAGTCACTGTAAGTCTTGATGCCTTTGCCTAGTCTTTGTAAAAAAAAACTAAATAATGTTAGACAACACAAACACGTGTCAAATTTGAAAAATGGAACAAGCTGCTGAGTTCGATTTGTAAATGTTTGGAACGCGAGAGACGCGTGCGTCTCCTTTACGACGTTCGGTCAAATACGAAGGATTTTACATCCAACGGAGCGATGGCGGGTCGTTTTTTCCAGCTTCTAGGGGGGCAACAGCGAAAGTTCCACTATTCAACCACCTATAAAAACGGACAACGCCGTACACAAGTCATCCAGTACGTTTCCCGACTAACCACCGTACAAGAGGCATTATGAAAAAGACGGTGAGTGGATTTTTTTAGTGAACCGCGTTTCGTGTGAAAAAAGAAAAATAGTGGAAAAGTGCGTAAAAAGTGATGACTTCAAAATAGTGAAATGTGACGCGTGTTTAGTGTTCGATGCAGTGTTTTCAAAATTCGAATATTTGTGCGATCCGTTAAAACACTGTTTTGAAGTCAACGCTTTGTACCTAACCCACCAGATCAATCTATATAAATCGTTTGCCTAAGGCTTGAAATATAAAATTTTAAACATACCATCCAAAATGAAAATATTTTTGAAAATTTCAACTCCGTACGAAGCGGAGGGCGTGTCGCTTGTTAATTATATAAGTGGTCGTCATTTACATAACTATTTTACGTTATTAATTTCAATTTGTGAAGTTATTTAAAAAGAAGTTAAGAAATTAGTTTGCATTATAAATAATAAATTCCTCAAAAGTAAACATTTAAAAAAGCAATGTTATTTGTTTTTAAATATTATAATAATATCGCATTGCTACTAAAACAATAATAACGGTCATCGCGTATTAACCTATTAGGTAACAATATGCATTTTCACTCGATCAAGACGAACGGGTTTCATACTAGGAAGAGAGTCTAGGAAAAGGTCCAAGTTACAAACTAGTCATGATTCCTACTAACTGCTAATTATGCAACACATATCGATACATACCAATATGTCAATTGAAACAATAAAATATATCAATCGAACAATAATTATTTTAATTAACGAAATATTTAAATTTAGAACTGTCAAAGTCAAATATGTTTTTTAAGAGCTGGAGTGCGAGGCAAAGATACTATGATATACAGCCTAGTAAAGAGTGTCTTATAAGTTTTAGTAAAAACAGCAATAATCAAACCGTTAAATTATAAATTTCTGATTAAAATTATTAAAATAAATAAAAAATAATCTAAATAAATAAATAAAAGCTTTAATGTCCTAAACGATTTAAAAAAAAATCTAAATTTAATATCGATGCTATTTAAATGTAATAAGAATGGACGAAAATTCTTGATTCTCAGATATTTTCATTACTACACATCCCGTTTCACCATACAAGGACGCGGTTAAGTTTCAAACCAGAAATACGCGTACATAGGAATTCTAGAATCTGGTCTAGAACAGGAATTTTCTTTTATACTAAAGGCGCGCACGTACATAGACTATCAATTGCAGGCCAACAGCAATTGTAGCAACGTCACTAAGACATAATAATTAGTGAGAGATAAGTATTAAAAAAATTAAATCACTAAAATAACTAATAAATAGGTAGACAAGTAGACAATTTCACCAAAATTTTTGTACTACGTAAAGTCATAATAAAAAACAAATATTTACTTAGAATAAATTAATACAATAATTTAGTAATTTTTGATGTGTTAAATTTGAAGGCAACTTCCTTTATAAATCTAAACGAAAGGCTTTTCATGGAAATTAAATAACAACAAAAGAATAGAAGCCAAATGCAAAAAAGTCATTGTATTGACAATAGACAAGCAGTTTCCCGCGTTATAACTAAATTAAACATATCCTAACTAAAATAACATATTGTAACTAATTTTTAATTTGGTGAAAAATGTAAAATTTCGAAGTACTTATTACGTTTTAATAAAATACTCCAAAAATATCAAATATTTAATATAGATTATTCGATTAAGATTTTCTCAGTGTTTTTGAAGTTTGATGGCATAGGTAATAAGCCATACTCCATAAAGCAGAAAAACCATTACTTCTCCAAATAATCAAATGAAAATACCAAGATCAATCTACTCTATTTTCCCCATAAATTCCCCATAAATTACTTCTCATTGCCTTTAAGCGTGTAAAATTTGTTACAATATCTGATCGTTAACTACGAGGCTTGCAATTGCAACAGATCACCATAAGAAGTATAGGTATAATATAATATAACCATTATCCCACGGCAACATGATCTTTGGCCTCTTTACACACAAAACTGTGTGTAACTGTGACAAACACACAGAAATTCACATAAGTAAACGATGTGTAATGTAATACGAATATATAAAAATATTTATTAGGGACTCTGTATAAATATAATTATGTAAAATCTATCTATCTAGATTATTGGAATATCAAAATAGGTAAATTTATGTAGTGATATAATTTGAAATGAATTTTGAATTTTGAATTTTATCTTGTAAGTATTACATACTTACATAATATTGTAAAGAGAGAAGATTTGTATGTTTGTAATGAATAAACTTAATAATTACCTGGCCGATAGAAAGCTATATTATCAACGAGTAACATAGAAGAAGTCGCGTGCAACAGCTAGTCTGTCTGTTACTCCGCTAAGATCTAAATCACCCATCGGATTTTGATACAGTTTCCACTAATGGAAGTAGCGATAAACTAGGAATGCTGTGGGAAAAAAAATCCCCAGTGCAAAGCCGTAACGAGTCCATTATAAAATGCAATAAAAATATAGGTCACTAGTTTTTGTATCTGAAGAAAAAGTCTTAAATATTCAAATTTTGTTCCAAATTGATGCACAGATAAAATCACAATGTAATGTGACTTAACAAACGTGCACGACATAATATATTATCTTGATGTTATTACAGGTTTATATGGCTCTGATGTCACCTTACGGTTTCCCTTTCATACACTACGATTTCCACTCTTCATTTCATTTATTGCACAATTTTCTTTTTTATCCGCAATGTATGAATGTATATGTATGTATTATGTACACATGTATTACATAAAACTATTATTTAACTAAATAATTAAATATATATAATTTAATACAGGTAATTGCTAATGTTATATACACAGCTACAATATTTTGCTAATGCATTGTTATATTTTTATACCTTATGTTGCACAGATCCACATCACTTTTAATAAGTTTTTGTATGTCTGTTACACGTTCTCATAAAAAAAATTTGAGCACGCAAATATCAATTATTTGGAACATACGCTGTCATGTACTTTAGGTAAACTACATAGCTTCTAGTCTAGACATAAATTTTTTGAGCTGTTTAATGATACAAACCTTTTGGAAAATGTACCTACTCCTGCTAAATTCTAGACAAGAATGTTGCAAGTACTCAGACTGTATGTCTTTCTATTAGGAGACATTATGTACATACATTTCCTGACTTCTAGACCGAAACTAATTGCTTGTTACACTAGTATCAGTGTTGCCCTATTAGGCACATCAACTTGCTATCATTCGTTAATTGAAACATTATTTCTTTATTTGACAAATTTATTACTTTTTTTAATGGCAAATAAATAATATTTAATTGCACTCTTAAACGTTTTTTTTTTACTTTCACATCGTAAAATACTTCACATCGTACACGTTGTAAAATATATAGTTTTAATTACTTAAGTCTAATATGTAGATTTTATTTGGAAAAATTATTTTATTTTATTTTATTTTTATTATATTTAAATAAAATGGGAATTAGAATTTTATTAATATGGGAATTGTTTACATAATAAATGTTATATTACTATTTATGTACAATTTCATGTACTATGTATGTTCCATATTTAATGTTACTTCGAGGGTTCGTAGTTATAATGAATTCTAATTCCTTATCAACATTGAGGTGGTATTGAGAAACTTACAACAAAGGAACTAACAGTGATCGTTGTCTGTGGGAGAATTGTGTAATGTCTGAGTAACACTAACATTATTCCAAAATTAGAATAAATTCTACATAGTGTTACCAGACTATAATTATATAGTATATTGGTAGTAAAATCGGTAGAGTAAAAAGACCACACGAGAATTAGTTCCATTTTGAGATTTTTGAGATAGTTTGAAATACACATAAAGATAATTAGAGTAAATATAAAAAAAATAAAAATGTAAACAAAACCAAACTCTGTTCAAAAGGTTGTTATAGGATCGCAGATTATTTATTTAAGCAATAATGAAGTCAGGTTTAATAAAATCCGAGTTAATTATATGTTTAGTTATAAAGTTAGATAGATCAATAAATTATTACACAAGTTATGTAGTTTAATTGCCTTTTCTTACAACAGTTTTCACATGATTTGAAGCATAAGTTTCAAGGTGACGAGAATCTGTTTACCTATGAATGGTTGCATCACGTATTTCACATAGACATAGCCACTGTCCCCACAGCGTCCAACGGCCCGGTTTCAATACTATATTATTTGCTTGTAATTTATGATTATTGGGAAATGTAACTGGGTCTTCCTTTTTCAAATTTACCCGTTAATTTTAACATGCACATACAATTGACAATTTTATTTCAACTAATTTCGACTGTTACATAATCAATATGTAGTTAAGATTCGTTTGGCATGCGAGATGTTGATTGAGATTAATCGAAATATATAAAATCATTTTGACTTTTTTAAATTATAACTTAACTGAATAAATAACAAAATTAATTAAAGGCCATAATTGTTTGTTTAAACTGTTGCAAGATAAAGTTAACTGCCGGTTAACTGACTGGAACAAAACCGCACATAACTATTTAACGTGTTATTTCATTGAAAATAAGATGTCTAGGAAATCCTTTTTTTCGGTAAAGTGTTATGCAGTTGTAAACGTGTTATGCAGATAAACACAATTCGCAGTAACTATTACGAAAATGTTATAATCAAACACTTCTTATAGAAGTGGTATGCATATCTAGGTATTAAGTACTGTAACACACTAAAATCGATACTACATTGTATTTCCAATACATGATATTGTAGCGATTATATCGTTGTTTTATTTACGCTGTAGTAATTTCTTCACGAAAATTAACTGAAATTATATGTTGTTACAGATCTGTTTAGTTTTCCTGCTGGTAGCGGCAGCTGCTGCCAGCGAGAAGAAGACCACAGAGAAGAAAGCTGAGCCATTGGATAAGAAGTTGGACAAACGCGGACTCCTAAACCTCGGTTATGGATACGGCATCAGCGGACTAGACGTTGGATACATCGGCAGCGGTCATGGAATCGGAGGCGCATACAACGTCATTGACGATGGTGCTTTCGCTCACTCCGGCTACGGAATCCACGGAATCCATTTAGGCGAGCACACTGACGTCACAAAAACCATCACCCTAGTCAAGGGAGTCCCAGTCGCCGTGCCTGTCGATAGACCCGTACCTTACCCTGTTGAGAAGCATGTGCCTTACCCCGTCAAGGTCCCCGTGCCCCAACCCTACGAGGTCATCAAACACGTGCCCGTTCACGTGAAGGAGTACGTCAAAGTCCCAGTTCATGTACCTGCCCCTTACCCTGTCGAGAAGAAAGTGCCTTACCCCGTACACGTACCAGTCGATAGGCCCTACCCCGTCAAGGTGCTCGTGCCCCAGCCTTACCCAGTCGAGAAACACATCCCCTACCCAGTTAAGGTGCCAGTACCTCAACCCTACCCCGTGGAGAAACATGTGCCATACCCAGTTGAAGTTAAAGTGCCCGTACCCCAGCCATACCCAGTAGTGAAACATGTCGGATACCCAGTCAAAGTGCCCGTTGACAGGCCCTACCCAGTCCATGTACCTGCTCCTTACCCAGTTGAGAAACCAGTGCCCGTAGCTGTCCCAGTTGAGAAACCCGTACCGTACCCCGTGCACGTGCCCGTTGACAGGCCGTACCCCGTACACGTTGAAAGGCCAGTGGCCGTGCCAGTAAAGGTACCCGTGCCAGAACCGTACCCGGTATACAAGCACGTACCTTACCCCGTAGAAAAGCCTGTAGGGTACCCCGTTCACGTGCCAGTCGACAGACCTTACCCCGTCCACGTTGAGAAGCACGTTCCCATTACTGTCGAGAGGCCAGTCCCCGTACCTGTCAAGGTTCCAGTCCTTGTCAACGAGCACGATTCCTATAGCCACCTCAGCCTCGGAGGCTCCTATTACAACCACTAGAGTATTTTAGATTAATATCATAATAAAGTGTTCATCAGGCAAGTTCCAGCTTTATTTATATGTCGGCAACCACTCACGCCACGGCCGGGACACCAGCAAAGAAACCATCCATTTTTGTATATTTATATTCTCATGTCATGTACGGAGTATGTGTATGGACGTACGAGTACTTAGTGATGTAAAAGGTTACCATTCCGCGTAGGTTAAGTTTTTGTAAAAAATAAGAAAAAGAAGGAAAACAATTAAAAAAACATACATATTTTTGCTTGTTTTATTTTCGTCGGTAGGAAATAGGTTTTGTAAGGTCAAGAAACTTCTATAGATAGAGAAAGATGTGTGACCAAAACGGTCACAATAGTTGACCTTCACGGTTAGATGTTACGGCGGGCGGTTTGTTGTATAACAGAATATTTTTATCTGCGAGAATGTAATCACTAGACAATCAAACCACAAACACTGAGAACTTAATAGGAAGTTGAATAATTTAATTTAATATATAATTCATTTTCCGTAATTATTATTATGAATTAAGAGAAAATTAAAAATATTTTAGGTACACAAAAACTTTAATAAACATAGACGTGGATTTCAATACCTATGTACTAGTATGTAAGTAATTCTTAAAATCATGATATTATGTTAAATTGAAGTTGGTTAAAAAACTAAATATGAAAATAAAAATAAAATTTCAACCCTTGCGAAGCCCAGGACAGGTCGCTAGTCACTCATAAAACTGAAAGTTTCTAAAATTTAATAATTATTTAATGTTACTAGAAATTTAGGTTCAAAGTTACAGTGGTCTTGTGAGTGCGGTTTGAAATTATGTTTACGTAAGCTGCTGGTTAAGGTTAAGTATATAGTAAAAATGGAGCGACCTCATCTGCGGCAATTTGTCGTAACCTTGCTATCATAATCACTTTAAATATTCCTTTACTTAATAATAGTTACTTATTGTACAATTATTACTGAGTTCTATTTATCCTTGTAATATATCGGAAGATTTTTCGATTTGCTTTGATTAAGATTTTACATCCACTATTTCATTGGAATTTACACACATTTTCATTGGAAAATATGTATTCATTTTCACCTCAGAAATTTTCACAATTCGATCACGCCGAAAAAACAACATTTTTTTTTTTTTTAAATAATATTGTTTAGATGGCGCAATATATCTGAAACTTCAGATATTCTAAAATATTCAAAAAAATAGAATGTAAATAACGCATAAACATAACGCATTCGTGTAACAATTTTGATTTTACTCCCATAATTTTTCATACCACGGGTCTATATCAATACCTATGCAAAACGATTCTTAAGGAATAAACTCCACAAAATTGCATTATAAAATAATTTCGGAAAAACACGTTCCTATTTTACAGTGCATTTTGCCATCTAATGAAGTGTCACGCTCAGTCAAGTCCAACAAGATAATGAGCAAGTTCTATGAAATCACATTTAATTGCTATATAGGTATTAAGTGTATATAATTACACACACAGGGACACGACACTTTCTAGCCACACACAAGTCATTCGTTACTGAGTTTAGAGCGTTTCGTAAAAATCAATAAAATCTTCTAACTTGCCAGAATTACTCCTTATTGCCTTATAAAAAAAAAAAAATTTTTTTGGGTAGAAAAAATAATTTACAACCTATTCTAAGACCTACCGAATATACTCAAAAAATTTAATAAAAATCGGTCAAGCCGATTCGGAACAGTTTTGTTACAAACATTGTGCCACGAGAATTTTATATAAGTCGTGGGCAGATCGTAGAATTGGGCAGATCGTAAAGTATGAAATCAAAAATCTTTCACCAAAAGTAAAAAATAGGAACGGAGCGAAGCAAAGCGAGAAGGAGCATGTTAGGTTTACATGAAAATAAATTTGGGGAGCCGAGCGAAGCGGAGCGGAGTGAGGCGGCCCTCTCAGTTTTAACAGAAATATGATCTGTCCAGGAATATCATGATATGCCCAATTCTACGATGTGCGAATGACATATATAAATGATATAAGTTTATATGTAGAGTGAACATTTTTACTTCCTTTACTTATTTTTAAGCACTATAATATTTTTCTGTTAATTTTTTCTTGTTGCCTATTCGCTATTACCAGTTACATTGATTTCTATTTTTCTATGTAATCTTTTTTTCTGCATTGCTGCTACCATAAAAGGTAACTTGATATTTAATTCCCTTTTATAAGCTGAACGTTGATACGGAAAAGATGTTAGAATTTATTAGATCTGGATCAAATCTTGTTTTACTTTTTATTGGAATAATGCATCTAACGGAAAGAACTACGGTTTCTTAAACCTACTAGAATTATCTATTATATTTTATTCAGCTATTATCTATTTTTTTTAATTTTTATTAGAGATGGGTTTGCTCTTGGCCAAAATCCAGCTGTGTAGCGAAAATGAGGCCCCAGAAAATGCCTATTCACTCGAACTTTGAAAGATTTTGGGCTATTCGAACTCGGTTATTTCTTTTTTCAACGAAAAAAATAGAACTAAGTATGTACTATTTATTCAGCTATTTATCTATTTCCTTTTTTTCATAGAGAATATCTAAAAGAGAGAAAGACATCGTAGGAAAAAGCAGGATGCATTTTAAAATTTGTTAGGTAAGTTAAGTAAGCATTACTTAAAGTCCTAAAGTGCTAACAAGCCTTTTCTTTAGTACATGACATGGTTACTATATGGACAAAGCGTACATTGTCCTATTGTTGCAACCGCTCACACGCGGATCAGCCTTGCCGTAAACTTGAGGACATAATAATCCAAAAAAAAAAATACAATAGAAATCGTGTGAATTAAATTTATATTATTAAAAATAGAGATAGAGATAAAATGTATTTAAATAAAAACTTTGTGTTTAAAACTAAAAGAGTTAAATTTCCTGCTATCTGAAGAATACTTAGAATTTAGATTATAGAAAATTTTTTAGAAAATAAAAAAACTTTCTTGGTTAGTTTTTTCTATCATTTTTTAATATTGTCGTCACTATTTAATAAAACAACATTCTTTTTTAATTCTTTTATATCAATTTTATTTGTAATATGAATCAAAGGAATACAGAATCTCTTCACTATTTTGCTAGGTCCAGTACAAATTCAAGTTGACATTACTTAGAAAAATATTGAATTGACAACTGTCAGAAAATGTTTGATAAGAAGTTTAAATAACGTGATATTAAGTAAAGTTTGTTTATTAAATAGTGTATTTTTGTCCGCCATTGTAAAACGTTGCCATATTCTTGGGAAAAGTCTTAATATACTCTTTTCTTATTACGAAATGCGAGGAGAAGCGGCTTATGTCTCCATATGCCACCCATATGCCACTTCAATGTAACTTATTACGTTTTAAATTTGGAAGATTTTAAGACCCAGAACACATAGTTGACACATAAGCTTACCGGTTAGACAAAATGTCCTCAAATTTCATTTTTGACAAAATTAACGTATTTTTTAATATGGCTATTATACTAAGGAATATAATGAGTTTCGTACCCTGTTTCTAATAATATATTAATATTATTTTTTTCTACAATAGAAGCTTGCGTGATTCTTTGAACACTATTACGTAAATGACTTTAAAAATCCTGTAAGTTATTTAAAAAGTTTAGAAATGTCAACTTGTTAAGTCAATTAATTTTACATTTTCGTTATTTTTTCATGTATTTTATTTAGTTTATGTACTATTTTAACAAATAACATAATATTAGACATTTCACGTTGGTCTTTAAGTGGTGGTAGCTTTCGCCAGACGGACTGCCCACTAATTATTAATAGTTTTTGTTATTCTTTGAAAAGAAAATATTTAAGAACGTCATTAGTTATGACCAACGCCATCTATGCATTGATTTATAAGTTATGTATATAAATTTTTATTGCATTAGACTCGCTTGAAACAACACGCCACATAGAAAGTACGAATGTATAATGTTAATAGTTCGTAGTTCGTGCAATCAGCGATAGAGGGCCCAATTTTATTAATTTGTCATACGAGAGTGGCCGCCGATACAAAAGTGTAAACTTAAGTAATTTTTAGAAGTTAAAGTTTAGATGGGAAAATATGGAATGGCAGACGGAGTTATTTTCGTATTAATATTATTAATAATATTATACGAGTGTATGTATGCTTTGTTAACTATTTTATGCATTTTAATATAAGCTCATTCTTGTAACATACATTACACTAATATCAATATTAAGTATTTAAATAACACTTAAAAAGTTAAATTTAATGATGACGAGTTAAACTTAATTCCAATATGCCTTATTTCATTTATTAAAAAAGTTGCTTTTTTAAATTGGCTGGATTTAGAAAGAATACAGCTGGGTTGGGCTACATTCCGGTAGCTACTAGCTATTACGTCATGTGTTCTCGTCATCTCTGCGGCAATTTCTGAAGACCAAGGTCTATAATCAGTACGTCCTGCTAGTAATGATGCATGGTGCCGAAATATGGCCTCTTACGGCAGCTGGACCCGTCCTGACAAGTTCACAGTCGTTCAGCGAACTATTGAGCGAGATATGCTTGGAATTTCTCACGTGAATAGGATCAGAAATTCTGAAATTCGTTGCCCAACCAAAGTTGTCTACATAGCCATGGAATTAGCAAGCTGAGGGCTTAGTGCGAGTTTTGCTCTATCAAACACGTCAATTTATATGGGACTTAAGCAGTGCTACAAGTTAGCCACCAGGTAGCGCTGCCTCTTTCCCATACAAATTGACATTCACGCGTTCGACACGTTTGATGGAGTAAAACTCGCACTAGGCCCTCTGAAGAGGCAAGGAACCCTAATAATATACTACTGTTGGATTCTATAATCAAAATATTAGCAAAGGTTGTGTAAGATCGCGGTAAAACTAAAAATTGGTTAGGCAGAAGGCTGCAATAATATTTACGCGATGACATTTATCGTGGCTTTGAAGATAATAGAAATGATAAAAAATATTGAAGGTCCATCCATACGTGCCAAGTTAATAATCAATTATGCCGCATATTCAAGTACAAAATTTTGAAAAATATCTTTTATTTTTCAAGTAGACGTTACAATAGCATTTTGTTAAATTTTGTTTGGAGTTCTACATGCTCTTACGTGTATTTAGTTGTATGGAAAGATATATACCTACTGTACTAGAGACTCGCCCAGGCTTCATATGGAGTTGAATTATAATTGGAGTTCATTGGAGTTCATTGGAGTTTCAAAAATTATAAAATAAAGCTATGTTTCAAATTTCAGCGCTCTAGACTTAGTAGTTTTGCCTAGTCAGTCAGGATAAAAGATCTTATAAGTATAAAAGTAACTCTGTTTGTCTGTTACCTTTTCTAGTACCTATATTTAATAATTAATTAATCTATACTAATATATAAATTTATTATCTAAATAAAATATAACTATTAATTCTAGTTTAATTAATTAATTAATATCGTCACACATTCCACACATCACCATATCGTTCCACAGTATTAAGTAACTAATGCTTGTATTATGGATACCAGACAATTGATATACTACATGATATATTACTTTTTTTTGTAAATACATACATATTATTATAAATACAAAACATCCATGACTCAGGTACAAAGGTAAAATGTTAACACAAACATTTGCCCCTAGCGGGATTCGAGCCCGCGCAGTTTGGTTAACAGCTAGGGTTATTAGCCGCTAGACCAAATGTGTCGTCATACTTAATAGTTTTATCAATTTTGTACATTCATATGTAACATGTATAGCGTGAAAATAAACGTACGTAAAACCAGTGCGTAATTGAGACATGTAACAATAAATCCGCTATAAGTACGCGTTTGTTAATATTGCGTGGTGTTATGGACAAGGTCAGCCATTTTGATTAATGCAATGAATGAAAGAAAGAAAGGAGGTTATGGATATACCTGTCCTTGAGTATTTAATCTTTTTAATGGTACACTTTATGATTACTCACATCCGAGATTATAGCCTCAATGCTTTTCGTAAATATATAATGTACCTACTTGTATATAAACATACAAATTGGAGATATGGTTACCTATTACTCGTTTTGTGTGGGAAATATTCGAGCATGATACACAGTAGTTCGGTTAACAGTTCGGTTGACCGAACTAGTGAGACTTTTTTTTCCTAGTAGTCTGACCGTATAAATTAACCGAAACAGTGAGACCATTATTTCTCTGGTCCGTTCCCAGTAGTCCGGTTGACCGAACTAGTAAGATCATAGTCCCATTGTCGGACTGTAACGTTGTCGATAGGTAAAATGGTATGCGGTCGCAAAATAAGCATTATAGAACCTTTAATTGAATTATAGAAGAACCTTTATGTAAATGCTGCTACCAAATTCATTACGAGCGCTACAATTAATCTAACATCTAAACTGGTTGCACAATTTAATTTTTAGACATCCCTTTCACAATTCGCCACGGGAAATATGTTGCAATTCAAATATAAGGAGTGGATTTTTATTTTTAAATAGGTATATTTGAATTCGAATTTGGAACGATGGCGCACTATTTGACAACTTCAACTTGCTTATCTATATTTATCTCCTAGTCACGTGATAGATCTATCTCCACAAGATAAGTTCTTTTATGGGTCAATGTATACGGTTTTATAATAAACTACCTTAAATAAGAGCCTTGTCTATGTCGTGGGCAGATCGTAAAGTATGTAATCAAAAATGTTTCACCAAAAGTGAAAAATAGGTGCGACGAGGAGCGGAGCCAAGCAAAGCGAGGAGGAGCGTGTTAAGTTTACATAGAAATAAATTTGGGCAGCCGAGCGAAGCGGAGTTTATAGATATTTTTTAGGCGTATTTATTTTTAGATTTTAGTTTTATTTAGAATTAATATTAATTG
Organism: Synanthedon tipuliformis; assembly: GCA_947623395.1. Classification (NCBI taxonomy): domain Eukaryota; kingdom Metazoa; phylum Arthropoda; class Insecta; order Lepidoptera; family Sesiidae; genus Synanthedon; species Synanthedon tipuliformis. Next base: position 10,708,445 of record OX392415.1, on the reverse strand, counting down.
TATTTTATTTAGATAATAATTAATGTAATTAACATGTAAATAAATAATTAAATTAATTTAAGTAAATGCTAAGACACATTACTTAGCTACTCATCCGTTCGAGATTCGAAACGTGAAAGGCGTTCGCTACATGTTATAGAAATAGATAAAAAAAAACATTCGCCCGACACATTTGCTTCTCGTGAAGCATTGTGTAATGTAGAGTGTATAATTTATAGACTAAGCGAGCGATTTTACTGTATGTGTATATGTAACATTTCAAATTATATTATGACGTTTTCTAAAATAACTTACCATTAAATTTAATTACATATATACATTTTTTATTAGTCTCACAGATGAGCACTGTATACCTACTGTTTCGTTTCACAGTGCCTTGATTAAATAAAAATATATACACATTTTATCCAATATATAAAATTCTCGTGTCGCGGTGTTTGTTGCCAAACTCCTCCGAAACGGCTGGACCGATTTTGATGAAATTTTGTGTGCTTATCGGGTAGGTCTGAGAATCGGCTAAGGAATCCGGCATAACCCCGCAGTGTCCCCTTCACTGCCGGGTATCCAAGAGGATTTCCCATCTATTTTTCATACCCCTAAATGTTGAGGGTGGTCCACCACAATTTATTATTTTTTATTTTTTGGCAAAACAACGTTTGTCAAGTCAGCTAGTAATTTTATAAATACATAATTATATCTAATCTAGATTAATTTATTTATTTAAATTCTGTCGAACCTTGAGAAATATTTTGTTGTGTATAATTTAGCTGTTAAGTTTGCTATTAAACGTATATAAATAGAAATGTATCACTAAATGTCTTGTTTACGTGATACTCGAGAACGGCCCGATCAATTCGGCAATTTTTTTAAAAATATTCGTTGAAATCCGTGGAAGGTTCTTGTGAAGAAAAAAATTGGAATAGACTATAATTAATTACTAGGCCTGATTAATATTTCTTATATATATAAAATTCTCGTGTCATAGTGTGTTATTTTTTTGTGTATATTTGGTAAAAAAAAAAGGTCTGAAAATAGGTTGTAAACTATTTTTTACACTCCAAAAATTTTTTTTGGCAAAACAACTTTGCGGGGTCAGCTAGTAACATATATAAAATTATTTAAAACCATAAAAAAAACAGTAAAAATAATAATTGTTTGCTTCAAATTCACTCATAATATAAATTATTCGTTGATATTTAATATACAGTGAATTGTCCAAACAAATAACTTCCTAATTACAAATCTAAAGACAATTAGCGTAGTTTCATAATCGCACAATGATTCCGACTCGCGTTATAATCTAACGGATTGCGTCCACTTGTTTACCAATTGACGTGGTATTATTCAAAAGCGGTAGCGTTTTCAAATCTCTCACAAAGTTATATAATTTATTCTGTTATTATTTATTATAATATTTCTATCAGCCTCTATTTCTTAAATATTATGTGAAAGATTGTATGTTTGGATGTTTGCTACTCAATCAATCAAAAACGGATTCGGATGACATTTGGCACCTGAATTAACATTTAACATATAGGATATTTTTTATCCTAAAAAAAATATCTTAGGTTTCCGAGAGATTAAAAAAAATCTACAACGCGTACGAAGTCGCGGGCACAGCTAGTAATTAATATTTTCATTTGACATAAACATACGCTCATACACATTTCATCATCTAACAACCATAAAACGCTATCACTTTTAAATTGAACCGCAAAAATGTTTCTTATGCTGTCTGTCCGTCTTGCTCCACATACGCATAAGACGTGTTGGTGACATTGCAGATTGATATTTCAACACTGCATGCATTTCTATTGCAAACCGCAGCCTTCGGAGAAGATGACGGACTGTTATGAAATATTCTAAGCATTATTATAACGATGTTTGAACATAACGAATTAGTTTTTTTTTAAGTAGACAGACTTAAAGACTAAGACAATGACTGCAGATTTTTCACAGCTAAAACAGAATATTTTTTTAATGCGGGCTCGACCGGCATTCGAAACTGCATTTGACGTATCAGAAGCCGAGCATTCCTTCTAATGAGCTGTCATTAGTTTGAATTGTTGACAAATTAAAGAATTCTAACAATATATCACTATATATTGGTAGATTGGGTAACAAATTTCAAATTATTCAAAAACCTCTTCATAAGGAGCGTTGCCACGCGACGACCGCGTCGCTTTACGGTGCTCAAAGATATTTAATAAATACCTAAGTATAGCTTAGAACACAAAATAATTTACACAAGTTATTTAGGTAGGTGAAGCAGACAAGAAAAGTGCTTTATCAGTTTCGATTACAAATTCCATTCATTTCAAAATTCGCTAAGGCTTAGATTTGAAATAGGTACTGATTACAGATTGACATAATTTGTCATCGCTAATAAAGTATATATAGAATAATAATAATAGAAACTGAAACTTTAAATTTTCAAAGGAAAACAGACCTTATCATTCTACAACATACAAAGAATGTTCAATCTTAGGGTGATAAAGCACTTTATTTGTCGAGTTTACATATTATAACTTTCGTAATATTTAATTGTGCATGTATAATTATAGTCGCATGTACTCTGAAACTTCAAATAAAAATCTAAAAATAAAAACAAAGCAATAAAAATGGCCTTGAGCAGGCATGACAATTGTTTTATAAAAATCGATTGGACTAAGCGAGAGGTTTTGCGAAACAACACTTTAATGCCCCGTATTAAGATACACCTTGAAGCGACTTGTACATTAGCGACAAAAAACGCCGCGGTCCAAACGCTGAACGGATTTATTGAACATTTCTTTGTGTAGATTATATTTTATTTAAATTAAGCGACAGACCGAAAAGTGACTAGATTTTTTTTAAATCGTTTTAATTTTAGATCTCCAAAGGAAATGTTAGATTAAACGGTAAAAATGTTATTGATAAAAATAATGTAATGTTATTGTTGTTGTAATGTTTATTGATAAAAATAGCTTTTGTTAAAAACTACTAGCTTTTTCTAGTGGCTTGAAAAAAAGAACCTGACTATTTGTAAACTATTTGTATAAAGTTTGAATAGCTTTTTTGCTCGTATATTTTGGTCAGGCGTTGAATTTCTATTTTTGATGATCCCTCGGTAGTATTATTTTCTGTATTCATATAACCTTCTCAAGATAATACAAAAATTAGTACATTTTAGTACATTTTCAAACATTTAAAAGCACCAGTGCTAAGACGAACATTACGAAAATATATTATTCTTATATCGTTTGAAATGATCGGAAATCTCGGCGCCTGAGACGCAGTTGTTAAAGCATGTTATATGTTACAAGGAGAGAACTTACAGAAATCATACGGAAATCGAGCGGGAACTTTTGCAATGCATTTTTATTGAGCGATGACTGCATTAAGTAAGTAGAAAATCATAAATTTAAAAAAAATCTTTGAAGAGTCCATTGGTCGAGTAGAATTGACCTTTTCGAAGTTGGCTCTGGTTGGATCATTTTGACGACTGTCTTGCGGCAGTAAACTCTAAATACGATGGAGTTCGACAGATTTTTATCCTCATCCTCAGATGTTATCCTTGAAAAAGTTAAATAAGATTGAAATTAACAGGAGATGTAATAAAAATATCCATATAGAGACATGCACATCGCTCGAGCAATCATCTTGAAATCCGGTCCAAATTGACATTTAAAAATCGAATTAATAATTGCATAAGTTTTATGAGCTTTAAAGCCAAAACAAGTCTCTTCTATATTATCCACTTTTTTATATTAAGGTCGTCAAACAGGCTGACGGTAAGTGGCAACCGTCCCCTATAATAGAAAGAACTCTACAGGTGCTGCTATTACGCTGCCGACCAAATTAGTATTAAAGATAAGGGACAGGCTGAGCTCTGACCTCACGGTGGTCTTCTATGAGACGGGATGCCCAAATGATAACAAAAGGCAGTGTACCCTGCCACTACTTATCATACATGTAACATGTAATCATAACATTAAAAACCATTGAGGTGTAACCTTGTGCTATCACGTTAAATTATTTAAATGATAATTAAAATATTAGTGTAATAAATTAAATTAAGAATTCATGCTAATTTATGCTTTTATTATAATATTAAATGAAGTGATAATTTATTTTTAAGGTCTGCAAGCAGGCTAACAATTAAAATGATGGCAAGTGACTACAGTCAACCAACAGCCAACATAAGACCTGAAACATGTATAATGTTATTTCACGATGATTTCCTCCAAGAGAGTGGTTACGGCCGCCAGCCTGGCTACCCGGTTACAATTGTGGAATGCAGTGAGCCTTACTACTAGTAAAATTCTCTTAACGTCACATTAGTTTTATTTATGTATCATCAAATAGAATTATGATCTAATGATAATATTCTATCAGTTTGAGACTAGTCAAAGACTGACCTTACAATTCGCTTAAAAAAGCGTCTACAATGACCACCAAATCGACAAAAAAATGTCTGCCTATATGTTTTATTAAAACCATCAAACTACTACAACATGGAATCCGCGTGCCATACATATTTTATACAAAACACTACTTCATGGTGACATTTAAAACCAATCAAACATATTGGTAGGGGATTATATTCCCCACGTGTCCCCCCGATAACGGATTTGTATTAATCTACCGGTTTGGTTCGTGGGGTTGGTGGAGGTTGGTGTAAAAATTTAAATACAACTCGAGCCCGTCAGATTTTCAGAGGAGATGTTAACTCAAACTAAGCTCCCATTTAAAATACAGACGATTCGGATGTAATACAAGCTCGTAGCAGCTTTTTGAAAATGCAAAAAAATACTCGAGCGCGTCAGATTTTCTGGTCGTGCTGTTTCTTAATCTGACGATTATATGGAGATTTTTTTTAACATCATATAATCTTTTTTCTTCCTAATATCTAATCTTCAAAATCCAATAAAATCCAATCCCACGACGCTCGAGTGACTCCACATTTAGCATCGTGGGCTTACCTACCATATGACATTTAAATAAAGTGTGACTTTACGTTAACACAAGATTAAAATCAATATTAGAAATTGGTCATTACTACCTTTTACCATTCGTAAATGTAAATGCATGCGAAGGCAAGAGTCCGTCGTGATTCTGTCAAAGGCGTACTTTTTATGTGCCGCTTTGGCATTTGTGACGCAAATTCTATTGTAGTATTTCGATGATTAAAACCGACAAGATGAAGGTAACGCACAGACAAATTGAATTCTAACAATGAAAAAGGATGTTGGAATTAACCTGATTAACGAAATTGAAACTCATCAATCACATCCTTAATTAAATTCGAATTGATTAATTAATTGATTTGATAATGCGAATGTTCTGCATTCCTCATAATTAATCATATGTGCATTAATATATTTATGTATATTTTTAAGTAGTTGAGGTGAGAATTCATAATTTATGTGACCATGAATGTAAAAATAGTTATAATAAAATTTTAAATAAAAAAAAAGAAAATGAAAAATTTTTTATTTCATATTTTCACCAATTTCTGATCACATCTTTAAGTGTAGTTCAGAAAGAAAGAAAATTAGAAATATAATATTATTTGCTTAAAATGGTATGTTATAATTATATAATTATCTTAATTTAAAATATTCATCTAACCCATAAAAAAAATATACAATAACCAGTTGTGTATTTTTCAATTTAAAAAAAAAAGTAATCTGTACCTTTAGTATATCAACTGTCTGGTTATTAAATTATGCACTCGGTATAGTGCATCCTTCGATAGGCGAATATTGTTTATTATTTTCTTTTTAATGTTTGGGACTTTTATCGTACAAACAATGGTATGTATATCAGCTAAATTTATCCCGGTGACTTTAAATGACGGTTAGCCTACTTGACAGATGGTGTAAGAGGCCCTTATAGTAATATGCTTGGTATACCAAGCGTACGGAAACCGCGCGTTCGAAGTTCCGGGCACAGCTCTAAGCATTTAATATTATTTGATAATAGAAATACTCAAGTGTCAAGTAAGTATGTACTTTGTTTATTGTTTCCACGTTCGAATTTAATTTAACATGTTTCAGTATTAGGAAATGAGAAATGTAGTATTTGTTATTTATTAGATGATACCAAGTTGCTTTCAATGTTTGCTACGAGTCATGTAATAATAAATCATTTATGAACGTGCAATCGCATTGCACTTGGTAATTTAAAAGTAAGTAATAAAAATATTTTAATGTTGCCATTGTTCTTACTACATTTTTACTCAACGTATAAAAAGTTCTTCATTTCAACACCGTGAAAACCGTCAAGTTTTAATAAATACAAGTTATAAATATAATTTAATCAGGAAAATATAATTTAAATTACTCCCCTACAAACAAAATAAGACTTCATTGTTATTTTTATTTACTTGCAGAACAAGTATTTAAAAAATATAATATATATTATAAATCATAAGTTTATATAATATAGAAAAAATATAAGAGCATGTTTGAATATCTATGAAGGTTTATTTAAATTAATATTTTAATACATGTATAATTTTTGAAATTAGTAGTGCATAGAAAAATCCTTATTTATCACTAATATATTTAGTACAATCAAAGATCTAAAAAAATTAAAGTAGGATTTAAAAAAAAAATATTATATGAAAAAGTATAAATAAATAAATAAATAAATATTCACACATTCCACACAGCACCATCCAGTTCCAAAGTAAGCAACTTAATGCTTGTATTATGGATACCAGACGGTTGATATACTACATACATATATATATTTTTGATATATTTATGATTTGTATATAAAAAAGTTCTTAAATCATGCTCAATTAAATATATATATATTAAAGTAATTGAATGAATATTACTAGATCAATAATATTCACAAGAATTAAAAAGAAATTCTGCAGCGAAAAATCAATAAAAAAAGTTATTTACTTATATTTTATTTATTCTAATGCAACATTTAAGTTTATCTTTTCAGGAACATGTATCTCAAAGTGCTTCTCTGAGATACACGAGAACCGGTCCATGCGAATTTCGATGCGACAAATATAGACCATTTCGGCTCTACGAACCCCTCGAAAGCGAAAGTATAACGTGGTCCTACACAGTACCGCCATATTTTTTTCTTCGCTCGACCGCTCTTACTGCGTATATATAGCGAAGCTGTAGAGCAACACGCATCATTCGTATTCAGGATCTCGCTGACTTCAGTGCAACCTACAAGTGCAGCATCATGAGGCTCATGGTGTGTTATTCATATTTTCTACTCTAAGTGATAGTGCAAGTTTCAAATACATCAATTCCTGGAAGTGTCAGTGACAGTGAAGGAGATTATAGCACTTAAGGATTAATCCATAATTGTCCCACTTTATTAGTTTACGCAATACGGAACCATTGCGTATGCGCTTTGTAAGACGCAGTAACTTGGAAACGATGTTAACTCGACCGATCATTTCGAATAAGCTTTTTCTTGCAATCTAATTAGTAATTAGAGGATTTTTTTCTTGATAGAGTGCCAGTAGTTTTTAAGTATGTATGTTTGCGATTGATCTAATTCGGATTTGTATTTTGTTACAGCTCGTGGCCGCCAGTCTGGTGGCTCTCTTGGCGTTCGCTAACGCTGAAGAAGCCAAGAAAGCAGAAAAAGAAGTGGCAGTGACCGACAGGAAGGATCAAGTGTCTGACGATAAGAAGCACGAGAAACGAGGGCTATTCGACGTGGGCTATGGCGGTGGACATAGTGGATGGGATAGTGGTTACAGTGGATATGGAGGCGATTTCGGAAGTCACGGAGAAGTGCACAAAACCATCACAGTTGTCAAAAATGTGCCAGTCCCATATCCGGTAGAGAAACACATCCCAATTCCAGTTGAGAAGAGAATCCCTGTACCCGTTAAGGTTCACGTACCCCAACCCTACCCTGTAGTTAAGCACGTCCCTTACCCAGTTAAGGAGATTGTTAAAGTGCCCGTACATGTCCCTCAACCTTACCCCGTAGAGAAGAAGGTACCTTACCCAGTTCATGTGCCCGTTGAAAGGCCAGTGCCAGTTAAAGTGTATGTACCTCAGCCCTACCCTGTGGAGAAACAGGTGCATGTACCTGTTAAGGTCCCATATCCCGCTCCTTACCCAGTGGAGAAGAAGGTGCCCTATCCCGTAAAGGTTCCAGTACATGTACCTGCCCCTTACCCAGTCTATAAAGAAGTGCACGTCCCTGTTAAAGTTCCAGTAGATAGACCTTACCCCGTGCACATTCCCAAGCCTGTGCCAGTGCCGGTTGAAAAACCAGTGCCTTACCCAGTAGAAAAACCAGTTCCGTACCCCGTAAAGGTCCCGGTCGATCGCCCCTACCCCGTCCACGTTGATAAACCAGTACCGTACCCGGTGAAGGTACCAGTGCCAGCCCCGTACCCAGTTGAAAAACACATTCCCTACCCCGTCGAGAGGCCCGTGCCTTTTCCAGTCAAAGTGCCAGTCGACAGGCCTTATCCCGTCCACATAGAAAAACATGTTCCAGTTCATATTGAGAAGCCAGTGCCGTACCCAGTGAAGGTTGCGGTTCCAGTATACGTCGGTCATGGTCACGGTCACGAGTATGGACATCATGATAGCTACTAGAGGCTGCAGGAAGCAGAAAACTGAATGTGATATAAATATAAGGATAGCACAGTAATTTCCGGCCGATGGCCCCGTAATACTACATCAGAGCGGATAGTGGTCAATGGGCCAGATCCCTGGATATGTTATTACGAGACCAATGGTCGAATCGCACTGACATAATACTCTCTTTTAGTCTTTTTTTTTATTTGTTGTGATTTTATGTTTAAACCTAATCGGTGATTGTTACGAGTCTCGAGTTGATGTACCTGTTAATTTTAGTTAAAAAAGAGTTATTTTCATTTTTTATTTCATTACCAGTATTTTTATACGAACTGATGACGTGTAATAAAACGTGGCAATGCCAAAACTTAATCGTTGTTTTGTCTTTTACTCACACTATTGTTTTTTCTGTTGTAATCTGTATTTATTATATGGATCATGAACCGTGGGATATTTGCGAATGCGTAACATGACCCAGTTTAAAATCGCATCGGTTACGAGCGGCTTGCATCGCATTCCCACTTGTGGCGAAATATTGATACTTTTGCCGTTGACATTATGAGCGCCTTGCGCACATTGTTTTGCGTAATGCACCAACCATTAAGGTAAATCCACCAGTACGTTCACAACACCCTTGGTCTTATTGTCTTTATGATTACAGTAATTACATTGGGTCCATTTCATGGCTCGTCTTTTGTTCTTTTACGACCACTAAAGCAGACTGTACATTGTAATTGGTCATAAAAAATTCGTAATGCTTATTTATAAGACGATGTTTACCAATCTGCAATAAAGTGATATTCAGTTGCCAGTAAACAAAGATCACTTCTTGATATAGCATACAATAGCCCGGAGGTTTGAGCGAATGAGGTTACATAAAGTAACAGAGATAAAATGTTACAACAGCATACATTACAAAATCTAAAGAAATAAAAAACAAAAGCCACAACGATTCTTATAAAGTACTTCCACTTCCATAAGCGTTATATTCAATGACAAGTATTACATATGGTTGCTGAAGTAAATGAAAAAGTTTTCCAAGATTTCTAGAAAATGAGAACGATCGCAATAAACTAAAAAGAGCGATATAGCTAAGAAAAAAGGAATGTATAATATCTAGGTTTTAGATGGAAAAAAAATTTGATGTATGAAAAATCTCAAATATTTCTGGATACAACACAGCCCACAATACATATTATAATCTTTAATGAATTGAAATTGCATATAATACTAAATAAACAATCATAATATAAATAATATATGTTATAGAGAGATTGGTAAAATCGAATCATGTGAATTTTGAAAATAATTATTTTTAAAGAATATTACATATTTTTTCCTAAAAACTTCTCTTGCTTATAACAGATTCACAATTTTATATTTACTGCTACTTTTATTGTTGTTTGTTTTAACGTAAGAATCCAGAAAGTTCTAAGTCGTGTAGTTAAAACGACCATAAATCCTCAAAGTCCAAAGATAATGCACATACGATATGCCGATTTATGGTAAAGCCATTCGCATCAAAAGCGGGATGTGTAAACAAATCCATAATGCACGTAACTACACCTTGGGCTACTTATAAATTAAACAGTGAAATTCTAATATTACCAAAGTGAACACTTCCTACACCGACAAGTTCTTGCAAGAAAGCCAATCAAGAAAATCAACAATCCTTACAAGATGTTTCTAAACCAATATGGACGTAAGGCGACGAACTTGGGGGCACTGATCTATGACCAACCTTGAAATTCCTGAAGAGTGAATGCCTAAATATATTACTGACTCGCGAACTTTGATTTCCTTCGATCTTTGTAAAAATACACTAATTAAACTTATTTTTCACTCTGTCTTTGATTGTATTATGAAAATTTCAAATAAATGTAACTTGTTTGACACCTAAGTATAGTTTTGAATTACAATTACTCAATTTTGCTTGTAAAATAAAATATTAGCCCTGACTTAATCAGGGCTTTTTTACTACATCTACTTAATTTTGGGTACTTTTGTCAAAGTTTGGTCAAAGTCAATATTGTCAAATTTTATGTACCTTTGCGTACTTTAGTGCTTAATTCGGGGTTATCATGGATTTGCAGGTAAAAATAATCAAAAAGAAGTCCTTCAGCTATGTATGCAAAGTCCATTATTGTTAAGATTACTATATTAGTTAGTAAAATATCAAAGAAACATATCCAAGTAAAATTTCAATTCAGAAATAAATTCTGTAAATAATGTCTTATTTTATTTAATACAAAAACGACATAAGTAACTATCTTAATTCTAACGATATTGCAGCGGAAAAACTGACACTATATTGAAAATTCGAATCAAAATTCCAAACTAATGTTTTTGCCCGCGACTTCGTCCACGCCCTATCGCTACTAAACTTCATACGAACACCCGCTATACTAATCTCAAGTTTGTCTGAATGTTTCATCAAAATGGGTTCAGCGGTTTTGGAGTCTATAGGAGACATAATATATCGCCTTTTATTTATTAAAAATATTTATTCTTGTATGATTACATTTATTATTTATATGTTTTTTATAGTGTTTCCAATAATTTTGAACATTTTGAACATTGTCTATAGGTGGCACATTTATACCATATTTGAAATATTCGTTGTAATCGAAGCGAACATTGCAAAAGTACAAGTATAGCCTATCAGTGTGATGTGATATCGATCTATATTTACGATACGAAACGACAACTTAAACTGGCAGCTATAACTTGAGAGATTACGAAAATGCATAATCACGCTTTACATAACTTTAGCTTTGACATGACTAAGTAAATTGTTAAACATAAACTTTAAGTAGAATAAGTATGAATACAGTATTTAAGGTCGTGTCGACATCACAGTGAGAGTGAAACGGGTACATTTTTCTGTATGGAGTGAATGAAAATCAGGATATATTTCAACAACTTCTATCGTCTTACATATATTATATAGTTTTTGCTGTGTTTCGGTTCTTGAATAAGAGATTTCTTCATCTTTAAGTACCTACTTCTTATACTATTTGTGGGCAAATTCTGATACTTCTGACCTACAAACTGACGTTCCAGCAACTTAGTCAGTGACTATGTTGTATTTGTCTAATAAATCATTGTTAACTTACAATTCTATATAATAAATGAAATTTATGATGACATCAAAAAGAGATCTAAACTTTCCAGACCAAATCATTTGAGTGTAGTTAGATTAGATTATGGAAGTTAAGTTTCGACCTATTAAGCGTTATAGTTCTGACTATAGTCTACTGAAATATAGAATAATATTAGTGTTAAACATAATCAAAAATATACTAACTGTTGCCTACGACTTCGTCCACGCCCGTTTTTTTTATGTTCAACAATCTTTTCTCCCATAGTTTTGTCAGGAACAGTACTTTTTTATATAAAGGCCCCTATATCATTGTTTGTATACCTGAAAACGTATACCGAAAATTTCTTGATGGTAGGACGAGTAGTTAAGGCGTGAAAGGGTAACAAACAAACACTTTCGCATTTGTAATATAAATTAGGATGTAATACAATTGTCATAATATGCTCAATTTTGCTAATGAAAATTATAGGGATCAATAACTTGGTCTCGGCACGATCTTTGCTCGCTGTCCCGTCGAGGCTGCGAAAAAGTTATCCCAGGGCGGCCGGCTGCTCGTCGGCTGGGTTTCTGCCCAGATTAGAGTGTTGCAACCCAGACCAATGCGGTGTTTCCGCTGCTTGGAGACTGGGCATGCACGGGAAGGTTGCACGGCAGCGGTTGACCGAAGTCAACTATGCTACCGTTGCGGCCAATCCGGGCACAAAGCGGCCCAGTGCTCAGAGGCACCGCACTGCGTGCTGTGCGCTACAGCACAGAAACCTGCCGGTCACGTACTGGGCGGAGGCGGTTGCGTCAGCTCCCGACCCCGCCACCGCTCCGGTAGGAACCGTCGAGGAAGAAAGGCTCGCGATGGCCTCAGGGTCTCCTCGCAGCCTTCCCCCCGGTCTGTCGCGCAGGCCGGCGAGACGGAGATGGTAACCGTCAACCAATAATGGACCTTCGCTTTCTACAGGCGAATATCAACCACTCGGCTAGAGCTCAGGACCTGCTGTCCCAGAGTATGGCAGAGTGGTTGATACACGTGGCAGTGGTGGCGGAGCCATATGTGATCCCTCCCAGGGACTACTGGGTTGGGGATCTCGACGAGTCGGTGGCCATTGTCGCTAACTCTGCTGCTGGCGCTCCACCCCTGAAGATCCTCTCCAGGGGCAGGGGTTTCGTGGCCGTGCACCTGCGGGATGTCGTCTTAGTGGCGACGTATTTTTCCCCGAATAGGAGCACTGCAGAGTTCGAGCAATTCCTATCGGACATGGAGGTGGCGATAGGACAGGACACACGGTTCCCAATTCTCGTGGCCGGGGATTTCAATGCGAAATCCACGGTGTGGGGATGTCCGGCCACGAGCGTTCGCGGTCGGCTGCTCGAGGAATGGGTCGTTGGGTCTGGTCTCGCGATTTTGAACCGGGGATCGGTCAACACGTGTGTGCGGCAACAGGGCGGGTCGATAGTGGATCTATCGTTCGCTAGCCCGTCCTTGTTGCGCTGTGTCCGCGACTGGAGGGTCTTGGAGGACGTCGAGACGCTATCAGATCATAGGTACATCCGATTTAGCGTCTCCGTCCCCCCAGTGCTAAACCACTCCCATCGGTGTGAAGGCCCGCGCTGGGCGGTGAAGCACCTAGACCCGGACCTACTCGTTGAGGCTGCTCTGTGGCAGACCTTTCTCTCGTGCCCGGTTGAACCGTCGGACGTGGAGAGTGAGGCGGGGCGGCTTGTCGACAAAATGTCACGAGTCTGCGACTTTGCCATGCCACGCACTCCCTCTCGTCGGTCCCCCCGTCGGCAAGTGTACTGGTGGTCTCCTGACCTCGCGAGTCTGCGCAAAGAGTGCGTAAAAGCGAGACGCCAGTACACAAGATGTCGCCGAAGGCGACCCCGCGATGAGGTTCTTGAAGCAGGCTTATACGCGACGTACCGAGAACGCGCGAAAGCCCTGCGTGTGGCCATTGCCGATAGCAAGGCAAAGGCGTGGGAAGAAATGCTGGGGACTCTAAATCGAGATCCGTGGGGGCGGCCGTACAGGATTGCGAGGCGAAAGCTTCGCCCCTGGGCGCCCCCTCTCACGGAGACACTCCAACCAGAGTTCCTAGAGCAGGTGGTGGAGGCCCTGTTCCCAGAACAGGATCCCAATTTCCTCCCACCGCCTATGGCCACACGAGCTGTGGGTTCTACTGGAACTGACATTGACGAGCCACCCGTCGTTACGCAGGAGGAACTAGGGGCGGCTTTGCTGCGGCTGCGCGCCAAAGGCAAGACCGCCCCAGGTCTTGATGGTGTTCCCAGTCGTGCGTGGGATCTCGCGCTGGGCCCCTTGGAGCCGGACGTAAGGCGGCTCTTCAGCCGCTGTCTGGCACAAGGCCATTTCCCACGCCGATGGAAGACGGGTAGGCTCGTCCTAATCGGAAAGGAGGGACGCCCCGCCGACTCGCCCTCGGCTTACCGTCCGATCGTGCTTTTGGACGAGATAGGGAAACTACTCGAGAGAGTGATCGCTTCCCGTCTCGTCAGGCACCTCGAAGAGGTGGGACCGAACCTGAGCCCCAACCAGTTCGGCTTTCGTCGTAGCCGCTCCACGCTGGATGCGATATCCAGCGTGCGGACCATGAGCGAGGAGGCAGTAGCCCAGGGAGAGGTGCTGTTGGCGGTGTCACTCGACATCGCCAATGCTTTCAACTCGCTCCCCTGGAGCTGCATCCGAGAAGCGCTCAGGTACCACGGTGTGCCGTGCTACCTACGTCGCATCGTGGGTTCCTACCTGACTGATCGGACGGTTACGTACCCCACAAGTGGAAACTCGTGGAGTCGTAAAGACATGTCGCGCGGTGTTCCTCAGGGTTCGGTGCTTGGACCGCTCCTGTGGAACATCGGGTTTGACTGGGTTCTGCGGGGAACGAACCTGAGGCGTGTCTCTCTGGTCTGTTACGCGGATGATACACTAGTAACGGCCAGAGCAGCCTCCCACAGATTGGCAACAATCCTCGCCACGGCTGGCGTAGCCCACGTGGTTGTGAGGATGCGGCGGCTGGGCTTGTCGGTGGCTCTCGACAAGTCCGAGGCGCTGTGTTTCCACGGCCCTCGGAACATGCCACCGCTTGATAGCCATCTCGTGGTTGCAGGCGTTTCCATCGCTATTGGGTCGACAATGAGGTATCTCGGCCTCGTCCTCGATAGTCGATGGAAATTTGACTGTCATTTCCGCCAATTGGCGCCGCGACTCATCGGAGCCGCCGCCGCATTGGGGAGAATACTCCCCAACTTGCGTGGGCCGAATACGGCATGTCGCCGCCTCTACGCTGGCGCGGTACGGTCCATGGCCTTGTATGGGGCCCCCATCTGGGCGGATCGCCTGACAACCCGTAATAGACCACTTTTGCGCCGCGCGCAAAGGGTCATGGCTGTCAGGATTGTGAGGGGGTACCGCACCATCTCTTTTGAGGCGGCGTGTGTACTGGCTGGCACCCCTCCATGGGAGCTGGATGCCGAAGTGTTGGCGGCGGTGTACCGAGAAGTCGCGGACGCGCGATCGCGCGGCTCGGCTTTGTCTTCGGAGGAGGTCATCAGGTTGAGGAGACACTCCCAGATGATCCTCCTCCAAGAGTGGAAGGAAAGGCTGGCGGAGCCCAGTGCGGGCCACCTGACGATTGAGGCCATTCGCCCCTCCCTAGAGGAATGGCTGGCGAAGCGGCGCGGGGCTCTCACGTTCCGCCTGGTGCAGGTGCTCTCGGGGCATGGTTGCTTCGGGCGTTATCTTCACCGGGTGGCCGTGAGAGAGCCCACAGAGGAATGCCACCATTGTGGCTGCGCGGTTGACACTGCGCAGCATACTTTGGCTGAATGCCCCGAATGGGCAGAGCAACGCGCCGCTCTGTCTCTCGTCGTGGGCGCCGATCTCTCGCTGCCGGCCGTCGTGAAATCGATGGTTGGCAGTGACCTTGCGTGGCAGGCGATGCTCACGTTCTGTGAGCACGTTATGTCGCGCAAGGAAGCGGCGGAAAGGCAGCGGGAAGAGGATCCCCTCTCCCAGCCAATCCGCCGGAGAAGGCTCGGGCGCAGGCGGGTGGCCTATATCCGCCGCCTTCCACCCTAACCGGGACCCGGGCGGTGGTCTTGGGGGAGACTGCCGCCCATATTAAGGTCCCCCGAGAAGGCCGGCGTACCTCCACTTTCGGGTACGTCGAGGTTCTGAGAGGGAGCACAGGTCTCCCCGTGCTGGATAGCTGTGTGGCGGGGCACCGAAGTCGTGTACCAACGTCCCCGTGACCCCGCCCACTAATGGCCGCGTTGATAGAAAGTCGTTGGGTTTTAGCCGGTAGGAATCCGGCATAACCCGGCAGTACCCCCTACACTGCCGGGTATCCAAGAGGATTTCCCAACGTTAAAAAAAAAAAAAAAAAAAAAAAAGGGATCAATAACTTTATCAAAATTGAAAAAAATATATGTTAAATAATAAGGAGAGCGTGACTATCAGCTAAACGTCCTTCAGTAAGTAGTACTCGCCAGCGATTACTCATATGAAGTGGGGTGTTAGCAAACATTCAAATCCGCTCGCCAGCTAACTAACTATTAAGTTGAACGCGGTACGATGTGCTAACTCGCTTTCAAGTCCGTCACACATCTGCACTGGCGTGTGACTCCGACTGCACTTACTTATGCCCTACAGTATGGCCTTATCGTTGATAACCAGTTGCTTGTTGTTTTTATTGGAGATTCTCCAAGTGAAGCTTTTACTTCTTCTAGTGCCATCTCCTATCGGAGGTTGGCTATCATTATGGCTATCCTAACCCTCGAGTTATGGCATCTGGTACTTTGGCCATACCATTCGCGGAGATTCTTGAGCCAAGAAGTACGTCGTCTGCTCGGCTTGCGTCTACCTTGTCTTGAAGCTTTTACACGGGGTTCGAACAATCACAGGCCCCCTGTCTAACAATGTAACTGCCAGTACTAACGAGAATAAAGGAAAAATATGCAGCTTCGTTACAATTTTTATTTTATTTTTTATTTTATTGAAACACAGTCACACAGCACTCAAGACTCAAGACAAAATAATATAAGAATAAATACATACCTATGTATACTTAAAACATAAAATAGCTATGAACACAATATTAAATAAAGTAATATATGTGTGTGTGTATTAGCTAGCTTTTGCCCGCTACTTCGTCCGGGACCCTTTTTTCGGTAGATGAAATACCTATTCAATCTTTATTGCTCAAATATTAGGCCTTTACATACGAAATTAGTCTTTGACAGAAAAAATAATCTAGATGATTCCCCGGGAACAGTACTTTTTATCTGGATGAAAAGATACCCTATGTCCTTTTCTGCACTGCTTACAATGTGTATGTATGTCCTTACAAAAATTTCATTGTAATCGATAAAGTACTTTTGCAGTTATATCTAGACCACCTATCTGACTGTAACCACCCACTTACGGTAGACACCATTCTTACATGCTGACTAAATTTCACTTGTCACTACTACTAAGGTAGCATTTTTCCTTTTTCCTAATCACTCTTCAAGCCTTCATTCAATGCCACCAAAATCATAAAATAAAAACTTTTACACAAAATTTATATTAAGCTTAAAAACCCGCTCGTTTAATGGCTCCATACAATAATTATTAGACCACATAATGTTATACAATTCACTTGTTTTGACTGATTCTGATGTTTCAATCACTCGTACTGCATCGAATCACTCCAACTCAAAAGAAATCAATTCTAAATTAATCCCGGAAATAGACTTGATATTTTAATTGATAAAATTACAATAGTTACGAAAAATCACACGCTGCGATTTCCATTAAAGGTCTTGTCAAGAATAATCACTACAGCTCGTTTGATAAGAATCTAATATCGATTTATTACCGCCATAGCGGTGTCAATGACCTTATAGTTAGGTTAAGGTCGCTTGCGATTGTTATGAAATTGTTTTCACAGTGAAAAGAGACGCGTGCGCATTCACTTTAGGATAATCTGATGTAAGGCGGATACGAAATTAACTTTGTTAGTACTTTTTTCAAAATTTAATACTTTTCTTTTATTATACAAGATGTTGATCCAAATTTCAAAGACTAATATTTATCGAAGACGAAATTTGAAAAAAAAAAAAGAAGAATTTAATAATATTGAGCGCCATGGTCAGCTGATTAACATTTAAATTATTTTAGAGCCTCATTTATAGTTATTTATGTAAAATTCAACAGTTAAGCTGATGGTCACCTGATGCTGGTAGACCGCTGCCGAAATTAGTAAAACTAAGGATAAGACATTACGACGCAAAAGGCAAATGGCCTTTACCCACCCACCGAAAGACTGCTATTTCTCTGTGGTCTTTTGTAAGGCGTTGCTTACTGCTGCCAGAAGGGCTACCCAATTTATGACTGCGAAACAAGTGCAGACTGTCAGTACTAAAATATATTTCAGATTGTGGTCATCCTATCAGAAAATAGCGTAAAAAAGCATATATCACTTTATTTTAAGCTAAATTATGTATATTTTTGCAAATTATATGAAAAAAATTACATAATTTGTGAAATTTTATCTTGGCGCCAAAACGCCCTGTGACTGGTTGCAACTCTGATGACGTCATACGTTAGTAAACATATCAGAGATAGAGTAATAAATAGTATTTATTCACTTAATATTATCTGTGTCATCATTCAGTTCTGTTGTGTGACGTCACACGTATCAAAGACCAGCGTCATTACAGAAACAGCGCTTTTAGCGCGGTTTCGGAAATTTAAACTTTAACATTGATTTTTTATTAATAATACAGTAGATATCCCGGAAATGAGATTTAAGACATGAGATCGACCCTTGGAGTGATGCGCCCGAAAATTAAGAGAACCAATCATCCTTGTCCGTAGTTCTTGACATTTGACATTTATTAGCTGACATTGTAATCTGGCATTGTCTCTATAGATTTTGCTTGTATTTGTTCTATTTTTTGTTCTATTTTAATAACATATTTATTAAGAATTATTAAGAATAAAATTACTAATAAATATTTGTTAATAAATATTTATTATTAAGAATAAATATATTCTTGCGAAAGTATTATAAGAACCGTCAGCAAAAAGACGAACGAATTCACTTTCGTTTGTCCTCTTTAAGTTTTACTTTTACTATCACTTAGGCGCCGCGACGTTTCGTACCACAATATACATTTACTTTCGCGACCTTGGTTTACTTTACTTTGCGTATTAAGGTTAGTGGACTTCGCCGATTCCTTCGTTTTTAACACCATTGTGAATAATTAAGTCAATTAATTAATTACGCAACATGCAGCACACGTAAATAGTAAAACGCGCGTGTACGATTACTCCTATTACCGTTGTAAAGGATATGTAAATTAGAATTAATTTAGGTACTAAAAGGCTAACTAAACATTAATGGCGTCCGGTATAATTGTTATATCCTACAAAATTTATATTAAGTTTTGCAAGTAAATTCCTTTCGTTTATATAAATTTTCAATTTTCATATATATTTTTTATAAATGAATTTTCATATATATATTGTATATCTATCAATATCTACACATACTATAAAAGAAAGTCAGCCTCTTTCTGTTTCTCCTCTAACTTCTTCTAAACCAGCTAACTTATTTTGCCTACATTTGTATAGTATAATAAGTTAATTAAAATTCATCTGTTAAATTTAATTAGTATGTATTTAACACATCTAGCTTTTGAATAAAATCGTACCCATAGTTTATCATGTCTGCGATAAATAAATAAACAAAAATAAAAATTAACGGTTAACTAATTTTTTAATAAAATAAATCACATATTTTCAAGATCAAGAACACATTTTTTCTTCTTACATCACCCGAGTAATGCATCAAATAAATTTATGCAAGTTATAATATTCAAACATTAAAAATACATAAGTTATGCAAATAGTTCACAAGAAACTGTTTTATCTCACGTTTAAGCGCCATCTATATAATATGCATATAACTTGTAAAAAGCAAACAAAAAGTGAAAGGATGATTTCGGTCAGTAGCGTATTCAGTGGCTAAATAGTTCCATATATTTTCGTATGCAGTTGGTGGCTCTGGGGTGTTTAACCAACATTATAATTATAATAATGAGAATGTAAAATTTCTACATTAGTAATATTACCTACAGTCTTAGTAATTTTATGTATTAAATACAATTTCAAAAATAAAATATTTAAAAAGTAACTTTGCTTGTGTTAATACTTAATTTTATTGAGTAATGGAAAATGTTGTTGATCTTATTTAAGAAAGTAGTCGTTCATAGTTTAATAAATATTATTTAAATATTATTTTTAAAATAATAACATAAAATAAAACTTTGATGCATATAAAAATATTTGTATTATTAACCGAAATTAGAAAGGAGGTACTAAATCTAGAATGTACATCATACCGACCCGTTTCCATCGATCGTGGTTAGGTGTGCACATTTACTGATAATTCTGTACTCTAACGCCCAGCTAGATAATAAATGTCCAGAAATTCAAATATATAATATTACTTTATGGAGTTAACTTACCGGCACAGTTATAAACTCATTGTTGTCTGAAATATAGTTGACTTACCTGAAAAAAAGAAATGTAATTTAATGAATTGTCAACAATAAATAATATTAACTAGATAATATGTAGATGAAGTACATAAGGTTTTCCATACAAAGAACACCTGTGGAAACTTTACCATATTTAAGCTTAATACCTTAATAGGTCCTCAATGCAACGTTGTTAAAAAAAATAGTAATAAAATATTTGTACGCTTCGTCAATGTAGATTTTGTGCTCTGTTTAACTGGCATGCGTAATTTAACATAACTATCATGTGGAAGGATCGTAACTAAAAGTTTGCAAATTGTAAATTTATGCCTCTTTTACATAATGCAAAAAAAATCGTTTTGTATTTTTTATCAAAAAGACGATTTCTCATAGTAAAATGATAAATTTCTACGGGTTATCCGCAGAAATTGCCAAGGTTTGGAACTCTCTGCCGGAAAATAGACGTCGTGGCTTCTATATTTCTAGCTCATACAACCCAAATCTTTTCAAAGTTCGAGTGAATAGGCATTTTCTGGGTGACCTCGCTCCATCATAGACCTCATCTTCGCTACACATCTGGATGTTGGCCAAGAGCAAACCCATCTCTAATAATAATGAAAAATTCACGAGGTAAGTTCGAAGTTAGATCTAGAAGCATGCGATGCGTGACGATACCCCAAAGAATTTGGGTCGTTTCATGTAATGAACCAACTAATCACATGCTACCAGTACCTTGTTAGGTAATTTTATGAGTTTCTAGAACGGAATCAATATAATTTGTTGTGATTTATAACAATCATTAAAAGTAACTCTCTAATCAATCATAATAAGTAAAGTTAATTTTTACATTTCGAATTTCGCCATACACGGACACGAAGTGTCTAATACTAATTAATTTAAATTTATTAATCTAAACATTTTTTTATAAATTTTGTAACAACTAAGTATTCAATTGAATTGAAAAAAAAAAATACAAACTTATGTTCCAAATATACTTTTCTAGATTTTATAAATACTTGTAAAGACTCTGTCATACTGTGCAGTATAACTACTTGGGTTTTTTTGTCCAAACTGTTCTTTCGTAGAACTAACAGTAACTAACTGTTTGGACTAACCCTCTAAATTTCTTCTAAATTACACAACGGAATTATATACAGTTTTCACTAATATAAAGAGGTATTACGTATATAAATTGCATAAAATTAAATACGTATGAAGCCGAGGTTGGCTCGCTAGTTAAAAATAAATTAGATTCAAGTATGATTCGTATTTTTAAGCTTGTTTGTAGTATCCTCCTAAATGGATTGATATGGTTTGCACTTTAATAATAGCACACCTACGATAGGAAAGAAGACCAACTAAGTAAAGTAGGTTACTACAACAAGTACTGATATGTTCAGGAAACAGTGATGTAGCTAATAAAAACTGCATGATCGATAGATGGGAAAAGTCATTGTCTCGTTATCGGATTAAAAAACAAGGAAACTCTGGAGAATTATGCATTTTTGTTGTCTATAATGTTCTATTGATGTAGCGGGAGTCGATAAATTGCATAAAGTAGGTACTACCACGCACATAACGGTTTCAAAGTTTTTTTTAGTTCTTACATACTTTTCTACGTAACTGTATTATCTATATTGACATGTAAATGACCAATAAAAAAAAATTCAAAATGATTTTAATTAACACTTTTAGCCAAAATTACAACAGTATTAAAATAATAATTAAAAAAATATCTTTAAGTTAAATAAAAAAATTAGGTTTGGCTATGTAATATTTTCTTTGAACGTATTATATCCAACGAATTCAAATATTCCATACATACTAAAAAATATTTGATCCTTTTTAGCTATCGAAATGTGTAATTAAATTTTGCATGTAGATGATAGCTACAGAATCGAACTTTTTTTTGTTTTTGTTATCATCACTCCTCCGCCTCCGACTATAGACCGACTAATTTCCTCCGACTATAGAAGCAAATTTAAACAAGTCTTAACGTTAAAAAACTTTAAGACAAAGGAAGGCTGTCAAAATAAAGGCGAAAAACCTAGTGTGTCAAAATGTGATTGTCAAATAAAATTAAATGCTTTCTTTCTTGAAGCACTTTTGCAAATGCTTTAACTTATCAATCGTATATCGCTAGATCTCTGCAATTAAATTTAACGGAAGACCGCGCGTGCTAACTGGAGACCGCGATCACAATATTGGATTGCATTACGTAATATTATAGTGCTGTTACATAGTCGATAAAATATTGTCGAGATAAGACATACAAGTAATTGGATTATCTAATACGCGACGCAACCATCGACAAGGTAGAGACGTGAATTTAATTATTTGTATATGTTAATTAGAAAAGAATTATGGTGTTATGCTATACTTTAAAAAAAGTCTTGGTACAGGCTTGTTGATTACTGGATTCATTTCACCTTTTATTAATTATAGAACATACCTGGAGCATACGCTTGCTTCTTACAAAAAGCAAGCGTATGTTTGCAAAAATATTACGTATGTTACGTATGTTTACGTGAAGAATGCAATCGGTTGAAGGCTATATGTTTCAATATCATATACTAGTATAACATATTATTTGTGATAATAAGAAAGAAAGAAAATAAAAAAAGTTAGCTTCTTGTATTATTTTGTAAAAGTTTTTAAGAAGAAATAATATTTTTCTAACTTTGATATTAATTTAATTCATCTATCTATACAAATAAAAATCATTCGCTAAATGTGTTGCTTAGCGCAAAACTCGTGGAATGTTACTATGAAAAGAAAAATCGGAAAAATTGACCAGAAAAATGTAAAATTCAATTATTTTTCCCTAGCCAGACAACTCTAATAGCTTTTGACAAAACGACGTCTCTCGTGCCAGCTAGTTATTAATATTAATATTTATTTATATGTCGATCCACGTAAGTTCAAATTAAGTTAAGTGATTGTATCAAGTCATCGAAATTAACAAATAATTATTTTTTATATGTATAAACTTGTAAAACAACTTATTTCGTCAATTGTTGTTAATTTTTGTTTATAAGAGCTAGAAAACTTTCTCAGTATTTTTAAACATAATTATATTTAAAAATACAAAACCGATTGATATTAATTACCAAATAAAATTACCGAACTTAAATTACAGATTAAGATTAATTTTTCTGCAAAATAAATATTACCGTTGATGCCCATCACTATTCGTTACGTATTAGTCTCGAGATGTACGTACACGTTTTTCACTTAATTCGTCCGATAATGTAACTATTTGCCTCATGTAATGCACAATTTACATTTTGAAGCAAAAGCGATATGGTAATTATAAAGCTTTTTGTTTTTATATTTAACCGTTTACAAATGAGTTTAAGATTCGTTGATATTGATGTGAGTTTTTCGGTTAAATATTATTACGTTCAAGTTAATTAAAGACAAATAAATGAAAAAATATTTTATGGAGAAGGCATAGGACAAATATATTATATACTAGCTGACCCGGAAAACGTTGTTTTGCCAAAATATAAAAAAATGAGGTGGGCCACCCTTATCACTTAGGATTTCTTGCTTCGAGAAAATTCGTTTTGAGTAGTTTTTTTAATAGAACAATTACAAAAGTACACTTGCTCGTTTTATAATATTTTGAATTTTATTAATTCAAGTATTTTTATATTTTTTCCTATAATGTTTCATAGACTTTCTTTCTTACATGTAAAAAACTTTAAATCTGTCATTGGCCCAAACGAAGCTCAGTCACCCAGTCAAGTTATTACAATAAATACAACTAGGTACTAATAAATATGTTTAAAAGCAAAATTTTTTCTTACTAACTGCACTGACGTGCAGAGACTTGTGTGAGTTGTACTCGTACAGACACTGAAAACGTGATACCGTTTTCACTTCTTAAGTTGCCATAATCTGGTTTACCGGGTTATTACATCCGATATTCAATATCGTAGTTGATCATGGTTATATAATGACACTAACACGACGCCATCTCAACATTCCAGAGAAATTTTCCTTGGGCCATTCGCAAGCGATTTTTGCGAAGAGACGCTAATAAGACAACCTGACGGGCCACTTGGTGGTAGCTGGCTGTCGTATAGAATTTATATTGGTATACAAATAGTAGTCATTTGAAATGATAACAATGATCGAAATTACTATTGCAATTAAGAAATGTTGTTAAAATAGGGTTTTTATTTTTAACAATCTGGTTTGTTATTAAGTTAACTCAATAAAATCTATCAGTTCGAGCTATGTATGTCCTAAATTATATCAAAATCGGTACAGTCAACCATGAATAATTTAGAGAGAATAATTTAGATAGAGAAAAGTGTGTTTTACATTAATATTATGCATTATTATTATGCATGAATAAACCATTATTTCGGCATATATTTTTAACTTAATTATGTATGAAAAATTACACGATATTTTAAAAATATTCAAATAATGTGATAATTGGATGCGTTTTATCTAAAATGACTTGTTACGTTAATTGTAACCTTGACATGAGATCAACGAAATAAATTTTGTAATGCGATACTAAAAAAATTAAATTTTCAATAAGTAAGTTAATTTCGCATTAGATTTATTTCATTCATAATTAATAAGTTTTCAATAATCACTATAAGATTTCTATTTGTTTTTGACTTATTAAAAATAAGCTACCACTCTATAGTAGCTGGCTACCGTTATCTAAGGGCACATGGAACAACAAGGATGTTGCAAGGGCGCTGCAGCCTGTAAGATAATTATTTATTTAATTTTTCCGGCAACTTCGTCAGCACTCCATTTTCTTAGATAAATAAGCAATATATGACAAAAAAATATTATGATCAATAAGCAAAATAAAATAATAATAATATAGTGGGTTTAACCTGAATATTTTTAAACTGATTTAAAGTATCCTGCTAAAAAGTATATGTAGGTACTTCTATAGAAATAACAAGAACATTCTGTCGTATTCTCTCGAATGCGGAATAGTGTTGGGTTTTGCAAGTTTTACTTTATTACTTGTTTGAGGTGCGGTCACAGTGTAAGCGTCAACAAAATGAGATATAATTATATAATAAATATACTCCTTTTAATCAGGTTCCTGACATGTTAACATGTCTAGTTTTATAATGCATCTAAAATTAACTGTCTGATAAAATAACGGATAAACAACATTACATCAATTTTGCACTGCACAATCTAGCCAGAAATCAAAAGCAAAAAGTCATTATTTAGCTTATGAAAATTACAGAATCTTCACAAATGTTTATTCTACACTTTTCACTTTTTTAAATTAAGAAAAACTGTTTGAACAAGCGAACTAGCTTCGCACGGTTGCGATTTTATTTCTGAAAATTATATATAAAAAGAAACTTCATCGTTTAACGCTTTTTATATTAATAACGCTTTTTATATTAATAAAAACCGTATAAAAATCCTTTGAGAAGTCTTGATCATAGCGAACATACATGCAGACAGACGCGGCTGACGAATTTTGTCTATAATATGTAATGTAACGTAAAATTTAATTTAGTTGCAGTTGGTTTATTTTCTTGCACTGTCGCCTTACACAAATCGCACAATAGACTTTTCTACATATTGTCCCTGATCATTCCAACGGATTATTAGCGATTTGAAATAAATTTTTCTTCTACCGAAAAACCTCATAATAAATATTCCGCTGTCAATGTCACCGCACCTAAATCGCTCCGAGTCATTTTACTAGCCACTAGCGCTTAGGCAAATCGCTAATGTGTAGTCATTAAAATTTATGAAATCGCGACACCGCATCTGATATTACCCATAACATTATTAGTTATACCTACTTGTGACGAAGTTTTGCTATACACATTACTATTTCAGATTCCGTGAAATACCATTTGATTTATGGATCACGAATGTCACGACACGGTCGGGGCAGCGTTTATAAATCTTTATTATCGGCCAGTATTTGAATTAAAGTTGAATTTGATTTGTGTCCACCTAATTACAACATCCGTTTTTATTTTTCTAACAAGCTAAGTATATCTGATGTAAGTTGCTAAGAAGTATAGCTAGGAACCATTCAAAATTTCAAACAACAAATAAACGGAACAAAATCTCATAGAATAATAGTATGAAGCGATGATTATGATTTTCATGTTTGTCTAAAATATTAATAAATTGACAAAGTTCCTCCGTCCATGATGATAACTATTAAAAATGCAAAATTAAAGGCAGAGCAAACGCAATTTGCAATCTCAGTGCTTGTAATGAGAGTATAAGCCGAACAGTGCGTGTAGGAAACTAAATTGTAACGGTCGCTGCCCCACTGTCTGGCCTTAATCACTTGTACACTGCAGGACATGTCAAAAATTATTAATTATTTATGCTTGTATTGCCTTGTCCCCCTTGTATTGCCTCGCAGTTATATAGTGAAGATATATTATTTATAAGTCAAATCTGTGTCTAGATTAATAATTTTATTATTATGGAATATTAGTAAAATTAATTAAAGTCTATGTTAAAGAAATAATTTTTGAATCCATCATTTTTGAATGACAAAGATCTTCGAGTTTACATCTACGATGTGAGGTGTATAGAAAAAAGTACTTTTCTCGAAGGACGCGGGCGAAGTCGCTGGTAAAAGCTAGTATTTTATAGTATCAATAGTTTTGACTAATTCAGTCGTATAACATAACTTAATATACTTCCAAGTATATAGGTATCATTGTTTATTACCTATGAAGTATATGTAATTTATAATTCATTTAATTAATTACATGGTACTCATGAAATCAAAACTAATAATATATATTAACTAAAAAGCCTATGTAAAAAAATATATTAATTTTCATTGTAATTTTGCACGTATGTGTACTGATTGCTAGCTGAATTCGCACGGAGCGAAGCGCGCTCATCAAGACATCACAGCACAGCGCAATACTATTACGTGTTTAACATTTAGACCATTTGTTAACTAATTCCTCGCTCGGAAACTTTGATATTATGTGTTTAGGTGATTCGGACCGCCAGTGTACCTGCGATTAATTTTATCGATTTTTAGTGCATTACTTTTTATTAAGCGTGAATATTGTTGATTTTATATAACATTCGTAACGTCGAATGTATGAAAGGACGCAAAGAATTTCCTTACTCAACATGGCATTATTAAATTATTAAATATTTATTATTTTAATTTTGTATATCAATGCTGCAGTGCAATGCTCTTGAATATTTAATTTATTATATATCTTCTATATAAATAACAATTAATAGCAAAATTTGTTGTTAAGCGCAAAACTCGACAACAGCAGAACCTGTTTGACTGTTTTATATTAAAATACTAGCTGGTGCCCGCGACTTCGTCCGCGTTCTGGATGAAAGGTACCCTATGTCCTTTTTGGAGTCCCAGACAACGTGTATGCAAAATTTACAACGCCATCTAGGGAATTCTGTTTGAAGCAATGTAGTACTCTAATTCATCTAATCTCACTTCGAATAATGGAAAAAGTCTGTTAACAGATGGCACTACATGTTAGTTATAGTTTATAAAATTACGTGTTAATAAAATTAAAGCTGCTGCCCGCGACTTCGCCCGCGTAACTTAGTAAATTATGTACTTAAACCTTCCTCGAGAACCACTCTACCCATTAGTGAAAACCGCATTAAAATCCGTTGCGTAGTTTTAAAGATCTAAGCATACAAAGGGACATAGGGACAGAAAAAGCGACTTTGTTTTATACTATGTAGTGATAAGTAGGTAATGTTGAAGTCCGATGAAGGCTTTTTTGTAAAGAGAAAAATTGAAAAAATTGCCCGGAACATTGTATTCGTGCGAATAGCCGGGGGCAAGTCGAAGTATTCAATAAAGCATTTCATTCCACTGCTTTCTCAAACGTTCAATTTGTGAAAATGTGAAATAAATAATCTTTACATGCTAATAAATGTTAAAAATTAAAGTTTGTGTACATATGCTTCAATGGACGATTTTATCATTATCATCATCAACCGTTCTACAGATATTGATGAAACTTGACACAAAAATAGACCTTGTCCTAGATTCACTCTAAGACCTATTTTTTCCCATATACATAGATACAAATACGTACATATAAGTAAGTATTTTCTATGTTATACCTTCCCTTGGGATATTTATAAAAATTGTGTGCTAAATGCAGAATAATAAATGCTTCATTTATATCGTAACTCATAAATGAGTCACGGGTAATTTTAGTAATTATTGGAACATAAAAATTTCATTAGAAAAAAGTTAATTGTTTGAAAAGATATAGCTATATCTATGATACCTATATATATATCTGTACCTGTTTATAAATATTGCGTCCCTTTGTTTAAATACTAGGAGATTGGCAATAATAAAAAAAACGCTTTATTAAACTTGAACACCGATTGACCGATAACCAAGAAAGTTACTTCTGCTATTTTCAAAACGGGCGAAGAAGCGGGGCAGAGTTAGTTAAAAAAATAATTTCAAAAACATTGATAATATTTAAAACACAACTGTTTATTATAAAAAAAAATAACCAAAACAATTATTAAAATCTTCAAAGTTTCTTGGGTTTTTTAATTAAATAGACTTTAAACTGATATTGCTTAATTTAATTACAACATGGTAGACAAGGATTAGTAAAGCCCTCAAGCTCCGATTGCGACAATCTAAAAAATCGCAACACTTGTAACATACGTATAGACGAAACACTTGATTAAATTAATCTGTGATTGGAAAAAGGTTTCGTATTAATCGTTGATAGTATAAGAATTGCATATATTCTGTTACTAATAATAACAGGTTTAATAATTATTATTAGGTTAGCATATACCTATTTGCCTGAACTCAAATAAATAGGAAGGAAAAAACAGCTTGAAAAAAACATCAAGAAGCGAAAGTTTGCATATTAGATCTTGTGCTAGTCTAGACAACGACAGATGCCTATTGTTACTGTCCATCATGATAGGAAAAGTACAGGAAAAGAGCACGTCACGTAGAAGGAAAATGTCCTGGCTCAGATGTAAAGTATCAGAACCGTTAAACAACTCTTCTCACGACATGAAAAAGTTAACCAATAATTGAGGGGCAATGAAAAGAAATTACTTTTGGCAAAAAAATATTTAATTTTAACTCAGGTGTTATTTTGAATTGAATCAAAACAAAGTCCTCCGCTGCCTCTGTATGTCTGTCTGTCACTATGTTTGCGGTTTTCACTAATGGATAGGACAGAGTGGTTCTCGAGGAAGGTTTTAGTATATCATTTACAAAGTTACGCGGCGGAAGTCGCGGGTTGCAGCTAGTTTATTATATTTATTATAAATAAATGAAAATTAAGATGCGAATTATAATTTTAAGAAAGACGTGCTGCGTTTAGGAGTAGCAAAATATTAAGGCCACAGATGTTTGAATGTCAGCCCCTTACAGAAGGCCCTATGTGGATGACCTATCAATCACTCATACTCGTATTTTAAAAATAAAAATGTATTATAAAATGAAGTCACTCTTCGCTTATGTCCTATTTTCGGTCAACTTCTTCTAGAGTACCTTAAAGGATTTTGATTGCTCGCAGAGATATACATTTCGTTGATTTTTATACGTTTTTCACTAACGAAAAGAGCGATAAACCAAAAAGGTTTGTTTATATATTTAAATTGCAGAAAAAAAATCATCCATACGAAGCCAGGGGCGGATCACTAAAGGAATACAGCGATAATCATAAGTGTGACAGTGATAGTCACATACTTGACTCAATAGGAAACCAAACCAAGAATGACCGTTTTCCAACCACGGACCAACTCGCTGACCTACCCCCTTCCGGTTGGTCGGTGAGAATTTGAGAAATGACGATACAATCATTCAAATGTGATTCAATTTAATAAGATGCCAAAGAAACGTACGTTGCTACAAACTAAACGAAGCAGAAAAGTGTGTGGTTTACGAATATTTAAGGTACTTTTCGCGTAATTTTTCAATTGACTGAAGTTTCACAAATCGACAATTTTAAGAATAACTATTTAATAATTATGAAGAGCTAGAATGAATTGTATTTTTATTATTTATTTATCTAAATAATTGATATGTTACACGTCTATGTTTTATTTGCTTACTTGAATGTAGAAATTAAAAAAATCTTAAAGAATTAATAAAAATAATTTTGATTTTCTTTTAAAATGATAAAAAAAAACTATTGTTATGTATGACATACGAAAAATCATAACATAAATATTCATAAAAATAATTATGCAAAACGAGTTATTGCCAAAATCGAATATATTCAACATATTGATTGATATATTTGATATATTCGACGTAGGCTCAATAAGTGGGTCAACCACGTGCCCTCATCTTTAAAAAAAATTAAATAAAAAAAATTAACACACACAACGAAAGCCGGAGTGTCTACGGGCGAAAGTGTTTGCAACAGTTTTATACAGCACTACTTACACGAGGTATATAATCAGACCGGCGCGACTTCTAAAGCACACTCCAACGCAGCATTCGCTGAACAACAAGCAAAGCGAACATGAAGCTATTGGTTAGTAGATTAAGTTTATTGAAAATTAAAAAAAAAAAAAACATTTAAAAAAATCAGAGATTATTTGAATTGACAATTGGAACTTCCAATCGAGAAAAAATTATAATTTACACCTATTTTCAATATTAAACATTGAAATCTTTGGATAAAATGTAATACAAATTAAAAATGTAACAAAAAAATTGAGTAAAGTTTTGATAAAAATATTTTTTCTATTTACAGAGGTCGTCCTTAATCCTGGCCGTGGCGATCAGCCTGGCCACGGCAGAGGAGAAGGCAGAGAAGAACACAAAGGCTGAAGTCAAGCCAGTCGAAGAGAGCAAGAAACAGGACAAAAGAGGACTTTCCGAATTCGGTAACGGAGATTTCGGTGGTCACGACTTCGGAGGCCATGATTTCGGAGGACATGATTTCGGAGGACATGATTTTGGAGGACAGGATCTCGGAGGACAGAGCGACCTTGGAGGACATGGTGACTGGGGAATCCAGCAACACGGTCATGAAGAGCACGTGAAAACAATCACTGTTGTCAAAAAAGTGCCGGTTCCGTATCCAGTGGAAAAACATATCCCAGTGCCTGTCGAGAAGCATGTCCCATATCCAGTTAAAGTGCATGTGCCTCAACCGTACCCAGTCGTCAAAACTGTACATTTCCCAGTGAAAGAGTATGTTAAAGTGCCAGAATATATACCCAAACCGTACCCAGTCGAGAAAGAAGTACCTGTACCAGTCAAGGTTCACGTAGACAGGCCGGTGCCCTACAAAGTGTACGAAAAAGTACCCTACCCAGTTGAGAAACACATCCATGTGCCCGTGAAGGTACATGTGCCGCAGCCGTACCCAGTCGAAAAGGAGGTACCGTTCCCGGTTAAGGTCCCAGTCAAAGTGCACGTACCGTACCCGGTCGAGAAGATCGTACATTATCCAGTGAAAGTGCCCGTCGACAACCCCGTGCCTGTCCATGTTGAGAAACCTGTGCCGGTGCACGTTGAGAAGCGTGTTCCCTACCCAGTTGAGAAAATCGTACACTACCCAGTCAAAGTACACGTCGACAACCCTGTACCTGTACACGTTGACAAGCCAGTGCCTTACCCAGTTAAAGTGCCTGTGCCAGCTCCATACCCAGTTGAGAAGGTAATCCCTTACCCGGTCGAGAAGAAAGTGCCGATTCCAGTTCATATCCCAGTTGATAGGCCCTACCCAGTACCAATTGAGAAGCACGTGCCCTACCATGTAGAGAAACACGTGCCTTATCCAGTCAAAATACCAGTGCCTATTATCAAACACGAGGAGAAACACGAAATTTCCCATGAAGGTCTGAGTTTAGGAGGCGGTGAAGGGTTGGAAGGCTGGAAGGATGGAGGTTATGGAGGCGGTTGGGAAGGAGGCTATGAAGAGCAGCACCATTAACAGAACTGATCTCTACATATAATTTTTGTTTTTTTAGCTTTAAATGTTATTTTGTGTTTAGTTTCCAATAAGTTTACGACTGGTAGTTGTGTGCGATGTAAATATAAAAACAAAGTATTAAAATAATGTAAACATTTGTATTTTCCTAGTTTTCTTTCCGCGCCTTTGTATTAGAAACGACAAAAATGCAAATATAGACCTTACGGCTATGTATTGCTAGGTGGTTACGATTACATAAATATTACGCAACCACACTAGTGGAAAACTATCGTCTTACTGGTAATATATTAAACTACATATTTCATTATGAAATATTTATTGCTCTGTCGTGTTTACTGCCCGATATTTGTACAGTCCAATCAAAATTAACTACAAGTTGGAAATTTTAGATATAGTAAATATGTATTGTAGTATTTTTAGATTAGGCATTATATAAGTATTTTGAGTCATTAGAATTTGGTAATACTTAATAACATTAATAAAATTGCTATTAATTTAAAGCTCAACGAATCGTTGAATTCTTATCATAAAATAAAAATTCTTTTAAACCACTTGATGGATTTTTAAATAATGAAAAGAGCTATAACGAAGCCGGGACGGGCGCAAGTTTAACTTATTTTAAATTGTTTCCTAAATAACAAAAATTATGATATTTCTAAAAAAAAGTGATATACATAGTCTAAATGAAACTTTACCTTATGTAGGGTATGTTAGCCGGAATGTGGTATTTGGAGCCAGGGTCGAAATCCAGTTCTGATCTCAGGACGGGAGGCTTGATGCCTTGATACTGCTCTCTGTGAACAAGAAAAATATTTCATTTGTAAATATATTACGTAAAGTACTTAATCCTTACAATATTTAATGTTAATTAATTATCGTCTTATTAACTAGTCTTAGTGCTTATTTATAAACAAACATTAAAAATGCACATGGTTGCAAATTTGATACAGATTCGAAGGATCGTTTATAGCAACGCTTTTCATATAAATCCGTACTAATATTATAAATGCGAAAGTTTGTATGGATGTATGGATATTTGAATGAAATGAAATTCAAGCATGCTTAGAACTTTGCTTAAATGATTCAAACCACGAGTATGTGTATCTCCTTTACATATATATACAAATCAACTCATGTAAAAACTCAAAAATAGCTACACCTATTTTTATTCGGTTTTCAGTTATGAAAAGAGGGATAAACGGGGAACGTTTATCCATATGAAAATTGCACTTAAGGCGAAGCGGAGAGGGGTCACTAGTACATAATATATAAATATTTGTAAATAACCTTTATAAAAATCTTGAGTTTTTACAAAAATCATTTTCA
Source organism: Synanthedon tipuliformis (assembly GCA_947623395.1). Classification (NCBI taxonomy): domain Eukaryota; kingdom Metazoa; phylum Arthropoda; class Insecta; order Lepidoptera; family Sesiidae; genus Synanthedon; species Synanthedon tipuliformis. The sequence goes on along the minus strand of OX392415.1, from coordinate 10,674,993 downwards.
AGTTAAAGTTTATTAGACAGTAAAATATTTTATTTAAATTAAATTAATATTAAACAAGATTTATATATTTATTAATTTACAGGAATCAAAAATTATACTTGTTATAGAAAATCAAAATTTTCAGATAATCGCTGAAATATAATTATCTCTTTTTCTATCTTAAAAAGCATTACATTTAAAAACTTTGCAAGTATGATTTGCATCATTCTTCAATCACATGTTATGTACGCGAGTATAATAATCGCCAATCGCACACCTGGTTATTACAAATGTGTAAGACACTACACAAATTCAGGTCAGTATGAAAGTAATGTGTTTTTTATTATTTCATAAGAACAAACGAATATTGGTTTCGTTTTATGAGCATTTTCTTAAAACAAGGTTATTATATAAATATCTGACAAAACAAATGGGATCAATCTCAATGTAATGCGTATTAAGTAGTTGCGTTATTATGCTCATTTACTACAAATTATAAATACAAACATCCATGACTCAGGTATAAAGGTAAAATGTTAACACATAAAATTTTGCCCCTAGCGGGATTCGAACCCGCGACCGTTTGGTTAACACTCTAGACTAAACTTGTCGTCAAAGTTTGGCTAGTTTTGCTATGGCATGGCATTATCCTATCATCAAGTGAATCGTCAGCCTGCTTAAGGGTCTTTTAATTATAAAAAAGATATTCTCATCTAAACTTTTCTCATTTTTAATGGTAGTATATATTTTCCCATTTCCTTTTCTATTGGTTCAGCACATAAATAAGGTGCGACGAACTATTTGCACAAAAAAGACTTCGAAATAATTGCTTCTTGCCTTATCTATTATAGATACATTAATTGGTCCTTCTATGTATGCTCGTCAGTTCTGGTTACTTCCGAACAAGGCCTTCTCAGTACTGCAGCACTGGAAACTAACGTTACCAGTATTCGATATAACCCCTTGTAGATTTCGATAGTTTCCCTACAATGCTTTAAACCTAAGAAAAACGGGTGCTGATAAAATCGCGGGCAAAAACTAGTCCGTCATAAATTTATAAATTGTCATTCAATGTTGTTGATAAACACTTGGATGTTGTCGATTCTGAATACTAGCTAGTAATCTGTGAAGCGAATGAAAACACTTTTGCTTTCTTTTGAGATGTGAACTCGAGCGAAGTCAAGGCCGAATGTCGGCCGCGTTTCCATCACAGCTCCGTAAAACCTGTTCATGTTACGTTACTCAGTACTATCACTATCACTCGCTCGTCATTGACATGTATAAAAGTTGCGAACTACAACATTACTTGCTTACTTAGATCACAGTGAAAGACCAGTGGAATGAAACACTGGCTGCCGATATTGCGAATGAAGGTTCGAACCCATGATTAACCTCGTTCTTTTGATTCTTTTCGAGTTTATGTTTGATTAACTTAACTTTATCTTAATTTTTTGGTTGAAATATTTAATTAAATTAATGATTAAGACAATTTCATTAATAAATTAGTAGATAATTAAGAATTAATTAACGCTAATTATTAGTTTATTAATTATTATTTTTTATCTCAAATCTATATAAATCAAATTAATTCTAAATATGTCGCTAAGCGCAAAACTCGAGAACGACTAGACTACTTCGACTATTTTTTATTTTCAAATATTCGTTGAAGTCCGACTAATCCGAGGAAGGTTGTTTTCCGTGGTAAAAAAAGCATTGAAACATTTAGGGCAACAAAACATCTCGATCATGAATGAAACCTTTCACGCTTAAGTCCTAAGTATTAGCATAACTTAGGAACGTTCATATGTGTACAAATATATTTTAAGTCAAAAACCAATGGAGCTGACCTACAATTTCCACTAGAACTTATTACTTGAACCATCAGAGCATTCATATTATGTCACGTAATTTACATACCCGTGTTACGTGTGTTTTATTAGCAATTATTGTTTATATAATGGTGATTATGCCTCGCTAATATTGTTGGTTGAGTGACAGGTTGGCTCCAACTTGTACTATAAAAACGTAATGCTCACACCGCCTGCATAATGTACTCTCTGTATTGTTACTCAGCAGGGTATTTATCGGAAACGGAGATGTTTTCATATGCTTAATAATAATATAGTTATTTTGGCTTACATCTATAATTATTGTACTTTCTTGTGTAATATTTGTTTGTGTCCTTAAGCAAGTTTTTCTGAGACCTAATACTCAGAAAATATGAATGCAGAACTGTGCCCCGCGGTTTCACTTACAGGTATGATTGAAAACGGCATAAATATTTCGCCTATGCGTTACAAAATCATTTTGGCTTGGCGTTTTTCCGAACCTTTATCTGAACGTTAAATCTGATATCGAAAATACTAACCTAAGTCGCCACCAGTGACAATTGTATTGCTCTTTCCTCACATCTCCAGTGAACACCTCCCACCTCCACCTGTCCATGACGATGGCGAACGGCAAGAAGGCCAGTTTATCCATTGCCTGCGTGAAGAGGTAGTTGATGTCGTGCGCCGTGTCGTCCACTGAACGTTGGACAAGTCCCAGGGTCTGCAGATGTCGGGGTGATGAGACGGACATAGCGATAGCTTCGCCTATGGCTTCGTGAAAACCTGCGAGGAAGGAATTTTTTTTAATTAGGACTTTTTATGATAACTTTGAGAGGCCATTTTGCTATGTTATTTTCTATGTTAATTTTTTCTAATTTCTTCCGACATTATGACAAATTACATCATTTTTGTTTTTGCTGGTATTCTTTATTCTTGCGATCACTAGCCATGTTTGATAATTTTCCTCACCATCTTAAAGTAAATTATCAGCTTACACAATTATTGCACTCTTTGATGACCTTATTAATGCACGAAAAATGTACGACCAATACACATCCAACGAAAAATTCATCAGGCAAACCTAAGTAGGTCGTAACGAAAAATCTTATCTCAAATTAAGATTATTTGGGACACGAGTTAGAACAATAACAATTGTTTTCGACACATTGTTCTATGTAAGCATGTCGCGTAACTTCCTTTAAAAACTTATCGAATTCGAGATTATGCATGAAAGTCAAGACGTGTTTTCGTAGATTATATTGTGATCCGAATGTAAAAGGGAAATTGTTTGTACAACTGAACCTCCTAATTCTGTTGCATAAGGTTAATCTACAATAATTCTTTGGCGAGTCGGTTGAATTCGTGATCCGAATGACGCTACATCATTGCAAATGCTATAGTCCAAGTTAGTTAGACATCTCTTGAGTTTAATATAGACATTTTGTTTGTTGTATAAATTGACTTTACAAATACGAAATTTATACATGGGATCTAACTAATTGCAAAGTTTCTTAAGGTTTTTCCTTGAAATTAAATAATTTACATATCATTTCATACCTTTAAAGGAATTGGTCCTTTTCTAATAATTAAGTGTGTTAAAGCTGAGCACAGCTATAGTTCTCTATTTTGTCCGACTATAGACAGGCAGGTTCAAATGTTTTCATTCACTGCTTAAGCACGTGATACTTATATTTAAATCACAGGATTAAATCGAACAATAGTCGGCTCTAAAGGCTTAAGTTTTGCTTCCTTATAAGTATAGTAAGGTTTTTCGATAGCACACGGACTCTAATCATCTAATTATCTAAGACCTAACCTCTTAATTTCAACAAAGACGAAAAATCATTGGTTCTATACTTCATAGCCGCCAATAAAAATAAATGCTGACAAACTTTAGTACCTACTATATAGATCTAAACATCGATATGTCGGGAGCAAACGTATTATTGTGATTGCCGTAATACCTAGTTAGAACAACAGTACGTACCTACGGTATTAGCTATAGTCCTATAAGAAGAGTCGGCAGGGAGAAAGCAGGCGCCTGCGCACGGAAGTGAACCACAGAGCGATTGATAAACTCGTGAGCTATTCAAAATGGCGGAAACCAAGCCTTGTTACTGCATTTTTTTTGTTACACGTACCTAACTAATTATGGTGTTTCTAGTAATTAAAGTCATGGCGTATGGAAGATTAATTTGAATAAGTTAATGATCATTGTATTAACACCTGTTTTCACCTTTTTTTTAATTCATTTGTAAAAGCAAACAATGTAAGAATGAAATAAAAATACAGAAATTTAGTTTATTTAATAGACTAGCTAGTGCCCACGACTTCCTCCGCGTTGAAAAATAAAAAACAGAACACATGAGAAAATATCTGACCATTCTACATTGTTTCATTAACTTACGTGAAACAAGTATCGGCTTATATAATAAATAGTTCTTATTATGCAAATAAATAAATTTGAAATAGATAATTTCACACCTTCTTAATTGTTTACAATTATTTTTTTTTATGTTGAAACGACTTTATTCTCATATTTAACAATGGTAGACATAATAACACGATTATTAGTTAAATGATAATGAAATTAACTTAGCACACAAAAATCTTCAGGGTTACTTCCTGTTCACTTCATTTATGTAATTTTGTATTGCAATTTTTGATGACTATGAGATAATACCTATTGGTTTTAATAGTCAGTACTAAATATCGACTTTTATAAACATAGGTGGATGGAATGTAGTGTGTGACCTTTCTGGGTTGACAAGCCCATAGGCCAAGTGGTTATGGTGCTTGCCTTAGCGCTTAGTCTTAGTCTCAGATGTTCCGATTCGATTCCAGGTCGGTCAATTTTGAAAATGAACTTTTTCAAGTTCATGCCACTGGACTTATCTATCTTAATCTATTGCTATCAAAAAAATCTATTATATGCATAACTACTAATACGAAGCTAAAAAAAAATATTACCTAAGTATTATAAATAAAATTAAAAAAATCTTGACTGTTACAAGTTCGACTTGCGTATGTGTTACGATAGTTTGTGAACTTGGCATAGTTCTTCAATCTTCTACTATTATAGTACATTTTGTGTACGTGTATAATACACGTACACAAAATGTGAAGCATCTAACAAAGATATAAGTTTACTGGATTTGACGAACATTACAGGTGGTATCTATAATAATCTATGTTATTTAATTCACCGAGCAATTCGCGTGATCTTGAATTTTTGTATCCGTGTTACATATCCAGCGTACGAGATGCGCGTATGTTACGTAACTGAAATGTGATGTGTACCGTAATAGTGTTTAATTTCCGTGAACTTTCTACATAGCGCGGATTATCAAGATGCAACTGGATCTGGTAGACGCGTTTAGAATATAAATGTCGCAGTATAATCGAAAAAAAAAACGGAATTTTGCTAAAATCTTAGTACCTAGAATGATTACTAAATTCGTTGTTAGTTTCCTATTATTATACGGTCCTTTGCGATACTAGGCATTTTGCAAAAATCTTGATTTTTTTTCGATTATACTGCGACATATATTTACGATTGATATGCCATCAGGAAAAATTAACGTAGTAATTATATTTTAGAAGACATAAAATTTTAGAAGACCACTTTACGGTAGGTGGGTGCTGAAGATAATGCTCTGTCTACCCTAGGAGAGAAAGGGGAAAGGGGAAATGTAGAAATAGGGATTACTATCTGACTCTACACACATTACAACAAATTATAGTACATTACATACATACAAATGGTAGTCTTCTCAAGGGTATGCCGTCGTTTGCGGCCAAAAGATTTTTTTCGCGTAGGTAAATCTGCGAACCAGATTCCACCGTTATGTGGGACTTTTACCCATTAAAAATCCGCAAGGTGTTTTCTCGCGCTGTCTCTGCCACTCATGCTTTAGCAAAATTTAATTAATCTAGCTTTACAAGTGTCCTAATGATTTTAATGCGTTCGTGTGCACACGGCCTAATAAAGCTCAATATTTCCTGCACTGTTATTACGCGAACGAGGTCGTAACAACCGCGAGAGCCTTAAAGTTTCCTAACACGCACATTTCGAAATATTAGAAAATTACGACTGTCTATTTTAATGGTTAAATTAATATGTATGTATCGATAACCAAAATGTATGCGAATAATAATTTTAAATATATTAAAAATTAAAGACGCATAGTAATGATGGAATAACCTAACCTAAATCACAGAACAATCTATTTTAAATTTGTTTAAGAAAGAAAGAAAGAAAATAATATGTCTTGAATTAAATATATAGTATAGACACTGTCCCGTTAATGCGTAGCGTAGGATGACCATTAGGCTTAGGCTGATGTGAATTTAGGTTAGTAAATTTTACAAAAAAAAGTTAGTGTCTTTTAAAAAACACTTTGCTTTTTACATCTTAAAATATTAACTGGAATAAATTTATATATTTTATGTGTATTTGAGTGATCTAAGCGCCCTCTCTTTATGTAGTAAATAAGACGTTAATCATTACACTGAGTGAGTACACTGTACCTGTACCTAGTGAGTGTGAGGTTACATAATATGTAATAACATAATTAAGTATTATATACGTAACTGTACTTTAACCTACTCACTGAATAGCGATAACATCATAAATATTTTAAAGTATAAAACTATTTTAGCAGTAAGTGAAATATAACTACAAAAAATGGCCATATAATTATCATAAATCACGTCCGTTTGAGAAATGCTAAGTAAAATGTTTGTAGTCTTATGAATCACATTTATAATATATCTATCATGAACTTTTATAACAATAGCAATATCTCAATATTATATTATAGTGACTTTATTACTCTTATGAATTTCCCGAAATTGTTGGAAAGAATATTAAATATTATCACATTTTTCTGTACGTTGAATATTGATAAGGAACACTGCCTTCCGCAGTCAAAAACTGAACAGCATCCACCCACTTATAGAAGATTACCGTGAAATGAAAGCTCATGTGTTGTTGTATATAAAGTTTTTTTTATATATTAAGTATTTCCATAGGATTAATAATAAGGGACTAGGAAGGAATAGAGAAATCCAACACACATGCTGTTACTGCTGCCATAGACGGAATGGCTGGGAGAGGGGATCCTCTTCCCGTTGCCTTTCCGCCGCTTACTGTCCACTGGCCTACCGATCTTTAAATTAAAAAAAAAAGTGAAATAAAATTCTAATAGTTAAGATGGGCGCCAGAAAAGCGCCTTAATTGATTCATTTAATGCATATTAATTACAACACCAGTGCTTCTTTAAGGGACAGTAACCGATGTGAAATTAATTTATTCCAAACGATGCAGTAAATATAACAGTAATTAAAGTAAGCAAAAGTCGCAACACTAATCAATAGAAGTTGTACATTTATTTAGCAATTATTTGTGAGGTAGATTTATGGCTAATATAACCTGTTCAGTTAATACGAAAATCTTTGTACAGTTAACCAAATCATAACCCGATTTTTGTTATAAAATTTACTTATAAAAAAATATAATAATAATAATAATAATAATAATAAAGCTTTTTTTATTTCCATAGCCTGTACCAATCAATTTACATTCACAGTAAGTATACGAGTATATATACAATTTTTTTTTTTTTTTTTTTTTTTTTTAAACCATGGACCCCTTCTGGGTAAAAGCCTCCTCCAGCCCTCTCCATTTCTCCCTGTCTCTAGCCAAATGCATCCAGTCTCTTCCAGCGATTGCAACAATATCGTCCACCCATCGTTTCCTTGGTCTGCCTTTAAGTCGCTTTCCTATTGGGCCTGGCCATTTTGTTGCCTGCAATGTCCACCTTCGGTCCTGATATCGCGAAATATGGCCTGTCCACTGCCATTTAAGTCTCAAAGACTGTTTCAGAGCATCTATAATATTGGTTTTATTTCTGATAACCTTGCTGCTTATTTTCTGTATTCTTCGTAGCTTTAGTATGCTTCTCTCCATAGCACGTAAAGAAATATAGTAAGTATTAATATTTTCCGTATTACTTTCACTACTATATTAGGATAACGAGTCATTCGGAGAATATTTTAGAAAAATCCTATAGCCGTTTCCTGTCAAAAAGAGCCTAAACAACTGGCTGATAGTAATATATAATAGTTTGGTATATTTTTTGAATTTTTGGGTCTCTCATTTTGATACCTCATTCGATGGGTGTCTGAAGAAAAAAAAAATTCATACAAAAAATTGATGACGTCATACCAGGAAAATGTACCAGGTGGCAGATATCCATCCAAGTCTAAAATACTTGCTACTGACTAAACTTTCTTGAAAAAAAATCTTTATACGCGAACTTTACAGCACTACAGGAAGCATAGTTATAAAAAATTACAACATTTTGAAGTTTGATAAAAACAGATAAATAGGAAACATTTATAATTCGTATTTCTGTATTAGGTTAAGACCATAAGTGAATAAGCAAAACTTTTTAAGACATGTTCAGGAAAAAATATCTGGTCGACTGTCCTTAAAGTCGATTGTGGCTACGTTAACGCAACAAACTATTACCAATAGCACATTTCACTTAGATTGTTCTATATTAAGTGACACTTAACAAACGCACACGACACACTGATTAATTAGCGTCATTTACTTCTCTCAATAAAAAAAAAGTAAGTTGTAATTAAGTTACAGGTCAGTTGAAAGATTGATTGTTCTTGTCTGCAATGCCCAATTCCTATACATATAGAATTCTAATTTAATAATGCTTAAAACGTAACGATGCGGGAGGGTTCGAAGTAAGCGTTACGTAACATTGTTTTTTTTTTTTAATTTAAATAAAAAAACTAGGAAATTAATATCTCCCAAATCAGCATACCTTTTCCTATATGTTTTACAGGGAATTACGTCATTTTTATTTTGTTCTCCCAAGTTGGTAAAAATAGTCACTTGGTTGTTACGTAACGTTTAGAGATGGGGGGGAGGATACAGAAAAACGTTATGACGCGTTACATTATCAAAAATCTTCAAAAATTGTTGTTACATAATATTTTAACGCTCCAAAGATTTATAATAGTCTATTTAAAGAATTATTTTGAGGATTCTTAGGAATTTTAGAATGCAATGCTTATTTTATTGTATTTTCCAAATAAAATATCAAGCTATATACTAAATATATGACATAAGATTAGTTTGTGTTATTAATTTGAAAAAAAAATATTTTTTTTATAACACCGCTTAATGCGGTTGTCAAGTACAAATGTTTATAATTAAATTATACCTATCCATTCGGTTTTCAGCGTTCAGACAGAATGCAAAGTATTATCGGCGTGTATAGGGCGTGTATCGCCGTGTTCCCTATTAACATGAAGTGTGTTCTCGATTCATTTATCGTAGTTTCATTGATATCACTGTTTTATTCTGTACAAAATGGTAAGTTTATATGGAATTAAAGTAACCTGTTGCTATTACGTCGTTATAAAATTACTTTATACTACATGTTGGACGGAAAGAGAAGGCTTACACAGGTGGAAACACGAAGAGTTTTTACAAAATTAGTTTTAAAAAAAAAATTACTCATGCAAAGACGGGAACGGATCGCTATTCAATTTATATAATGTAATTAGTTAATTTACATAACTGTTTTTTTTTTGTTTTCTCTATCTATTTTTATGTTCAATTATTATCTATATATATTGAGTTATTAATTAATATTCAATTACATTTAAAAATTGATCTACAAAATAGTACGAAGAGCATATTTTTTCCCAAATAATGTTTAAAATCGTTTTAAGTACTGTGACCTAAGTGAAGCCTTCCAACTTTGTTAGTCGCAATTGGATTACATACACAGCTCGTGAACTTGACTCAAATTTCTATATAATCAGGTTACTTGTGCATTTCTATATATTTTATGTTTATTTATGATGTATTATGTTTATTATATTATTAATGATACGTTTTCCTCTAAAAAGGAAGGAAGCGATAAACGAGGAAGGTTTGTGTATATATTTTTTAGAAAAAAAAATTGCATAGCAGCAAAGCCCGGAGTGGGTTGTTTGTTAAAAATAGTATGGTTTACTAGCTGGTGCTCGCGACTTCGTCCGCGTTCTGGATGAAAGGTACCCTATGTCCTTTCTGGTATCCAAGACAACGTGTATGTAAAATTTCATGGTGATCGGTTCAGTAGTTTTTGCGTGAAAGAGTTACAAACATTCATACATACATCCATACAAACTTTCCATATATAGGTATAGTACGGATATTGTGTCGAACGAATAAACGAATTAATATATAAAGAAAAAATTTTGAAACTAACTCATACAAAGTTTGTAAGAACTGCCTGGTATTTAATATTATGTCTGTATATTTTTCAGCAAACTCAATAATGTGTTACGACTGCAACAGCGCATACGACCCTCGGTGCGGAGAGGAGTTTGACCCATTTAGTCTCGGGATTATAAACTGTTCACTGAGAGATCCACCAGAACATTTACCTCCAATGGAAGCTACTTTTTGTCGAACTATCAAAATGGAAAGTGAGTTCATAATGTGTTTTAGATTTACCTATAACAATTAAAAGACATAGGTATAGGTATCCATAAGCAGCCCATACGTATTCGGCAATTTTTGACTCAAAAACTAGAAAAACTAGAGGATTGACTTGAAATTTTTACATAATATGCAATCCGCTTCAATATAATCTCGATCGCGAGAAAAATTTCTTTTATTTTTACGGCGCCATCTGCAGAAAGCGAGGAGTACTAACTCGCCAACGAGAGCCGCTGTCACATTTAAGGTGGAAGTTAGCCGTTGATATGGTAGATGGTAGCCGAGTTAATATAAGACTGAGCCACAGCGAAGCGTTCTCGGATTCAGGCAGTATTTTCATAAATTTCCTCTATTTCAGTCTACGGCAAAATTCGAGTAGTCCGTCAATGTGGATACGTCGGCGACACTCCTGACGCAGTGAAGTGTCACCGTGTGACAAGCAGTGACAATTTGTTTGTCACGTACTGTTCATGCGATACAGATTTGTGTAACGCGGCGTCTCCTCGAGACAGTCACAAGATGGCGCTGTTCACGCTACTCTTCATTGCACTATTCAAACTTTGAAATTTAGTATTGAAATTATTAATTAGGTAAATTATTGAAAAATAAATTATACTTACTGATGTTAATATTGTTTTGTTTGGAAATGAGTTTATTTATATTTTATGAAAGCTGTCGGTTTATATAAATAGTCTGAAAATTACTAACATTATTTTAACATAAAACATTAACATCAAATGTTATGTAAGTTTCTGTTTTACGTCTCCATAATTATATTGCATAATGCACTTAGTGTTGTAGTGTAATAAATAAACATAATACGACTCAATTAGCTTCTTGGTGCTTAATGTTGCAATAATTTCTTTTCCAATCTTACTTATAAAACCAGAGAGCCAGAGAGCCTCTCACCTTAGAAAAATGAACATACCTGGGTTAGCTCCATCGCGAAACACCTTAGGCTGATTTCTGTATGCCAGGAAATATTCAATGTGAGCCATTTCGTGATGAGCAGTCACCAAATCTTTCATATCCACGTGAGTGCACATTTTAATGCTGAAAGAAACGTTTTGTTTAATTGAAAATCTGCATTTTCAGCGTTTATACTTATAAAGTAATTTATACCACCAAGGAAACCACCAACGTGGAAAATAACGTCTTTGAGTTATTGATTCTTGACAGCATCATTTACAAAATTATTTTTGTTAGATATTTTTACATCTTTATATAAGCAATTTGGATAGTAAAATGTATTAACTTTACTTCTTTCTTTCTTCATAATAATCAATATCAATCAATAATCAATATGTAAGTAATTAGTTATTTAAATAAATTTTATGTGAGATCAAAGGAACTGACCCTCATAATTATATATGAAAGCGGCTCACAAACATTTCAAAGTAATATGGAAAGTAAGTAAAAATATTGAGCTAGTCAATTACCGATAGTCCTGACGGTTGCAGAAGTCCCAAGCTGACGGTTGACAGTGAATGTGCCTGTCTGGTGGCTGCTCGAGCACGCTGAGACTCCAGAAGTCTGGAGGCATTGCTGACATGTTCATTGACACAAAGAACTCCTCAGCCAGTTGAAACACGGACAAGGGAGAGTAACCCTGGAATTAATATTAAATACTCATTAAGCAATATAATAAAAAAAAAACTTACTTATTAAGCAGTTAGTTAATACTTATTACTAATAAATTATTATAGTCCGATTCCAACTTAATTTCTATTTTATCTTAAATATACAGTTTCATAAAACTTTCATGCAGTACCTACAGAAAAGGAAAAAAGAATTAGAAACAGCAGAAAAATTTATACCATTTTTATACAAATTTTTCATTTTCTTATTTTTTATAAAAAAAATTATATTAAAAATATAGAAAAGAAGATTTCTTATTAAATTGAAATTTCCATTAGAACATTAATCAACTAGGCTGATAATTTTGATTAGCAAAAATATTTATAATCTATAAAACGGGAGATTTATAATCTCAATTTATAAAACGTCTCTCCACATGCGATCATAAATATAATATAATATATTGTCTAAGAAGTCAATGGACATAAAATATCCGCACCTGTTGAATCATTTCGGGAGTGACATCGACCAATGTCTTCCCCGGATAGGGCAGCGTGAAGGGCACAATGCCGGACCAACTTTGTCCCCACATATCGCCGAGTACATGAGCAGGTATCGGGGCCGATCGGGATATCCTTTCTGGGCCATACGCTTCGCGAAGACGACGACGGACATACGCGTGGAGAAGGTCGTACAGAGGTTTGATCTGAAAATTTCAATGACAATAGTTAATATATTATACGAGTACCTACAATATTGAAATTAAAAAAATATCTGAAATTATACGTGTAAAATTATAATACCATGTGTGCGTGTAAAAATAACTGTTACATGAACATGTTTATTATAATTATGATAAAAAGGCTTTTATTAGTAAACAAAAATTGATTAAAAATATGGAATATAAAAGATAGAAAATCTTGTAGGTTAGGCTCGAATTTTCTCTAAACTTTTAAAAGGAATTAAAAGTTCTTGTTCCTTATTAATATGACTGTCACAATTTACCTGTTCCCATACGTCGTCAACCTCTTGCCTCATGTCTACGGACTCATAAGGAAACATCCAGTAAGCGGAGGCGTCAGTGAAATCTGTGGAAAAATAATTTTTACTTAATGTTAAACTCCTGATATTTTTCATAAAGCAATCAGTTGTTGATTTGTGTTTGATTATATTCATGTAGGCACTTTTTAATATTTTTAACATTCGAAAATTTTATAAAATGATTGTGTGGATGCATGCTTTTATTCTTTAAAAGTTTAAACGCAAAAAATACTGAAGTAATTTTGATAAAACTTTACAGAATTTGCACTAGAATTTAACCAGGCTATAATTGATTAGGACACGGAAATGAAGTCGTAGTGAAAAATCTTGATAGAGCTCGTAGAGTCAAAGCTTTTATATAAACATACTAAAGGAATAAATACTCTCTCGCTCCCGATTTCGCACGAGTGCAATTTTTTCTGCAAATTATATTATATTCTTATATATAATTTGCAGAAAAAATTGCTTCCTAGTTTAATGCACTACCCATTAGTGGAAACTGCATGTAAATTCATTCAATAGTTTTTGAGATTACGGCGAACATACAGACAGATAGACACTGCAAAGAACTTTTTTTTTATAATATGTAAGTATTTATGCTATTAAGTATTCACTTAGAACAACGACAGATATACTAAGTATTATTAATCTACGTAGATACACTTACTATTAAGCCTAGCGGCCTGATTAGTCAAGTCCACTAACTGCTCATACAAATCCCTGATCCTCCTTCCCGTATTCCTTCTCCACTCGGTCCAAACGTGCTGCAACTCGTCCCAGTCTCTAGAATGGGACATGATGAACTGGAGTTCCGGTTGTAAGTGCAGGCCACATTTGAAAGGTTCATTGTACGCGCAGATCTCGGCAGTATTGTATACGGCTAACATGTCGTTGATGAGACGATTGTACTGAAATTGTATTATAAAAAATTTCAATTTCACACAAAATTTTCTTGAGAGATTACCAGACAGGCTGACGGTACATTTGACGGTAGACGACTACCGTAGTCTATGTAATAATAATAAAGACTAGTAATAATTTATTTACCGATTACTTATTTAAGAAGATATGCAATGGTTAAAGAAACAATGACATATTTCTAATATTAATTTATCGACCACCTACATTTATGTTTAATAATAATAATAATCCTTATTAAGAGTGAGTAAACCAAAATTTAAATCAATTGAACCTGTGAAAGTTAGTAAAATCAATTCATCAGCTAAGAAATGAGCTGTTGATCTTCAAACGCCTGAACAGATCTTAAATTACAGCAATGATCTAGATCATGTCAGCTTTAAAAAAATCGGGTAAAAATCGGTACATTTATTTAGGAGCTATGATGCCACAGACCGTTTTGTCGGGCTTCGAATATACTTACTCTATCGAGTTGGTCCGGAGGTAAAGCAGCCGGTCCGATGATTGAAAGGAGACGCAACTGCCTGAAGGTAGCAAAATCCCTGACAGCTCCACGAGGTATTTGCTGTGCAGCTTCCCAGAGGCCGCGTTGGAACAGTGTGTAGCGTTGCTGGGCATCCAACTGAAATTATGTTCATATAATTTTTAACTCAGAACACTTGTTGCAGATTTGCTTTTATTCAACCAAATCTTTACCTACTTGCTGAATGCTCTTGGATTAATTTGGCCTATATTCTTAGCTATTACTATAACCAAAATATGGTTTACTAACAAACATACAAGGTGTTTAGTCACGGTCACTCATTGATGTCATCTCGAGTGACAAATGACTGTGCGACGAAGGCAGAATACTAACCATCGTATACATTTGTGTCATTCAAACAATGACTGTTATAGTAAAAATTAGCATTATTCGGCACATATATGGATGCTGTAAGAGGGTTGACAGTTAAAAGATCTAAGAAGGTAATTGAAGAGAATGTAATACTTAGCATTATAGGTATATGAACAATATTTGCGACTTAACATTGTAGATATATTTGAAGATATTTTCATTATAATTATCTGAAGATATTGTTTGTTTGTTTGTTAAGATTTGTTTATTAAAATTTGGTACTAATATAATGGCATTTTTTTATTCTTTAGTAATTATATTACATGATATATGACGATCAATTAGATAGCAAAAGTTCCTTAAAACATTAAAATACTACATTAGTATCTCGATAAAAAAATAAAGTTAAATTACGAAGCATTACTCTTCGCGACGGTCATTTGCAAGACAATGAAATTATAGGTAGTTCTTTTATAATTAACAGTGACTCAGTTTTGATTGCTATCAGCATGACCAACGTCATTAACTAACTTGTGAATCAGTGTCATTAAAAGCGTTATAATATAATAATATATCTCTGAACATCTTAAAACATCGCGTGACACATTCGTAGTCACAGTATACGAGTAAGTACTTTGTATGAAATATATATTTTTTAATTGTATGAAAGATATTTCTTTTTAAATTTGAATGATATCTTCTATATAATAAAAAATTCTCGTGTCACAGTGTTTGTAACCAAACTCCTTCGAAACGGCTTTTTTTGTAGAGGTTTGAGAATAGGTCGTAAACTATTTTTTCACACCCTTAAGTGATATCGGTAACCCATCCCAAAAAATATTTTTTTTATTTTTTGGCGGGTCAGCTAGTAATTTGAAATCGATAGGGTAAATATATTTGTCGATTGTCTAGTTTATAAAAAAAATATTTAATTTTCTGATTACCACAAATGGTGTAACCCCCAAATCAAAATCAAAAAATCAAAATATTTATTTATCAATTGGGTTTCTAAAAAAAACGTAAACAAAAATGGTGCACAAACCCGGTAATAAACTGAATGCAAACCTTAAATAATTTAAAATTAAATAACATCAACAAAAAATATCTTGTCTGAAATCTTCCATTAAATTAATTATTTTTCAATTAAAAGCCGTGACGAAAAACATCGTTCGTTCACACTTTTTTCATAAAAGTGCGGAACATAAAAATACAAAAATTGAATATATTATGTTTTTTACGCTAAATAAATTTATATGTAAATTGCTTCGATTTCTATCTTAAATTTATAAAAAAAAACTTATCTAAAAGCATTATCTAAATAATTCTTAAAATTCTTATATTTTGCTTTTTTTATTAGAATGTTTTATTTGATAAGTTTAGAACTAAAGTGTCGCAAAATTGTTAATAAATTGATTGAATGTCTCTCTTGGAATAAAGAATAAATAAATTAACTAAACAAATTTTATTTTAATTTAAGCACATTGAAATATTATTTTTAATTTAGTCTTTATTTCACAAAGTTAGGTCAGGTACTTTTGAAGATATTGAAGATTTTCTAACTGACCCTTTTTCTTGCGGTCCAGTGTATATTAAGTCTTCAAGTCATATCAATTAGAAATCAAGTAGAATCGATCTCATTATTTTAATGGGAATTTGCATAGCCCAAGTATCTAGTTTATGCTAACTTACCTTACATCTGGGTTCCCACGACCTTATAACTAATGGTGAACTTGAAAACCAGTCTGCTTGTACATAGTTAATTATTTAATATTATTATTATTAAAACAGTTATCAAACCACTTTGCGTCATGTCACGAATCAGTGGACAGGAGTGATTCTAAAATATTAGTAAAATTGGAAACAAAATGACTTTTGCAAGTTATTTGTAAAAGAAATCTTATGAATTTCTTAAATATTAAAATGTTTTAAAACAAAATATATGTAGGTATTTTTATTTTATTCATAGTAATTAGTGGTTCATAGTTCTGCAATCATAAACTAGGCAGTTCATATCTGCAGCCAGTGACTAAAATTAAAGGATGCCTTCCTTTAATTTTAACTTTATCACTAAAAAGGGTTAAGTATCAGTTTGTTTGCCAACTCTTATTAATGAAATAAGAAAAATACTTTTTACAAAATGAGCCAAGTTTGATTTCAACTAGCCATACCTATTTTAAAGACCTCAAATGAATTCATTTTCATTATAGAATAACTCTTCAATATTTAGATCTAACACAACAGTGATATGGGAACAACAGTAACCTAAGAATAATCCAGTTTTTGTAACTTGTATTAAAGCATACTGAGTTTTAATTAGTTGTGGTACAATAGGTAAGTGTAGGCAGACATTTAATATCATTTAATGTTACTTTTCAGTAGTGACACAGCTCAGAACGTGTGGTGGCAGTAACCACTGTCTTACAGAATATCACAGTGATACTAAACCGAAATAAAAATACTTGTTTTGTTAGTTATAACGAATGTGCAATCCTCAAACTAAGTCCTTGAACCCAGCTAAAGACAGATTTCTGAAAAAGCCTGAAAAATCAATTTACCTTATTAGAGTGACTAATCAAAATAAACGAGGGGGGGGTGTATATAATTTTCTCCGAAATCCGGAAATCGCTCGTTTTTGTATATGATCCAAATAAAAAGAGCATTCGTTTATATTTAAAGTGTATTTGAACTTGTAGGAAAGTTTATATTTTTAATAGTTTTAATAAGTGATAAATAGATTTAAGAAATTGTTAACAGATTTTCGTATAATAACATAACTCTGTCTATCTCTTCACGCCTTAATTACTCAACCTATTATCATGAAATTTTGCATACACAATTTTGCATCAGGAATACCGGAAAGGTTCTACCGGATTATTATTATTATTATTATATTATATATAGAAACACCTGAAAAAAGTGTAATAGTAATAAATAAGTCAGGTGTTATATGTTCTTTTTATTTTTCAACGTACACGAAGTCGCGGGAACCAGCTAGTCTACTGTACTAATATTATAATGAGGAAAGATTTGTTTGTTTAAATTAAATAGGCTCCGAAACGACTGGACTGTTATTAAAAATTCTTCACCTGTAGAAATTATCAGCGAGTAACATGGGCTATATTTTATAAAGTTTCGTTAAATTTAAGTTAAGTAATAAAATGAGATAATAATTTAGCCAACGTCCAACCGAGGAGTCACCTCTCTCAATGCCACCTGTGTTCCGTACAATAAAAATACTATTAATTCACACACGTACGTGTAGCCATTGTAGCGATTAGAGGACATTCCCACACGCTGTCGTTGCTCTGTCGCAACGACGTGGACGTAACGACGTTACTGTGTCGTCGGTCACATCTTTAAATCCTACTTAACACATTTCAATACTCATGAACTCACCCATACAGGTTAGGTTAACTAAGCGAAGGTTATAGCTTAGAAAAAAACCACACATACATACACTGGTAGATATGATTTTTCTATTTAAGTATCTATACCAGTGAGGATGCATGCGAATTCTAGTACATAATATCTATATCCTTGTACAAATGTACAATCAGAAGAAAACTTTTTCTTTTAGTCTCCTAAATAATGGCAGCGATATTACACTCTTTCTCTATATAGTAATCATTTATAATGATTACGAGTATAATAACCAAACAGTTTCGGAAACAACATAAGTAATTTGAAGATTAATTAAACGCAATACAGTTTAATATCGTTATTACTGAAATCGGAATTGGCCTTAAGAGGATTGTCAAGCTGTAAATTTTCATACAAAAAGCGATTACGCTTTCCCCCCAGTAAACATAGTCCAATTTTTATAATTTTTGGAAATGTTGTAGAGATAATGAAAAATTAGGTCCGTACGTTTTTATTTTTAAGAAATATTTCTTACGATAGAAGTTATTAGCATCTAAAAATCTATATTTTTTACTTAAAAACTTCCTCTAGCGTTTTTATTTTTTTTAATTAAATTAAACTGAATTACTAAAAAATAAAAACGTACAGACTTAAGGTGTACCGAATCCAATGATATCAAAATTGTCTTATATTGTAAAAGTTTAGGGGGGTAAAAACGTTATCGCCCGAAAGCATATTACACTAAGGAAATGTAGGCAATTTACTACAGGACTTGCAACTCTCTATCGCACGATACGGGTCGGAGGCAGAGCGATGTGAAACAGATAGCATTTTTGAAAATACCTACTCGCGCCGCGTATCGGCACCTCACAATCCTCTTAAGGGGAAGTAGTACGATAGCGTCACGCCACGTCTTCGCTAATATTATTACAGAGTTACTGTAATAATTACTGTAATTACTGTTACATCGATTAGATTAGCTTAACAATTAGATCGATTGCTTTGTTATAATGGTTGCATTCGTCCAAAAATACAAAATGAACACATCTTCGGAAATCCCTTATTATGATATTATATTTTTCAATATTTAGATATTTCTTGCAATTCGTGCTCGCATCCCGTGTGACAATTTTTATTTTACTTCCATAAATTTTTATACATTTATATATGTATTTATATATGTAAATTGATTCTTAAGGAGTAAACTCCAAAAATTAAAAATGTTACATAAGTGTACATCTCATAAAAATACTCGCCACAAAAGGTTTATTTACAAAATAAGGTTCGAAAATAAAGAAAATAAAGACACGCATAATAGATTATATTTAGTTATTTTTCCCTAAAAATAAAATGAAATTTTATAAAAAAAAAATATGTAGCATATTTAAATGTAGCAATAATATTTCTTGTTATGCAAAAATAAAACTAAAGATGTGTCAAATCTAAAATACGTTTTTCAAATCAACTGTCAACAAAATAAACAAAACAATTCATTCATCACGAAACGAGTTCAAGTGTACGTACAAGCGTGCACAAAAGTGTTAACATGTTTGAAAATGTTTCAATGAACGACGGTTTCATTGTTTAACTAATTTGCAAGCTACATCGAAGCTGCATTTCTATTTTGGAATTATTACAAAAGAATTTCAACCTTAAAGCGTTAGTTTAGACGTCACTGTTGATTGACGTACTATTGTTGTTTAGAGGTCACGATCGATTGTAGTAAGTCATCAATTAGCGCAAACTAAAACGTGCGTAGGTGTATGTGAATATCATAATTTTGCGAAAATTACTATATAGGTACAAACTACATTTTGTAACTTAATTTAGGTAGTGTGGCTACCAGGTGTTTTTCATTTACTAATC
Organism: Synanthedon tipuliformis; assembly: GCA_947623395.1. Lineage (NCBI taxonomy): Eukaryota > Metazoa > Arthropoda > Insecta > Lepidoptera > Sesiidae > Synanthedon > Synanthedon tipuliformis. The sequence goes on along the minus strand of OX392415.1, from coordinate 10,655,069 downwards.
CGGATAAGTAAATGAAAATTTGTTAGTTAATTTGTTAAAATTTGTGTAGTTAAGTTAGTAATTAAATTAGTTAAGTTTAGTAACTATTTGCGGTTTCAGGTGAATGAATATGTTCAGTTTTTTTGGTTTCATGCAAAATATAGCGCTTGTATTAAATATCTGTTTCGCATAGCTAGTTACGAGTAATACAGAAGTTAGCTATGTAACATACTTTTTTTTTTTTTTTTTGACGAGGAGTAATCCGCTTACAGATTCCCCACCGCTGGCTAGGCGGTAGGGATATGTGGGGGTCGCCCAGCACCTGATCATAGCGGCACTGGGAATACCCACTAAAACTCCCCGGTGCCTCCTTGCCCTGTGAACGGAGTGGACCGGGTTCTGCCGAGGCACCAAACTCCGATCCACCCCAGGGCAGCCTAGCCGACTGACTAGGCTAACGCCAACGGAGGATTGCCCGGAGACACCCAGGCAATCCCCAGACGGTGGGACCTTGTGCAGGCACACATAGCTAGCCAGCTATGTGCGCAGATCCCCTGGGACATTCAAAGACGAGCTAGGTATGCCCGCCTTCTCCTGCCCAACCGCCTACGTCTGAGGGAAGCGAGACCTGCCTCTTCCTCTCGCTCCCTCTCAGCTGCCTCCTTCTGCGACATTACAGAACCGCAGAAGGAGGCAACCGCTTTCCAGGTCGTCTCACTGTCAAGCATGGCTTCAACCATACTTGGCAGTGAGACGTCTCCACCACCCAGCGCCACCTCCAGCACCCGGCGCTGGGGTACTATGTAACATACTTACATAATAGTAAATGTTTTGATAATTATATACCAGTAAATATCTTGTGAAATTGGAATAGAATTAATTAATTTTTGAAAGCCATGATATTAGTAAAAAAACATATCAACTAGTGCCCCGTCTCGGCTTCGCACGCATGCATTTTCAGGCTATTTTTCGCAATTTTTCATTCATTTTATTTATTTTCGATTTATATTTATTATAAAGATAATACTTAAGTTCATGTCTATACCAAAGAAGGCAATAACAAAGCCAGCGACGCAATGCATGATAAATAATATTTAAAAAAAAAACTCGAACATTGAAGCTTGAGCTGAGTTTGAATGTCACGACCGTGAGAAATCAAAGCAAACCCCAAGGTGAAGGCTAACACATCGAAAATTATGTGAAACTATTCATTTCACACTTTATGTCAATTTTTAATTCTTAAAGACTAATTTGAATCAGATTATATTATTGAATCAGATTATTTGAATCAGAACTGATAGGAGGGGGTTACAAAAATCTTTAAAAAATGCATTACGTAATAATTGAACGCCCCCTTACTTGGCTAAAAAATAAAATAAAAAAATAACATAAAAAATGAAAAGTCATAACAAATAGAAAATCAAATATATATTTTTTATAAAAAATCCTAGCAGAGCATGACAGATTCAGCAATTGTGTTCGTAGTATCGACAATATTCTTAATTCTTATTGCGTGTTCAGCGGTAACGTCACGTATCACATATTTTATTCGAGAATTTATATATATTTTTAAAAATTATATTATAATACGTGTTGTTTCATAATTTGTCTAAAATACTTCTAAAATTATAGGCATTGCCTTATACATGTAGGCAATCGCCCTATAGGCAAATTTTTATAAACACTCTTTAGGTAGGTATATTATGTATAATAAGTAAACAAGTAAACGTACAATAAAATTCATTAGAAATAAATCTTCTTTATTTCAGCCATTTTAAATCTTCAGCTATAACTAATAGCATTTACGTGCGTCGGTCATATTTATCCTCCACCTAATTATTTTTATAGCCCACAAACAATAAGATACAATGAGCATTAATGAATTATCTTATTGTTACTTAGTCCCCAGGCCTTAACCGGCCAAGTACCCCAATGTTTATAGGCGACAATACGATTAGTTCCGCCATTTTGAGCTCCCGTATTTGTCGGCCATTTTGTTGTAACCTTGTTATTGGCAAATCGTGTGTGTCGCTTATAGGAAGTGCGATTTAGTATGGAAGCACGAACTTGATACTATAACGATGACACGTACCAATAATTCGAAAAAAAATGTCAGTGTACTCTACTGTTTCAGTATTTTGTCAATATATTTTTAGTATTTTTAGTTACATAGGTATAGTTTATTTTTTTTTAAGTAAAGGAGGCTCACAGTCCAACTGATGGCTACACACGCAACATCGCAACATAATAATTGTATAATGTCCACATCTAAATTATTAAAGGTCTATGTTCATATTGTATTAATTATATTATTATATTATTATTCACTTTAATTAAACTTTGATTGGACAGCAGACTTGACAAAAGCGGATTTACTTAAAAAATCAATTTCCTAATATAAGAGCGGTTGTCCAGTAACATCCGTCATTGTAATCCTAATTCAACAATAGACAAAACAAAGGCTTTCATTTCACAAAGTCATTGTGTCAACAAAGCATGTTCATAATGGTTTTGAAATATAATTGTCAATGATTTGCAATTGCAAGATTTTTTTAATTGTAAACAAAATTTAAGTTTCCTGCTATCAACTCAATATAAATAAATTTAATAACTAACATAGTTATATTTAAGAACTAAAACAGATGCTGAAATTTTTAAATCAAATACCTATTCTAAAACTACTGAGTACTAATATATGGTGCAAATCAAAAGCATTATTCTGATGACTTATTAAAAAACATATTGTAAAAAAATGATTTTTTTTATTAACTAATTATGTATAAACAAACCCCTTGCCTATACAATGAGCTATCGTAAAATGATTTGTTAAAACTAAATTAAAATATTAAATCACAATTAAAAAATATATAGTTTTTTTTTTTATTAATGGCCACAATTAACGTAACTAATTAATGCTTAAAATTAAAAGTTGATCGAAACTTGTGTTCTTTGAAATTTTTTTTTTTTCATATTCGCAAGCACTATATGGGAAAAGTATATTAAGTTTATTTGCTTTTGAATTAGTTAATTTAAATTTTTATAAATACAACCAACATTTAAGTTAACTTTAATCTTAATCTTAATAATTAAGGCAGAGGATCAAACTTATTTGAAAATCAGCGATTTAATTATTAATATTCTACACGAGCCTTATCAAACATTTATAGCAAGTAGTACAGTCTCGTGGGAAACTAAAATCGTGTTATATTTTTTTTTAGTAATGACCTTATTAACATGTGACGATAACATCATTGTTTATGACAATATAGTATTGAATTATTGAATAAGGCGTTAAAAAAACACTAAACAAAAAATAACAATGAGGATAAAATCTAGGCAGGTGCGTGATAAAGTGTTACCAAATAGATGCGATTTTTTTAAACACAACCTTCATTGGTTGAGTATCTGTTAGCATTTTAGAAGATTTCTATTGCGTCTTTTTATATTAATATCGTTCTAATTTATAAGGAACAGATTGAATATTTATAAAAAATAATAAAAATGTAATTTTAAAAGAAGAAATAACTTTAAGATAAACTAGCTGATGACAGACATCGTTCAAAAACTTGTATACTGTGGCATCTGATGTGTAATGTAAACAAAAAAAAAAAAAATGACATTAAAACTTATTGAAATTTTTGGATGTCAGCTAGGAATCTCGGATAGAAAAAAGAAAAATGGCGGTTTTACATTTTTCGGATTTTAACGAAATATCCGTATTGCTCTACCTGTTCTCGAGTTTGGCGCTTAGGAACACATTTAGTTATTCATATTAATTTACGTCGATTTAAATATGTTTATTTGGTTTGAGTTAAAAATGTGTGTACTTAATTATTACCAACAAAGTAACAGAATAAAAGAATTTATTTTGCTATAAAATTTTCACAAACTCCATTAGATCTTGCATTTAAAAAGTATCAAATAAATATATATTGTCGCTTTCTTTATTATCTGCAATTCTATTGTGCAATTTCTCTAGGAAATTATTGAAAAACCAAACTTGCTACAATCAAATTTCTAATACGAACAATACTGTTTAGTGAGTGAAGACAGAAGTGAAGAAACCGAATAATGGAATCTCACGCATATTGTTGTCATGGGAAACAAGCTATGGTGTGTGGATACGGAAACTTTCCCAGTTTGTACCGATCGCTATCTGCTCGTTGACACCGCTTAATACTTGGGCTAAGTGGCTTTTGATGATTAAACTGATAACTTTGTTAAGTTAATTGAGAGGGAAACGGAATAATGAGAAATTTTAAAAAAAAGTTCTGCAATATTTTGGAAGCATACAAATTTTGAGTTTTCAGTGAACACTTAAATATTTTTAAAACAATTTATTTTATACTTTACTTGTTTGGAAAGGACTATTTAGTATAATTTATAATTTTCATCTTAAATTCTTAATCTTAATCTTAAATATAATTTTACCTTTAATTTATAGTTTTCATGCGTATAAAGTTCGACAATTAATTTATTCAAATATTTTCATTCCATTCATTATACTATAACCGGTAGATTATTTTAAAGCAACCATTATTTTAACAAAGCTGTAAACCTCTTTTGTTCTCATACAACAATAAAGTTTAAGGCGACGAGTAATTTTTATAATATGTGGCGAATATTCACATTGTTTATATGATAATAATCTTAAATACTTGCATTATTAACGCCAACCGACTAAGCATACACACTCTATTATTATAAACAAAATATAAACTTTTAGGTACTAATACGGGAGGTTCTAATTTGGGAAACCTAGTTATGAAAGGTGATTTTTGTAGAAATATTAATCTGTTAATCTGCATCGCTATTGCTCTATAGATTATACAAATTTTATTTGATAAAAATAATGGCAGGAAGCCCAATAGTCGCCTAGAGACACCGCACCAAATACGATTGTTATATGTAAGAAAATAGGTCCCATACAGTGATATGTTAAAAAGTCTTTTTAACATATCACTGGTCCCATAGGTATAGGGAAAAAAAAATTGAATTGAATGAGTAGTTTAAAATGATTTATCTGCAAATACAGATATATCATTAATGTTCCTAATACAGGACTTAAACTAATGTCAAAGTTCCAACTAACTGAGAAATAAAGTAGAAAATAAGTTTTACGACACAATAATAAGAATGAGAAGTAAAAAATAAGTGCAGAAGGTAATTAATACTCACAGCGGCATGTTGTGTTGCGTCATTGACATCGGTCTCGAAGTTCCATTGAGCTGCCACATTATTAGTACACTCTTTAGAAGCCTGTTCATCAGCATTTAACAAAAAGTCCCTAATCTGGGCCAAATTCACTTGATGGAATCTATCGTCTATATTATTTGTATTCCCACCCCTATTAAAATCATAAGGATTCGCTCCGACATAGTTAGGATCGTTTCTGACGAAATTTGGATCGTTCCTTCTAAAATTGGGATCATTATTCACATCAATTCTGTCATCTCGATTTCTATCGTCAAATGGTCTCAACGTTGAACTGGGATTTCTTCCATTACCGTAGTCAAGACTTGGATATCCATTGTTATTTATGTCTGGAGTTATTCCCCTATCATTAAACGGTGTCGAGGAGACAGGAAATACACCAGAATTTGGATTCGAACTGGGTCTGGCGGTACTGTATTGGAGATTTTGGTTGACATCAAACTGATTACCAGGGGAATTTATAGATTGTGTGCTGGATAACAATCCATAGCCATAAGGATTGCGTTGAGTACTAGAACCCTGATTCAAGGGTGGAAGATCTAACTGGGGAGTCGCAGAACACAGCGATGATAAGTATAACACCAGTTTAACTTGGAGCCATGTTGTGGTTAATTTTCTAGCTTGAACACAGGCCATGATTGATTGGCCACTTGACCTAGTTTTTTTTTCGCTACAGCCAATGGTGCGTGGTGTGTTGTCGCGGTCGCGGGTACAACTGTGCTGCTCGGTCCCTGCTTACCTCTGAACTCGAGGCGTGTGAATCTACTGTGTCTGTGTGTATACAAATACCAAGTAATTAATAGTTACGGTTCAGGAGCATAGCATTAATCTTTAATTGTGAAGATTGATTTCGAGATAGCATTTATAATTTTCAGTCAAGTTTGCTCATGCATGTTTTGTTGTTGTTTTAAAAGCATAAACTACTAAATATTTTTAGTGGAGAACATCTGGGAGTGGACTGTTGAGTGACTGGGAATGAGAGGCACTGAGAGGGAGAGAGGAAGATACAAATTTTGGTCCTTTACATATTTCTCGTTTCTCCAGCACTCATTGGACCGAGGACATCAAGATGCAATGGATGGATGCGGAGGATGGAAGACAAAGCTTAATGAATAAGCTAAATTAAAAAATAATTCTAAAAATGCCAATACTTTAATCTTATGAGTTGATGATGATGAGTTGAAATGTAAGTTAATATATTTGCAAAAGACATGTAAAGTTAACCGGCCTAATTTTCATACATAAATTACACTAAATTGCATTGTTATGTTCAAAACAAAAAGTGTTCAACTTACAAATGACATTGGTAACAATTCAATGTTAAACAAGCTAGATACATATAGGTACCAATATCTGACTGTGCATCTAATACCGTGATGAATCACATAGCGGTCATATCCTTGATTTAAGTCGCCATGAAAATGAAGGGAAAATTATAATGTTAATTAAAAATTATTAATTTTACGGATGAGATCACGTCTGAGATAAATTTAATCAAAGAGCATTAATATTTGTAGGCTGTTTAGCAAACTAGAATTTTTTTTACATATTTTAGATGCTCCAAAACACGTTATGTCCCTTATGATCGCTTTTCGTTGTGAAAGAAAGCACTTAGGGAATTACGCAAACTTTACAAAAGGTTCGTAAAATTCAATGTCTTGTATGTTTTGTAATATGGTCCTCAGAGTCTTGACCAATATTGTTTAAAAAAAACTAGCGTAAAATTGCTTTCTTACTTCTAGGTATTCTACAACTAGTGCACACTAATGCATGCCAATAACGAGTACGATAACAATATTTAAGAACTCTGTATCCCGCGGTCATAAAAATAAGTTTAAATTTCTTACAAGTAATCGCCGTCTTTGAGTGTAATTTACTAAGCGATGTACAGCAACTATAAATAATATAAATAAAATTATTATAAATTATCAAGTGAAAATTGTGTACTAAGGTAACCTACATTTATTTTGCTTTACGTTCTAACTATCTTGCTGAGAAAAAGGCGGATTGGCATAAATGTGTACCTATTGTTACTTAATTAAGTATTTAGTAATATTTGAATCGAAGTTTTCAGTCTATGTTTTCCCATTAAAAACCAAAACGATAAATAAATATAGAGAATGAATGTCTTTGAACCTTATTATCCAACGAACTAATAGATATGTTTATTATCTATAGCTTAGTCACAACTTACAAAGCGATAAGAAAAAGAAAGTTGAGTCCGATAAGGCTAGATAGAGTCGTAAGTGAACAGGAAACCATAACCTGATTCGTTTGTCCTACGATAAAACGTGGCACTCATTACTTATTACATATTACTAGCTGTTTTTTTACTTATAATTATCAGTTTTTCAGCAGTCGCTTATAACATTAACACGAAATTGCAGTCATTGATTAGTCTCCAGCGAGCATAAACTTTGACATATGAACGACTTTCGTCTTTATCCATCATTACCATCTCTATATATAAAAATTACATGTCATATGTTTGTGTGCGATGAACTCCTAAACTACTGAACCGATTTTGATAAAACTTCGTGACTAAGTATGTGTAATTTGGTCCAATTTAAAAGATAGGATACTTTTTCTTCTAAACCAGGGCGAAGCCGGGAGCGGGTCACTAGTAGATTATATAGAAAACAGCCACAAAAAGACGACTAAAGTAAAGTAATTGTTACAATCCTTATAATTCAAGAAACTTATTTTTTGAATTGAAGAATTTATGAAACTTATTTCCGGTATCCGGTTTTCCGATTTACTTGCTGAAGCCGATCAAAACGGAGTAAATTATTTCTAAATCCTAAATTAGGTTTTGCCCGCTCCTTCGGCGCTTCCTGTTTTACGTAGAGGTTGAATTTTTTATTTATATTTTTCTGGATAGAAAATCCTTTTTTCATCCACATATGATCTTTGCATGAGAAATGGGTTAACTGGGTTAACGAGTTGTAGGCTTAGCAACTCATTTAGCGATTCGTTCCCAGTGTGCATATACTGATAAGACATACATACGAGTAATATATAATATACATTTTCTATGTATGAAGAAGTGCCTGCCAGTCGTGGACCTACAGCAATAAAACAAAAACAAAACTAGTAAATTGCCAGAAAGCCATGGAAAGGAGCCTTCTTAAAATAAGATTAAAACACAAAATAAGAAGCGAACATATACGAAGAAAGACCAAACTAATAGACGTGCTAAGCTATAGTCAGAAGTTGAAATGGCGATGGGCTGGCCACATAGCACGGTACAGTGATAAGCGATGGACTATAGAAGCGACAAGGTGGAAAGGACCTATTGGAAAAAGACGAAAAGGACGACCGATGAAAAGATGGAGCGATGACATTATAGCTACAGCAGGAAGGGAGTGGATCAACCAAGCTAAAAACAGAGAAGACTGGACCAAACTGGAGGAGGCCTATACCCAAATAGGGGTTCCTATCCAAGAAAATGAACAAACAATAGATATAAAAATATAGAAATAGTGTAAATAGCGTAAATACATAGAAAAAAAAAAAAAACAAAAAAAAACATGTAATACTCAAGCGATGGGAAATAATAAAGGCTTTATTATTATTATTATTATTATGATTCTTCTATTTAACTCGTCTCCCCCTCCAAAAGCCAAAATGAGGGGGAGACGGTATTACCCCCAACAGAAGCACAGTCGGTTGGGGTTCAGGGCGACAAGGACAGAAACCGACGCACTATCCTGGCCGTATCGAGCAACACCGCTCTCTGCATTTGGGCCGGAAGGGAACCGCCACGGAATCCCAACCGCTTCAGGTTATCACTGAGAGCGGTCGGGATCAACCCGTTGACGGATATAACGACTGGGATGATTTCAGCGGACGCAACAGCCCACATGTCAACGATCTCGTGGGCCAAGTCGAGGTATTTCCTCTTCTTTTCAGTTTCGGCCTTCACGAGACCGTCATCATGCGGAATAGTTACGTCCACTAAAAACACCCTCGACTGCTCCCGGTCCATCAACACGATATCAGGCCTATTCGCTAGAATAGTCCTGTCCGTGATGATGGGCCGGTCCCAATAGAGCTTGGCACGACTGTTCTCAAAAACTGGTTCCGGTACATACTTATAATAAGGCATCCTCTCCTCAATGAAGCCGTATTTCAAGGCAAGTTCCTGATGTAGGATTCTGGCTGCTTGGTTGTGCCTATGCAGATACTCAGTGTTGGCAAGCGCGGAACAACCGGAAGTAACATGTCGGAGTGTCTCTCCAGGAAGGCGACAGGCTCGACATATGTCTTCTGTGCCATCCTTTATTATGTACTTTCGGTAATTCCGCGTCTTGACCACCTGATCCTGTATCGCACAGACAAAACCCTCGGTTTCTCCGAAGAGATCACCGAAGCGCAGCCAGTGCACGGAGGCTTTACGGTCGATATGAGGCTCGTGGAGAGCCTTGTAAAACCGTCCGTGCAGCTCCTTCTCCTTCCATACGGCTTCCCTGACAGAGGTGCTTGGTATCACCGGATCACGCCATCGCCTATCGGCTAAGGACAGCGGGGTGAGGCCGTTATTATTATTATTATTATTATTATTATATTATTATTATTATTATTATTATTATTATTATGTATGAAGAAGGTGCATTTGTAACTGTTTATATGTTAGCAAAGAATGCAAGCTGCACAATGTAAAAATTTGCGGTGCAAGTCTCAGAAATATATAGAGTAAGCACTTTTATACTGTTAAATATGATTTCTTAAGTCTCTATGGCCTTAGACTTAATCTAAATTTGCTTAATTTCTATAAAAAAGGTATTGATTGAGCGTAAGGGATTAGGAAGGTATAGGTAAATGGGCTCTGACATCCCTTGCTCATCGAAACACATCAGCACATATGCTGTTTATTCACGATGGACGTTTTAAGGGGATTGTTTTTGCAGCCAGCCATATAAAAACTGCGAAATGCAATGTTCCCTGCCACTACTTCCCAGGGATGAAAAATAGAGAAATTGAAGTCAGAACAACACATATTTCCTTGCAACTCTATATACATATAAACAATGCCTTTGCGTACGATACGTAATTTTCCTATTGTGCCAGTTTTACCGTGGGAAATACTTATGTATACTGAGTATATATAGTTAAGTGTTTTATGCGTTCGCATGCGCCGCTCCCTGAATACTAAACACTACACTTACTTATACTTACTGTGTCATAATGTTGGAAGACTTTATGCACTTAAGCATGACGTCATATTGGGTTTAGCCAATACAACAGATAATCTACATACAAATTAAAGAATCAAAGTAATACGTAGATATGTAGGTATAAAACAGTGTGCTAACTTTTTCTTATTTTTTAAGTTCGACAGACAGGCAGACAGTCCAACAGTTCGTTTTAGAATAAAATGTATTTTTGTTTTTGAAGTGAAAACTTCTTTAGGGGCGTGCAATTTTGAGATGGGATAAAATCATTGAACTCGCGACATTGTCATGTAACATAATATAATCGAAATTTAAAAAGAACAAGGTAAATCGTCCGTTCCCGTTTCCATTCTTACTTACACTTAATCCCTTACTTATGTTCTATATTAACTGTAACTTAGTACTATATTTAGGTGTTCTTTATTCATTCCTTGTCTGATTTTATTTTTCTCAATTTTGTGCATTTACAAAAAACATCACGATAGCCACTCATTATATCATAACCACATTACAACAATAATAAATAGCGTGAAATTACGCCACTTATATAATATTAAAGAATTCAAGAAAATTTATTGTCCGTACTGATGCCCTTGGAGCGCAACTGCAAGGTCGCTTTAAGATGACAAACTACAGATTTAACAGATCCACTTTAAACCTTATTTCAAAGTAGTTAAGGTTGGTATAACATACTTAAACTTGGGACAGTTTTATTAGATTTGAAGCTTTGTTGTATAACAGTTATATTTTAACACAAATGTCATTCGGACTTTTTTTAATGTTTTGTGTCCCAGTTTTGAACGAAGTTATGATTTAAACACGTCGTGAGGTCAGCTAATAGGATTTTTTTAATATAGGTTTTATTTCAATATTGTGGATAATAATGTGCCTTACGATATGATTAATAGTTGAAAAACATCTTTTTAGAAAAATTCTTATTTTATTTTGTATATTTCAAATCTATTCAAATACATTGAACAGGGAAAATTGTTATTTTATTTATTACTTACTAACTGTTGCACGCGACTTCGCCCGCGTAACTTTATAAAATATAACCTATGTTACTCGCTGATAATATAGCTTCCCAAGAGTGAAAGAATTTTTCAAATCGGTCCAGTAGTTTCGGAGCCTATTCAATGCAAACAAACAAACAAACAAATCTTTCCTCTTTATAATATTAGTATAGACAATAAATAAATAAAGTCGCTGTCCAATGGCTTTTAAGCCAAAACTACTATCAATGCCATCAAAATCAAATTCCACTTAGCGCGTTGATGTCTTTTATGCTTTCAGATTCGAATGCTTCAAAAAATGCGTCAACAAGTCATCATTAGTCCAACAAATACACAATAAGATTAATAATATGACACGTAAAGGCCTTGTCACACAAAGACAAGTGAACCGGAAAATATGACGCGAACAAAAAATACTATTTGGGTGATAACAAAAAAATTACACTCGCGAAAAAAAAATGAGAACGCCCAGTAATGTAATTTTTATTGTTAATTTTTTTATACGACCAAAGTAAGGTTGAAGAACCTGAATCCTAGAAAAAATATTTAGTTTCTCATAGTGAACAACTCACATCATTGCCGTAATCATGAGCATGCTGTAAAGGATCCGCTTCAACCCTCATCACTATCTTTGAGACCTAGAGAGATCACCTACTCTCAAAATCACATTGGGAGGTATCTGGACTTCCTATGTTAAATTGTTCCTATGTTACCTTATTGTTAAGGGAGTTCTTTCTTCTCCTGTAGGGGCAGCAACATATATGTTGCTGTCTACGAATAAATAATACTCTATTCGTAGTTTAACAAATAGTTTTCCACTTCATGGTAAAACTGCTTTAATTCTAAAAATAATTTTTATCCTAACAAAGTTCAAGTAAATGGTATATCATATTCTTATTTTTTTATTACTTATTTCTTTCAATAATCTAGGAGAGTGAGTCGCCTAAATATTTGAAGCAACAAGTTTTTGCAGAGGACTTTCTGGAAATGTTGTTTAAAACCCATATAAAAACTCTTATTCAATTACTGGTCTTAATTGAATCCATCGTATTCATAGAACGAAATAGAATTAAAGCTAACAATTTATTTGTTTTCTTTTCAAATGACATAACAATATGATGTTATTTAAGAGTTAGAGGAGTAGTTTTTATTTATTTTTTGTTTTATTCAAGGAACCTCCGGCATATGTGTATTCGCCATATTCCTTACAATTTTACAATGTCTTAGCATTCTTAGTGCCTCTTTCACCATCTGTCAAATAGGCTAACCGTCATTTAAAGTCACCCGTTACCAGGAATGATTTACTTTTGTTTGTACGGTAAGTAAAAGATTTGTGATTGGTCAAAATTTTATGTGGGCGTTACAACAACCAATCACCGGACTTCATTTCTTTCGTTTCGTAAGTACGCAAAGGGAGCGTTTGCATTAGTTTGGTTCTTAGCTAGGGCCCCTAGTATTTTAAAATTCTGATACACCTTTTTTTCAACATTGGGAAATCCTTTTAATTATTTGGAAATATAAAAAAAGCGATTGCTTTTAGGTTTATGTAATTAAATTCGACTTTTCTTTCTGGTCCAGACTGTTGTAAAAGAAAAGCTTAATATCACTAATATTTTGTCGTTAAATAATGAAATCGTCACTCAGGTCAGGGCTGCTATTACCACATGCTATTGTTGTGTTTCCTGTCATTCAATTGTAGTGGAGCCATGACGCATTCGATTTAGTGTATTGAAATCTAGACTTCGACTGACCTGCTTGTCACAAATGCTGTCCTTCACTCCTAGTAACTAGTACATGTAGATAATATTTTATTAAATAAAGATTAATTTAAAAAATCATTGTCTAGCAAAAACATTTATTCAGTATATTCTGTATAAACTTTTAATTTCTTTTTAAATTCAGATGTTTCCATCGCTGCTTTTTGCTGAGGTGTACAATATTCTGAAAAAAAAAATTGCTTAATTTAATATTTCAATTAAATATATTGTGAAAGCGTATGTGAGTACACACGTTATTCACCGAAACTTAAAAACATCCCATATTTAATGTAATGAATAAATCCTAGACATAGTATACTTATTACCATGCCATACTATGCACTAATGCCTATGCACTAATAACCATACTTACATTATTAACTTATTTTAAGAGGGTGGGGTCACTGATTATTTTATTGTTTTAATTCAATCACAGTTTTGTTAAGCTATCATAAAATTCAAACACCCACAGAACCATAATAAACCAAATAACCATAATAAACTCGTAGCTACTAATGATGAATTTAATAAGTTTCAAAATTATTAAATTTTTAAATACTCACGAACTGTACTTTCTTCCCATCCAATAAATTCTCCATTACGTTCATTTTCGGCCTTCAGCCAGTCGTGTAACGGTTGGAAATATTCCAACAAACCACTTGCGTCCATATGACGTTGTCCAGTGAGAACTTCCATTGCATCGGGCCAAGGTTTTGATGATCCCATTTGCAGCATTTTTCTAGAAAAGATAAACATTAGTATCATCCAAAACAATTAAGGCCGGTTTAGATCAGTATTGACAATGGTGGCCATTGATTGCTGAATGATGTATACTTGTATAACCAGAAATATAATACTTAAAGTATTCTACATTACATTACCTACATTTTAGCCAATTTCATCCCACTTGGATGTGTGTGTTGTTTTCTATGTATTTTCTGGTATTGTCAAATATATAAAAATTAAAATTAAAATGCCTGACAAAATATATGAGCAATAATTCATTCAATATTTATTGCTGTTATAGTTTTGCCAGGCGTTTGATTTTTAATTATATGATACTTCGAGATGTGATGGCTAAAAACCATTTTAAATATGAATATATTTAATTTTCACTTACCCTAACGCGTTACCAGCTTCAGTGCTTCGGTATATGTCACAGTTGGACAACAGTCTGCTTGTATCGCCAGGGGTATATTCTCCGGCAAGTTTGCATAGCGCTTGGTGGAATTGAAACTGGATAATATACGATATGTAATAACTGAAACAAGGCAAAATTTAGCGTATAGATTGTCTATGTTATTTTCCTTTTAACTTTTCTTGGAATAACACATTATATTTTCAGAGGTAGATGGCATGTGGCTTATATGTATTTATAACTGTTTTCCATAATTAAATCAAAACGCTGGTTAATGTGGAATGTTTCTGAAAAACATTGGAAAAGAAAATAATCAGTCTTATAGTCAGTACCCAAATCATTTCAAAGTTCGAGTGAATAGGCATCTTCCGAGTGAGCTCGCTTCATCATAGTCCTCATTTTCGCTACAATACTAGATGCTGGCCCAGAGGAAACCTATTTCTAATAAAAAAGTTTAACTAAGTCTAACACATGGGCTAAGTTATAAGTTATTTATGGAAATTAAGTAATTGAAGAATAATGCAAACTACAGTTTGTCTCTAGGTATATATAAAAAAGAAATCATTCACTCATGCATCCCGCGCCTGCTTACCATAGTTTTTCCATGAAAACACAACAGTTACCTATGAGAAATGATTTATTAGAAATGCCCTCCTTTTCTATCAAATAAGTACTCACCGCATATATTCAACATTAGCGGAAATATGATACTTGGCGGCTGGATCAAAATCTTCTTCGGTTCTCTCAACGGGAGGTTGGATACCTTGAAGCGATTCTCTCAACTTCCAGTAATGGCAGTTATAGTTATCAGGTGTAGTGGTACCACGGAAAACTCCGTATCGGAATAAATCCAATAAGTATCCATAAGGCAAGAAGACTATTTTATCGAGACCCTGGAATAAAAGAAAAAGAACACATGTACCTTACAAATAGTGCTGAAAGGATACAAATGCTGAAACATTTGTTTACAAAGCAAAAACACATGATAAGAACTATTATGCTTGCAAGTAACATTGAGTTGCGTCCATATGATATTTCTGGAAGTTTCTGGAATTTTCTAAAAATCTAGAAATTTTATACTTCTCTACCATGCCCGTCTTAACATATAGACAAACATTATAAAGTCCACTTCTGCCTATTTAAAAATAACATTTAAATGAATTTTCACGTACCATTTTATAGAGTTGATTTATATTTGATTCAACATCTTCTTCGCTTGCATCTAACAGTCCCATCACTTTTAAATGTTTAGGAGTAGAAACCGACAGTGCTATTACATCGCCAACAGCTTCATGGAATCCTGAAAAACATTTTTATTTGTTATTATATTTTTGAAAGGAAAAACATTCATACAAAAATTTGGTAAAAAGATGATATAATAGATAGTAATATTTTATTTTATTTTTATTTTTTTTATTTATATTATTATTATAATATATTATAATGAAGACCTTAAATTTCCCAGGTTAACGAGAAATAATTGTTAAATTGAAGCTTCCTATATTACATACTTAATTAATTTCTATTTTCAGTATTTTATCCATTACAAATTAAATTTTAATAAATATTCAGACACAATTTATACTGTACATTATTATGTCTACTGTCAATTAATGTACAAATCTACAACCCACATGACGCATATTTTAAGTCCTTACATATTATATGTACGTATATTAAAACCTTTGCAATCATTGTGATAATTTTATGCTAACAGTATATAAGTATATATATATAGCAAATACCAGAAAAAATGTGTAAAAAGTGACATCAGAAGCAATAATTAAAAAGTTATCGGTTCTTAGTATTGATATATTTATACTTAATTATAAATATTTTATTAGTAAGAACAAGTAATAAAGTAATAATATAACATATTCACCAGGATTAGCGCCGGCTCTGTATATCACAGGCTGATCCTTGTATTGCAAGTAGTATTGGATGTGACCCATTTCGTGGTGAGTGGTTTTGAAAAATGCACTTGTTATCGTAGTGCATTGACGAATTCTGAAAAATATGTTCTTTATTTAAATTTAGATTCTAATTGACTCATTTTGTGCATTGAGTGTCTATAAATAACAAATCAATTATAACTTTGTTGTTATATTATTGCGATTCTTTTGCATGAATTTTGCATGAAAACTCTAGGGAAACACAGCATTGCATGGACCTGGAAAATGATTCTTGATTAATTAAGTAGTAATTAGTATTACCTAAAATCTTCTCCATCAAAGAAATCCCAAGCTGACGCGTGACAAACCATATCTCTTCCGTCATCGGGTTTCTCTAAAATAGATCTCTCCCAAAAGAGATCAGGCATACCACTCAAATTTAAAGATTTAAAGAATTCTTCTGCTGCTTGGAAAATTTTTAACGGCGTATAGTTCTATAAAAATAAAACGATGCATAAATATTAAAAAATAAACTATAATCTATATTATAAAGAGAGAAAATTTGTATTTTGTATGTTTGTATTAACTCAAAAACTACTACTTAGACCGATTTTGAAAATTCTTCCACACATAAAAAGCTACATTATTAGCGAGTAACATAGGTTACATTTTATATTATTATACGGGCGAAGTTGCGTGCAACAGCTAGTCTAAGAATAAAGTAGATGTAATTAGTACTCATCAACATTACCTACTAACCTATTTAACTAAGTATATTTTTATTACGATTGTTTTAAAGTTCTGACACACCATTAATACAGAGTCAATATACCTGTTCAACTAATGCGGCAGTCACGTCGACATCAGTTTTATTGGGATAAGGCCTAGAAAACTTCTCTACATTATTCCATGTTTGACCCCAGATGTTTCCTGCAATTATTCGACAAATTAAATTATAACTCAAAAATTACTTAATTTGAGGAGCTCAAGTTAAAATAAAAATATCTTGGCCACGTCCTCAGACATGACAGATGTCTGCTTCAATTAATCATTTTGGGTAAGGTAGAGGGAGAGGAAGTCGTGGTTGAGATACGCAAGATACACAATCACATAGGTCAAAAAAAAAGATTATTGGCGTTTGGTGTTTTAAGCTTAATTTTATGGGTGTTACCTAACAAATGAGCCGGAATAGGTCCTTTCGCGGGTACCACATCATCGCCGTATTTTAACCTCAATTTTCGTCTCACATAAGCGTGGATCTGCTGGTACAGGGGCTTGATCTGCTGCCATAATGCCGAGAATTGGTCTTCACTATCTGATTCCTCGTATTCACTGAGCCACCATTCAGTTGCACTGTCAAATCCTAAAAAAATCGGTGGATCTTATAAATAGCATATGGGTGAATATTCAAAAATTGGGTAACTCAATGTCATCAGCCAATAGATACGAAGTATTATTATATGTTATTGTTATTACATTTTATTTTAAAATAATTAAAAGTCCCTTATTTGGTCACCCAATTTCAGCTCTTTATTTTAAATACAAGTTAGTAAAAAAACACAATAAATGTTTAAAAAGTCAGTCCTTTGGCATGTCACAATCCCGAAAACCAGCAGTCAAGTGACTGTCTGTTAAACATTATCATCGATTTAAGAAAACTTATTAATTCACTACAATCTGTGAAGTACATAGTAATGTATACTACAACTTTCATAATGTAATATTCTCCACTTTATTTTTTAAAAAATAAGAAACTTTGTGTTTAGTTTTTTTCGTCAGTCCGTTGTGTGTTGTTTAAACTTGAAATTCTCGCCAAATATCACCAACTCAAGGTGAAATCCCTGTTAGAATTTTAAAGTTAGTAATGAAGTTAGCTGCGGACCGCACCATTTTATGGCTGTTATTGCTGTACCAGGCCTAGAGTTGTGTTTAACTTGTAATACACGTGCTGATCCAGTCAAAATATCAGTCTCTTGGTGAGTCGTTATTTTCTTGTTAACCTGAGGTTTATTTTGATTTATACATAGTTAAATATGTTTTGTCAAAATGTAGCTTGTTGATACTCGAAATTACCAAAAGAAACATTAGTTCTAATTATAACATCAAATTTATGTATTTTTGTGAGTCCGTTGGCGTCAGTCCGTTGTCAGTTATACTGATGTTTTATTTGTTTTAGAGCACTTTTATGTTAATTGCTACCGTGTATAAGCATTTCTATTTCATATTTCAGTTTAAAACATCATGCGGCATGCTAAAAAAATTGACCAGGATTACTTATATTAAAAAAAAAGAGCCGAAAAGTGACTGGCCCGATTTGGAACAATATATTCATTAGATCAGCTATCCTACACACCCGAATTTGTAGAAATTTGATTCAATAACTACAGTAAACAAAATATGGTCAAAAGTTACCCAACTTTTGTAGAATCACCCATATATATTATATTATGTACTTACCAAGAGGTGATTAAAATATAGAAAACAATTTAATAAATTGAATGGGCGCGGACGAAGTCGCAGACAAATGCTAGTATTGTAAATGTAAAAGTGAGTTTATTAGTTACGTTTTCACGCCTTAACTTCTATAAAATTTTACATACACTTTGTTAGTGTATAAAAAGAATATAGGGTACTTTCAATCCAGAAAAACGTACGTACTGTACTCGTACATCAAAAATAAACTGTGGACGCGATTATGAAATAATATATGATATGTTACTTATCAGAAAATTCCCATTTGTTAATTTTCGAACATAATTTACCATTTAATTTGGCAGCTTCATTGTACATGGACACGTATTCGGTAAAGTTTCCTTTAGAAGGAGCGCCTGCAGCTTTACGCCATTCAACCCAAGCATATTTTAACTCTTCCGGATCCTCACTATTGGCGAAAACTTCTGTTACACCTGAAACCATCAACACCATTTTATTTATTTTTTTATGTGATGTGACTGTAGTATGTAATATTTATCAAATTTTAGAAATTTCTAAATTAAAAATTGAATTTTAGTATTTTTTTCAATGGCAGGGCACACCGCTGGCGGCGGTAACCATCCTCTAATAGAAGATTACCGTTGTGCTTCGGTACATGAGTAAGAGATTATGAAGTTGGCATGCCTTTACATAATGAACGAAAAAAAAAACTTTTTCTCCTTTTAATAAATATATGTAAATACCTGGTTCAACAGTTAAATCACACTTTGTTCTGTCTTTATAATCACAGATCGTCGCCTTTGCATACATCGACTGCATGTTGCTTATAGCTTCTATCAACCTTTGGTTCAGATCTTCGGGCAATGCCGACGTGCCAAGTACTGAATATTTCTTGAAAATTCTCTGGAGATCTTCATCTTCAAATTCGTGCCATAAATACGTCATTGTTTCTTTCCAATTCTCCTTCTCTTCCTCAGCCACTTCTAGCGAAATTTGCGTCTGAAATGTTTTCATATTATTATAATACAATATATTACACATTATGGTTACCAATAATAAATTGTGCAGCCCATCTGGTAACTTTAACACCCCCTTACAAAGTGCGATGTGTTTCGATGCCTTGAGCTTAATGTCAGATCTAGTTAAAATGATAATAATTGCAGACGCATTTCTTCTGCTTTTTTTTAATTTTATTTTATAAGGCTGTCAGAACAAATAGTCAACTACCATAGTTGCTACCATCGCCTATGACACAAGTAACACTAGGATTAATGCAAGAATGACCACATTTAACAGCCAAAATAAATAAATCTGCAGAACCCTGGTGACCTTTTCACGGAATCCCTAGCTTCAGCGGATCTAAACTTAGGGATAGCTGCTGGTATAAATAATCAACTGCACAATTAAACACTTTTGATTATTGCTGATAAAACATGAGAAGCACAAATGCGTTTAAAATATCTTTGACTGAATACTTACAAATTGCTCCTCGTTATACTTTGTAATGTTTGATTCATAATTCCATGAAGCTATAGTTTTTCTGTTATAAGCCTTAGAGGTCAACTCATTAAGTTTCGCCATGTACTTGCGGGCTGATGCCTCTTCGGCTGCTCTCTCTGCAGCTCGACCCTGAGCTGCGACGATGAAGACCGAAGCAATTGCTCCCACCAAAGCGAGCTCCACGAGGATCTTCATTATCATCTGCAATTTGAACAATAAGTATTGTCAATTCTTGTATATTACTATTGTATATTATTATTGTCATAAATACTTAATTAACTTTATTAAAGAAACTATTAAGAAGTTTTCTTTCGCTTTTAAAATCAAGGCTGTAAATATTCTAAGATGGTAAAAAGTACCTATTATTTTTCTTTCTTTTATTATATTTGTGTAGTATTATAAATAATATTATATTTAGGAAAAATCTTAAATTCTAAACTTTCATACTTAGTAAACTAACGCAGGTTATTTTTATAGCAAACTAAGATTTTAATTTGATTAAAATTAAAGTTGACTCACCAACTGACTACACCAAACAGATTAAAAGACTATCAAACACTGAATTAACAGTTGAAGATATAAACAAACAAAAGTAAACAAAAAATAAAATGTAAATATTGTGTCAAGGCATCTACACAAAAAATAAGATAATTTATGTTTTATTAACTGATTTTTAACCAATGATACAGAGAAAAAAATCTAATAAAAAGCTATGATGCCACTGAATCGGTTCAGTGACCAAAATGTTATAGCTTCTAATACATCGGTCATCAATCGATACTAGTTTATTTTAGTTATTCTTATTAACTCGGCATTACATTTAGGATCTTTTCAATGTGGATATTTTTTACGATTATCAAAACGATGATGGTCGAATCTACATCCCACCTCGTGAGTCAAGTCAAAATATTTACTCAGCTTATCTTTTTATTATTATTATCATATATTCATCTTAATATTAAATTTTTTACATTATAAATAAAAAATAAAAAAACAATAAATATTATAAAAAACTTTAACCTAGAGTGCTGCAAGTAGCCCAAGCTACCGGCGGTTAGGGCTGCAGAGTGAGGAACCTCCTGACAATTCGTGCCGTGTCAAGAAGTAGGTACCGCCTTCTGTATCTGTCCCTCGACCTATTCGCTATAAGACCGTTTGAGTTGACCGTCACCACGTGAGCCAAGTCTAAATATTTACTCAGCTTATCTTTTTATTACTATTTATATTATTCCTTCAGTGAAAATCGTATTAAAATGCGTTGAGTGGTTTAGAAGAAGTTAGCAGAGAAACATCTACCTACCACATAATATTATTAAACTGATACTGGCATCGATTTAGTTAGTTGATCGATACAAATAATAAGATGTGATTTTTTGGGATTTTTTTAGCGTAGCTATTTCCGTAAAATTCACTTGTTTCGTAATAAGGTCAACTTACAAACAAAACCCTTCTCGTAGTTTTAGTGCAATATCCACAAGGCATTTTTACTGTTTGTAACAAATAATTGAATAAAATCTCTAACACTAATGATATTATCTTCTCGACCGAAACTCTCCATGTAAAATACTTTTGTGCAAATGAATTAGCATCCGTCTGTCATGCTTTAACTTCAAGTCTTTTGTATGAGGACTACTTAAAGCTAATGTGTGAATGGACGGTGTTAAACTATTTACAAACAAATAATATTTTTAAGCCTACATTTATTTGTTCATTTAACTTTAAAAAAGCAATTTTTCCTTGTTGTGTTTATTGCACAGCTCTTCACACCCTCGTCTATTCGCACCACCTCTCTCTCACCGAGACATTTCTCATTTCCTATGCATTAATGAGGTACTTCTATTTAATCCTGAAAACTTGATTCTTTAGATATTGTGAAAAACTTGAACAAGTCTCACAGTAGAAAAGTTTCCTTGCATATATAATACATATTGTGACCAAAGTGAAAAATCGCTGATCAATCTCAATTTTAATAAATTAATAATTAATTCGTCAATTAATTTCACAATTAATTAATTAATTAGTAGTGACACTTGATAAGGCGTCATCACAGTTCAGTTGGGTACTACTATACATATAAATGGACATAAATATAAACTAAATGATATGGACTACTTCCATATCATTTAGATAGTCCATGTAATAACAATCGCCAAATAAAAGATAAAAATAAATAAATAAATATTCACTCTTGCATAATCCTCTTCAGACGTCCGAACAAACTTGAAGGTGCCATGAAAAATTTCTTCAACGCAAACCATAACAAAATCATAATAGACATTCATTCTATACTCACACAACTTAAACTCGCACTAACCACGAGACTACGTACTTTTTCTATTTTTTATACATTAACCAATATTTAAATTTACGAGTTTAAACATTGGTTTAAAATTTTAATAGATGGTTATATTTTAGTATATATGCTATATTAACAATTATTTTAGGGGCAGTTCATATTGCCTTATGCAACCAGAATGGACTAGCCAGCCGTTGGCAGTTACCGTCGATAAGTTACAGCATGTATGGTAATGTGTAACCCAGAATTAAGTGGACTTGAATATTAGCTTTTAAAAATAGCAAATAATTCAAAAAATAACAAATGAGGTCTAGTCTTGCCTATTGTTTTTGGGTATCTCGGTAGCCTTTGAAAACCTCTGAATGTATTTGCATATATTTTGAGACATAAAAACACTTACCGAATCCGCCGTACCCTTTGAATTCTTGCGACAGATTAGAGTTAGCAGTATCGCATCACTTATATACGAAGATAAGGTCGATCAAAGTTACTATGATATATTATCAACCCGCTTGTGTACGCAACACTAAATCTTAAGATCGTAGATAGTAGCCACATTTTCGATTGCTTGTGTGTATTGTTCATTTTTATAACAGCTATCTATTGTCATACAATTTTCATCTTAAAGCATTGTACAAAGGTGTATGCCAATGCAAGCCAAATACGATGAGTAGTGTTTAAAGATAAATTAATGAAATAAATAAGAAATATGTTTTTGTACATAATTGAAACTGGGCTGCCCGTTTGGTGAGAGTAATCATCAGGTTACAAAAGACCATCTTGAAAGCACAAGTGCTATTATGTTAGATTAGTGAGTGAAGATGCCAGAGCCCAATCCCTTATCCCTTATACAATAAACGTTAAAGATCGGCAGCATTCCTAGCTTGTGTTAATAGGTACTTGAAACCGATTATATTTGTATGTAGCCTTCTTCATTCAAGTTGTTGGGGATCCTACTTAATAATCCTTGTTTAATGCTTCGTTACCAGTGGATGGCCAATTACAACTTTATAAATTGTTTTTCTTAATTTAATAAATAAAACTACATATGCAGTCTGTGTTTATCTTTTGAATGAACTTTATTTATTTTTAGCATTAATCTACCTACATAAACTTTCACACATACCTTCCATATATTTTTAACAATACGCCAACTTGATTTGAACCAATAACGCCATCTAGACATAGGTCGTAAACATACCGCCCACCAAGGACATTTAGTGGCGAAATGTCCTTTTACAAAATTGTTCCGCCCACCATGGCCGATTGTCTAGATGGGTCAGGTGACCTAAAATTAACAAATGATTTTGCACTATTTGACCTCATATTAATTAATTGACATGTGACCCAAACAACAAACTAACCTAACACCTAAGCATTTAAACAGATCCAAACTAATAAGATCTCAACACAAAAACTCAAAAATCCAAAAATACACTCAAAAACCCATAAGAAAAAACTAATACAATAAAGCTTAAATCTAAACAATTAAAACAAAAAAGGCTACGAATTTATTGGCAAAATACATATTTTGGAAGTGGGTCTTCTAATCCTAGAATTTTTAACTTTGATTGTGACCACACGGGTGACATTATCGCTACCTACATGTTTTCCATTATTTTACCCATAACTCAACGACTTCTTTAACTAAAATGATATCTCCGACGCTAGACTCAGGTACTCGAGAGTTCCATTTATATCGATTTATA
This sequence comes from Synanthedon tipuliformis, assembly GCA_947623395.1. Taxonomy (NCBI): domain Eukaryota; kingdom Metazoa; phylum Arthropoda; class Insecta; order Lepidoptera; family Sesiidae; genus Synanthedon; species Synanthedon tipuliformis. The sequence goes on along the minus strand of OX392415.1, from coordinate 10,630,964 downwards.
AATGGAACCAAGACGAAGCCGAAATACGACCTGTGCCCGGTCTCATTTGTCAGGCGAAGCATACGCATGCGCTCGCTTGAGGAATGGGACCGCAGGTACGTACAAGGCAATACGGCAGCAGTCACAAAACTGTTTTTCCCCACTGCTGCCGGGGCCTTCCGTACAATAAGAAAGATTGGAGTGAATAACATATTAACGCAGGTATTCACGGGGCACGGTGGATTCTCCGAGTACTTGAATCGCTTCAAGTGCAAGGAGAGTCCATCGTGTTTTGTGACTCTGATGTCGCGGAGACGGTCCCTCACCTGCTGACCGAATGCCCAGTACACGAAAAAGAAAGGATAGACCTAGAATTTGAAATGGACATGGACATGACAGTAGAAAATATGTGTAAAATGTTAATAAGCGACAAGAAGGACAAGTTTCTTAACTACTGTATAAACATTGCGGAAAAGGTAAAAGAAAGGAACAAGACGTAATTTATAAATGTATTATTGGTAATTCAAATTATTAGAATAATGTTTTTAATTTAATGATTATAAATTTCTGTAATTTTTAAATGTAATCTTATATATTGTTAATATTTTGACTGTTTTATTTTATAATATTTAAATTTTAATAATGTTTTTAATGTACAAACTTATATTTTAATGCTTTAGTGTAATATTTGTACCTAATTATCAATGAAAAATACGCGTCAATTTATTAACTCCCTAATACCGAAACCGCAGCAAGGACAAGCAGTGTGTATATAGAATAGGGCTAAATAGACGGGCATCCCACCCGTAAAGGAATGAAAGAGAAGATGGATGAAAGAAAGAAAAGTATGTAGAATGAAAGTGCGAGAGGCAAGCAAGCGAGAACTGCTATGAATGAGAAATTGTAAACATAGGCTTCAGCGCATGATGCTGGAGGGTTTTAAGAATAAAAAAAAAAAAAAAAAAAAAAAAAAAAAAAAAATAAGTGTGGAAAGGTATTCTTTAGACCACCGCTTCCAAAAGGTCTGTACCATCCTTTGAATGTATTGCCATCAAGATACTAAATTGACCTTGGATTCTAAATAATCACTTCCATCTGATATAGGGACCAGTGGTTCTCCTATTAAGAAATGACCGTTGACAATATGACTCTCACTAGCTTCTGCAGGTAAGAACCATTCGAAAAATTGTGTTCTCTGATTTGATCTTCATTTCCGTTGTGTCTTGTGTGTGTTCTATGTTGTACTCTTTTTAGCTATGTTTTCCTCCCTTTGATCTATGTTGTCCTCCTTTTGATCTATGTTGTCCTCTTTTTGAACTATGTTGTCCTATTTTTGAACTATGTAATTTAGTTATCTGATTGTTGATTTCCAGCCCTTCTTGGTGGCTAGAACCCTGTCATCAAATTTATTACAAAACCCTAATTTGTGATTCTTTGAACAGAACTCACATTGTTGATTTCCAGCCCTTCTTGGTGGCTAGAACACCCTGTCATCAAATTTCTTACAAAACCCTAATTTGTGATTCTTTGAACAGAACTCACATTGTTGATTTCCAGCCCTTCTTGGTGGCTAGAACACCCTGTCATCAAATTTTTTATATTTTTCAATGCACTCATACAATCCATAGTGGTGTCTAAAATTTCCTTTAACCCACTCGCAGATTCATTATTTAATCGCCTTTGTCCTAATAAGCGTTTTAAAATGCAATGAGATAAGTATTTTTTATTATTATAACGCTTTTCCAATAATGACCAACATTGACTATAATTCGCGTCACAAATCGGTGTATGTTGTATTAATTGTGCCGCTTCACCAATTAAATGACTTTTCAAATAATGCAATTTCTGAACATTGTCTAAACTATCATTATTGTGCACAAGAGATAAAAATAAACCCCGAAACGTTACCCATTCAGAATAATTTCCCGAAAAACTGGGAATATCAATTTTTGGGAGTCTGACTAATGCACGTGAAATACCTAAATTGTTCTCATTATCGTTCACATTATCTTGCAAAGAGACGCTTTCGCTTGATACGAATTGTTTTAAAGAAAGTTTCAAAATTGATTTGTACGTTAAATAATCTTCTTCGGTATTTTCATATATTTCTTGGGTAACATAGACACTCTTTTGCAAACTATCCCCGTCTGATATTTCATATAATTTTGTGTTATTGCATACAAACGACAACCAATATTTTTCTAAATTATCTAATCTAGCTTCTATATACTCTTTAGATATTCTCTCTGTTGGACTTTTCTTAAAATTTAACATACCCTTTTTAATTGAACCATGTAAATTTAATTGAATCTTTATTAGACCTTCCATGTTTTATTCTTATAATTACTATGTAAAATTAATATGTAAAACAAAACGTGAACTATTAATAAAATTAAATAAGTAGGTATATTTAATAAAATAATTTAAAAAGTAAACCAATATTAACCTCTTATTTATAAATACAATGTGTAATACAATGTGTAATTTTATCAAAATATACAAGTTAAAATGAAAAGATTTATGTACCTACTAAAATCGTTATATCTAAATATTTCTTAAAATTTTATAAGTATTTTTAATTTATAGTGAAAATCGTAAAATTATTCTTTAATAGTGTTCTTAGATCTAAATTAAAATATACAAAACTACACTTAAATTTTAAATTACAAAACTACAAGTTTTACTACACAAAAAAATAAAGTTCAATTTGCTTGAAAATAATGAATGTTCCGCTTACGTTTGCCGATCACACAACACTTATTTCACTCCGATTTTAACACCAATTATACTGATACACTCGTCACACCGAATACCGTTGTTCTACTTCTGCCTTTATGCCGTTACGCTGTTGGTAACGTGACCTTTCCGCTTGGCTATGTCCTGCCGCTTGGCTCCTTCCGCCGCTGGTAACTGCCGCACCTCCAAAGTGACCTCAACCGTTCCCGGTTGCCGCTGATTCCCCGTAATATTCAAACAGCGATCCACTGCCAGTATTTCAGGTCAGGTCCTTTTCAAATACTCCAATACTCAAATATACTGGACCGACTTGCTGCCAAAATGCTGGGCTGGATCCGACTCGATAGGACCAAAATGTTGGGGATCCTACTTAATAATCCTTGTTTAATGCTTCGTTACCAGTGGATGGCCAATTACAACTTTATAAATTGTTTTTCTTAATTTAATAAATAAAACTACATATGCAGTCTGTGTTTATCTTTTGAATGAACTTTATTTATTTTTAGCATTAATCTACCTACATAAACTTTCACACATACCTTCCATATATTTTTAACAATACGCCAACTTGATTTGAACCAATAACGCCATCTAGACATAGGTCGTAAACACAAGTAGACTGCTCATAAGTCCTCATAAGTCCTCAGCCTCAGCCTTGACGCCTTATTGAGGACTCGTTGGTCAAGTGATTAAGATACTTGCCTTAGCACTTTCTCTCAGTGGTCCCGAATTCAATTCCCGGCAGAGCCAACTTTGTAAAAAAACTTTTTACAAAGTAGGCTCTGACCTGGATCTGGCAAGTAGTGGCAATGCAGCGTTTCACAGTCATTTGGGGAGCTCGTTTGGCGGCAGTAGCCATCTCCTTATATAAGACTACCATAGACCACAGTGAAATAGTAGCATGTTTATGTTTCAGTGTGAGTGAGGTATGCCAGAGTTGCTATGGTGTTGCTTGTGTGAGGTGACGGTAACCACCTACCATCAAGTCTGACTGTCGTCAGGCTGTCTGAGGACGTACACATTTTAAAAAAGCCTGCCTACTATGTATTTATAAAAATTAAAAATGCTGGTCATGTAAAATTGTAGATATATCTGATGACAATAGATTAAACTTCTTATCTTTACACTTGACTGAATTCAATATCCACAAGAGATAAATATTTGTCCCGTTCAAAAGACTCTCCATTATACCTATTAATTTTGCAAATACATATTATTATTTTCGTTATAGTAGGTATCTACTTACTTTCAGGGATTTATTTTTTATTAGAATAATTTATTATTATAAAGATGACAAATATTATTTATAGTATGTAATGATTTGAAAAAAGATATATGATCGACCTATTAGATGAATCCTCTAGTATGGATCTATGCAACACCAGAGCAGTTGCAGTAGCTCTGGTTATCAGACAGGAAGTGATATTTACATCCGAATGTCTAGAGACTTCAGGCCGTAGGTAAAGCTGACAGAAAACCAGCGTGCGTTGGGTTAAATAAATAAAACATCAATATTAATTAAAAATGTTATTACGAATACTGTGACTTCCCTATTATAAATTAGACTAATTGTGATTGTAAGTACAAGTTCGCGGGTCACGACTCTCGCTCTGTTCGCTCTGTGGTCTCACACGGCTTCGTCGACTCCTTCGCTTCTAACGCCGCCTTTTGCTCTGCTGTGCAGTATTCTGGAACAACCAATAATATTATGAGCTCTATTATAATATATGAAGCTATATAAACCAAACTAGCCAAAAAAGAATTCTCTCAATCCTTCTCCAACATCGATTATCTCAATTCAAAAAAAAATCATCGTAAAAATCCTAACACTCCTAAATGTGTTCTAACTTGTTCTAATAAGTCACACGTACTTGGAATGGGTCAAATTACATAAGTCAATCATTATTATTAGTCTAGAGATCTAGTCTAGTCATTGCTTTGTCAAATTATCTTTAGATCCAATTAAATTTAAGCCAAAATGTGATACTAAAACTTTATGACTAAACTAATTAACAGATTCTGCATTATCATACTAAAAACGCCACTGTAACCATGTTATGAGGATTTAGTACACATCCGTCAGATACCATTTTCGTCATAAATAGAAATTTATGAAAATTTAGTTCGCTTTGGTCATCAATGACGAACTAGTATCGAAATTCTCAGACTTAAACGCAAATAACTGTCTCTCGTCTTGTAATGTAATAGGTACATACGTATTTTACTGGGTTCCCATCCTATATGCTCTCCAGTTCTTTGATTCTCCGTAGTCAGCCACTCGAGTAAGGGCCTAAAGTATTCCAATAGACCGTCTGCTCTCATTTCTCTTTGCCCTGTCAGTACTTCCATTGCATCGGGCCACGGTTTCGAAGAACCCATCTGGAGCATTTTCCTACAGGAATAAAATTTACTTTATTTTTCAATACATTCCACACAGCACCATCTAGTTCCACACTAAGCAACTAACTTATAATGCTACTAGCTGGTGCCCACGACTTCGGCCGCGTTGAAAAATAAAAAAAAATGATGGAATGTCCTTTCCTGTATCCTTGATAGCGTGTATGCAAAATGGACTATTTAATCAAATTGAGCAGAATAATTTGTGTTCTGCTGCTATATTAAATTTATTTAATACTATCTGTTGCATGCGACTTCGCCCGCGTAACTTTATAAAATATAGCCTATGTTACTCGCTGATAGTGTAGCTTTCTAATAGGTGAAAGAATTTTCAAAATCGGTCCAATCGTTTTTGACTTTAGTCATTACAAACATACAAACCTTCTCTCTTTATAATAGGTATTAGTAGGTATAGATAGACTTAAAAAAAAAAACAAAGGATAATTGTTATACTAACGCCAATGCGTTTCCGGCTGTAACGCTCTGGTAAATATCACAGTCTACCAACTTCTTGGTCAAATCTTCTGGAACATATTCGCCGGCTAATTGACAGAGGGCGCGATGGAATTGGAATTGAATTATGAACGACACGTAATATCTGCAAGGAAATGTCTGACTTTTTTTATAAAGTCATGAAGGTTAAATAAACTATGTTACTTAAGAAACCATTTATTCCAAGACAGATAACTTATTGTTATACAAATAAGATTATCTTAAGAATAAAATATGATGGGTGGTTTAGAAGAAGTTAGCGAAGAAAAATAGAGATAAACAGATGGTAAATTTAAAATAAATAATTAATAAGTAAAGCTGTAGCGCACTTATAGTTTTTATGTATGTATGTATCATATAAAAATATAGATAGATAGGACGAAAATCAAACTGACAGTTTTTTTTTAATTCCAAAATTAACTTGAACTAAAACAAAATGTGAAGCATTAAATAAATTAGATTGATTTCAATAAACCACGTGCTTCATACTCTTATTCAATGTTGAAGAATTCATGCTTAATAAACAAATAATACAATTCTAACCTGGCATATTCTACATCAGCAGATACGTGATACTTGGCAGCGGCGTCAAAGTCCTCCTCAGTCCTATTCACGGGCGGTTCAACTCCTTGCAACATTTCTCTCAGCCTCCAGTAATGGCAGTTATAGTCCTCAGGAGTAGTAGTGCCTCTGAACACACCGTAACGGAACAAGTCCAGTGTATAAGCGAATGGAAGAAATACTATCTTGTCTATGCCCTGAAATGTTATACAAAACCTCATTTTAATAAAAAATTTCTTAACACCTTCATTGCGGAACAGGCACATTTCAGCCCGCTGCGGTGCTTTCGGTTGGTGCACGGACGTTGAAAACTATATATCTCTCGCTGGTTCGGAACGATTATCTTGAGTATTTGTAAGAGTACGACAGAGACAAATATATATTTCGGTTGTAAGAGACGAAATTACATCGCTTTAAAGTAAGACAGCACACATGCTGGTATTTAGCGCTGGTCTTCTGTAAGGGTGTGGTTAATGCTACCAGACGGGTTGCATAATTGACTGTGAAACGAAGTGTATCCTTTTTTTTAACGTTGGCAAATCCTCATGGATAATCAGCAGTGAAGGGGACACTGCGGTGTTATGCGGGATTCGTACCGGCTAAAACCCAACGAATTTCTAGCGTGGCCATTGATGGACGGGATCGTGGGGACGTTACGACACGACTTCAGTGCCCCGCCAGCCAGTACTAACTGGTATCTGAATTGAATATATGTTTAAAAAGTTAAGAGAACAACATCATACCATTTTGTAGAGCTGATTAATTTCAGTTTGTTCGTCTTCAGCGTCGCCACGGATGAGATCAACTCGCCTTAAATGCTTGGGCGATGACACTGATAGTGCTATTGTATCACCAACTGCTTCATGAAAACCTTTAAGCAAGAAAACACTAATTAAGTATAAGATAACAAAAATATAGTTTGTTGCAAAACCACATCAATGGGTATTTATAACAAACATTTCCGCTCAAACAGAGGCCCCTGGAGGCCTAATTATACAATATTAATACTAATCTATACAAATATTATATGCATTTTTTGTTTTTTTTAGTTAGTTTTTTTTTGTTTAGTTTACGACTTGTTTTAGTGTTACAAATATTTTTTTAAATGAGTAATATTTGGTTTTTATTCTTTGCTGTGACAATAAAAAGCCATAGTAACCATCCATGCCAAACAGATAATTTATATAGGAAGCATTTTAATACAATATTTTTTTTGTTTAAATTTAAAATAAACAATAATATATTTTACATACTTTTTTATAATGCTTAGGGGTACCTTCAAAAAGATTAATGCGAAGAAAGCGGTATACAATCACCTGGGTTAGCTCCCCCGCGAAAAGCTACAGGCTGACTTCTGTACTGCAAATAATACTGTATATGACCCATTTCATGGTGGACTACTCTAAACTGTTCTTTATTCACTGATGTGCACATTTTGATCCTGCGTAAACAAAATATATGTCAATCATGTCTATTTACCTGGATTGGCTCCGTCCCGGAATATGACCGGTTGATTTTTGTATTGGAGGAAGTATTGAATGTGACCCATCTCGTGGTGTGTTGTTTGGAAATATTCGTAATCTACTGTGGTGCACTGTTTGATCCTTGAAAATTAAGCCAAAACGTTAGGAGGAAAATTTGGAAGAATAATCAAAACAAAAATAACGCAACCACCACCACAAAATTTCTATTACAAATTTCACACGTTATATTCATACCACGTGTTTGATTAAAAAAAAATATAAGTTTTAAATAGTTTCAATAACAAAAAGGATAAAAATCAAAGTAACATTTAAAAAAGCTTGGGGAGTACGGCGCTTAGTTATTCCTGTCAGTCATTTCGGTAATTAGTGACTGCTTATTGGCAATTAAATACACATAGCACGTGCTAGTCTGCTAACTAATGAAGTCTACTATATGCAACCTGCCGATTGCTGAATTCTGTGATTGCGTATCACTTGTGATTGTTAAATTTGAAGCTTGAAAACCATAAAGAACCGCTAAGAGGGCTGAGTAAGTAATCACCGCCGGTGAAATCAAAATCAAGCTCAAAATCAGTGAACTAATCCTATACCTATACTGTTAACTCCGAACGTAAGCTCAGAATCAAAAATTAATTTATTTTTGATCGGCGCCTACATTAACTTTGCTTTATAATAACAGTTTGAGTTTTAATGATTTGAATCCATACTTATTACATGTAAATATATTTAGTTTGAAATGCGGTTTATAGTTTCCAAAAGCTTTTTATAGTACGAAATTTCACAAGCAATAATTTTCTCTCTTTATTGTTATCTATTTATCCCAATGTTACCTAAAGTCTTCTCCATCGTAAAAGTCCCAAGCTGATGCGTGACAAACAATCTCTCTGTCTGTTGGTTTTTCTATAATGGAATTCTTCCAGAACTTCTCGGGCATTGCAGTTAGGTTCAGCGACCTAAAGAATTCATCAGACATTTTAAACATCTTCAGTTTTGTATAATTCTGTTCCCGCATCGCCTGTGTGATGTCAATCTCCTTCTTGTCGGGATAAGGACGAGTGAAAGATTCTATGTTGTTCCAAGTTTGAGCCCACATATTGCCTGTAATTTTTAAAATATACATGTTTAAACACTTACCACACATTACACTGGTATGACAAATGTTTATGGAAAACCTCAACATGTAACTGACAAGCATATGGAATCAGTGGTTTAATAAAATCACCTTTTTCATAAGATAAGGAAAGTAAATAAATATTTCATTTAAATGTAAAAAATGTTAAAATATTTCAAATCTTTAAAAGTATTTATTCTGTCATTGTTATGCTTACCTAATAAATGTGCGGGAATAGGCCCCTTGGCTGATACAATATGATCTCCATACTTGTCTCTTAACCTTTTCCTTACATAAGCGTGCAATTGTTCATACAAAGGCTTCACGTCCGCCCACAGCTTAGCAAGTTGCTCCTCGAAGTCAGGCACTTCGTAATCAGACTGCCACCATTCTGCTACGTCTTTGAAATCTGTAATTTATACATCTGAAGGTTACTTGAAAGTTTTGATTGGATACTAATAGGTTGTTTCCAGGATGCATCCGCTAGCCGAACCCAAGCTTATGTATGTTCGAAGCCATGTTAGAATATAAGATTAGCTATTTTGTAGAATTTTTAATTATGTGCTTTATTGTGTTGGTCAATTTTAAATATATTTTGATAATGTTATTATTAATTAGCAAAATTCTTTAGACTATTATATGTCTATTTCCAATGTGGGAGACATCCGCTTGATTTGTGAACAACAAATATTTAAAAAATATTTAACTTTGCATCTTTTTACTAAATAAACTAATGATATCGTCAAGGTAGCTTTAATGTTAGTGAGTCAAAATTAAATAAAATCTAGTTACGGGAACTTTATGAAAGCACAAAACAATCATTAGTTGGAACCATCATGTTTTAATTACCATTTAGTTTTGCTGCCTCATTGTTCAGTTGCACATACTGCGTGAAGTTGCGTCGCGCTCTGGCACCGGCAACTTTGTGCCATTCCACCCAAGCGTGCTTCAGCTCATCAGGATCTTGACTGTTTGTGAAGATATCTGTTATATCTGTAATGTGATTTAATATATTATGAGAAAAACAGCTTTAACTGGTATAGAATCATTGTTTTGTTTTTCTCCTTTACTACATTGTAAAAGCAAAAACATAAAGCATCATAGCAGTTGATTTTATTTCTGCGTAATATTTGATCACAATAAAGATTGAGACCGATGTCTTTCAATCCATTTCACTCAATCGAACGAACATAATGGATACATTTCACGAAGCACAATACGACGAATTTGTTGCGGTTGCTTGAGTTGTAAAGTATTTCAAAGTAAATATGTTTTCAAACAAATGTGTTACGTTTAACTTTTACAATTGTTCAATATATCGTCTCTTATTAGATTGAAAACTAATTGAAAATTGAAAACTGTAATAATAACTACTGTGATAATATAAAACAAAAATGAAATTATACCAAATACAAACTGATAAATAACCAAATGACTTGGTGTGGGCAGACCGCGTTTTGTAGTCATTTGGACAGTATGCTCTGTGAGTGAGAATTGGTTGCCAGAGCCTATCTATTCCTGATTCCCGATCCTTAATGCTACTATGACCGGCAGCACAATTGCAGCCCCTGTGACGTGGTATGTGTTATATGTACGTATCAAAATCAAAGTATCAACAGCTTGTCTGATATAAAAAAAAAAACACCAAGAAAAACATTCAGTGCATTTTGTATTGTAGGTGACTGTAGGTAATTACCATAAACTAGAACGTTAGTCTAGCTAGTTATATGAAATCTTATAAGGTTTCATTAATAATACTTCGCTATTTTAACGGCCAAATTTAAAAAAGCACCAAATTTTAATTTGGGAGTTTACTAAAAAATATTTTCACTCACCAGGCTCTAACGCTAAGTCACACTTGGATTCGTTTTTGTAAGAACATATTTTTGATGTCGCATAGTTTGATTCCATACCGGATACTGTTTGGATTAGCATTTTGTACTTGTCATCTGGCAAAGCGGACACGCCGAGCTGACTGTACTTCTTGAACATTCTCCTGAGCGTCAAATCTTGGAAATCTTGCCAACGGAACATTTTCGTTTCTTCCCATGCTTGTTTCTCCTGCTTTGATATTTCTAATTGAATTTGTATCTGAAATGAATTTTTATATTTTTTTATTATTATTGTTATTATGGGCGACATAATTTTCTAAGAAAAACCTGACTGGAGGCGAGACAAAGAGATTTTAGCACAGCGGAATAAGAGAAAGCAAGCCATTTTGACTTTTAAAACATAGTCGTACGTTGTTATAGAAAATATCAATTCTCTATCGTACTAAGAACTCCAGCACACTTGCAGCATTTGTCGCGTTGCTTGTTTTAAAAGATGATGATAGCCAGATAAAGTGGAACAGTAGACTGAAAACCTTTATTTGAAAAAGAGATATCCAAAATTCTATCTGTATATTTGTAGGTTGGCTTACCTTTTTCTCTTCATTCTCCTTAGTAATATTTGAAGTGTAAGCCCATTCAGCCAAACTAGCCCTGTTTCTTCTAAGGCCTGCTTTTTTGTCCAGCTGCAGTATATATTCTGTGCCTTCATGCTCCAAAGCTTCAAGATCTGGATCCCGCCCTTGTGTGGCCACGACAAATACGGCAACGATCGCCGCTAACAAAACAGCCCCACCACCGATTTTAAGCATTGTCTGAAACAAAAAACACCCTTTTTGAGATCACTACAAAATCATTTTATTATTATTTTGTGATTACTATATTGTCATATATTTTATAAGATAATTATTCACATCGAAATCGAAATATAAAGTTCGCTGATTATTCATTAGTTGTTTGAATGATAAAATAGGTAATAATATTAAAACCTACAAAGCAGATACAAAAACGTTAAGGTCGTGATCCAAATTAAGGCAAAATTTATCATACAATTATATATGTATTCTATACGAAACAGTAACAATTAAATAAACATAATATAAATGCGAGATACAAAAGAATACATAATTATGACGTCCAAATCTAATTTGTCAAATAATTTTGCTTTAAGTGTTTTAAAAGAAGTCTGAATAGGTTTATTACAATACACTCAAAACAAGTAATTTGGTATTATTTTACATATAATATGTAATATATTTCTCAAATTATTCGTTACTTTTTAAAACATTTTGTATGTTGAGACTTTACTTACTATACTATTGTTATGTGTAGAAATTTTTAGTGTAGTAAAGGCTGAGACTTAAGCCATACCTACACATATACATGGATACTTTTTATCTTGTAAAAATGTTCCAGTGAGATTTTAAGAAAACAAACTACATTAATTATATTGAATATATAAATTACTATATTTAATTACTTACTTTATATTTACTAAGCTAAAGTCATTTATTAAGTAATTTGACAAACTTCTTTCCAGTTTTATGAGACAATGTAAATATTATTAAGATAACTGTTTTTGTATTAATAAATACAGCGCCTATGTACGTCACGGGCTTATGTCAGGTTTTCTAACGAGGTAGGTAAATATAAATCTCCAAATGAGATCTAAATGAATAAGGAATAAGTAAATGGATAAACTGATCTATGGACAGTACTTTGGATACGAGTAACCGCTAATTCAGGCAGATCTCTTTGAATGTGGCACATGAAGTCGGTGGAGTGCGACGAACCGAAACGGCTTCACGAAGGACGTTCCTCTGATTCTCTGACACACTAATTATTGTATTTAACTGTCTTAATAAACCCATCGTACGAATAAGGAAACTTTTAAGTGTAAAGAATCCTGTAAAAATGTAATATTTTTATAAAAATTACTACCTATAACTAAGTAAATAATTAATAAGTGACAATATTTTTGCTTGCGGTTTTTGTTCAAGTAAAAATAAGAAAAGTAAACTCCAAAATAATAATTTCTACACCATAAAAGTATTCACACAGTACCTAAATAAAAGTCATTAGTAGTGCATAATCCTGTTCAAAAACTTGTCTTGCAAACGCTTCTTAATCTTGAATTAGCGACGACACAAAGTCGATGTCCTGGCCGAGGGGCAAAGTCCTCGGACAGTCGCGCTTTTTGCTCTTATTACATTTCGATCGATTGCCGAATGAAAAATATAATATATCTATATACTTATATAAAAATTAGGTGTCACGTTGTTTGAGGTCAACGAACTCCTAAACTACTGAACCGATTTTGATAAAACTTTGTAACTATGTTTAATTTGGTCCAACTTAAAAGATAGGATAGTTTTAATTTTGAACCCGGGTGAAGCCGGGAGCGTGAAGCTAGTAAAATAAGAGATGGCCAAGAGCTAACCAATCTCTTATAAAAAAAAACCGTAAGTATTTAAATAAATAGATGGATTCAAATTACATCTTCAAATCCACCAAAAATTCAATTTAAAAATTATTGTATGATACAATATTGATAAAATAGGAAACATTTAAATGTAGGTACCTATTAGTAAAGACCTAATTTTCCTATTAAAAAAAAATTCCTATTAACTAATCAAAATGTTAATAATTGAATGCACTAGAAGGAGAATTCTAAAGACATTACATTTTGAGTACCTAACCATGATGTCATATAAATTTTATAATGTGAAACTAAAATATACAATTTAGAATTTAAAAACAGGCTAAGTATAAAATAATATTTTAAATCATATTAACAATTGATTGAATATGTAAGTATAGTGGGAAGGATTTTATTAGGAAGAAATCAACTAAATTTGTAACTCCATTTTGAAACTTAACTTAGGACAAGCTCTAAGGCCACCTACTCTGTCTGTTCGTCGAAACATTCCTAACAGGTTTTGAAAGCAATATCAAATATTATATATAGGTACCTAGAATCTATATTATAGTTGAAAATACTCTCAGATAAATAAAATACAATTTAATATTATGTAATGTTAGGAAATAATTGAACATTTAAGTGATAACAGGGAAGTACAATGTGCCAGATGTGATCATTATCGTAATGACAACTTTAAACATGTAAAGAATCATATACATTATTTTGTAGATAAATACTGTTGTTGCAAAACATTCAAATTGAACGGTAAAATTTGGGAGATTAAAACAATAATTTTATTATAGAAGTTAGTTATTAGTTATTAACTTTTTTAGTAGTGACAAGCAACAATTTAATCCCGTATAAATGAGACTCTACTACTAAATATATATATTTAAATTTAAAGTTTGCTCTTCGCACAATTCGTACGAAATAAAATCGTGCGAGAAGACTACTAACCATAAAGAGTTCTGTTATTGGAAAAAGTTTAATTAGAAAAATTAAGTGCCCTAAGAGACTTGTTTTTAAAACATCCCCCGCCTCTGTTTAATTGCAGAAATTGCAGAAAAAAGTATCCGAGCGAAGCCTGGGGCGGGTCACTAGTTATTTACAAAATGATGTTATATCATCTTCTAAAAAAATATTATATATAAATTACGCATTGACAATTATTTATTAAACAAATTCATTGATAACATTAATTGATTGTAATGTAGGTATAGTTGACTAAATAAAATGTAGATACTCATGTACCTTCGAGTATCATTGTGATACTAATAGACCAATTATAAATTGGGCTCCACTTATTGGCATTTCTCAATCATAAATTGGAGAGCCAGTCTGGCGGCAGTAACCACCCCATTACAGAAGATCACTAATAATTGCTGCACCTTTGGCGTTGCTGTTGATAATGGAGACAATAGCCAAAACCACCTTAACAATTTTATTTTTATTTTATTTTTATTTTTATTTTATTGAGACACCAACAGTACATTAAAATTATCCAAAACACATTCACAAGTTATAAAAACACGTCTACATTTACGTACCAATTACTGGTGTCTACAGCCAATGATAATATAATATAAAATGAGGTAGATATGAGACTAGTGCCCTGGAACGGAGGCGTTCAAATTAAGACAATTGTTGTAATTTGATTTAGTCGCTTAATAACAGCGAGTGAAAGAACACGTGTGCTACTCTGTGTCATAATTATTAAAATATTGTCTAAAATGCCGAGTTGTGTATTCCGAAAGAGTAAAAACTATGGTTTAAAAGTAAAAAAGGATAAAGGAGTTACATACCACACGTAAGTACATAAAAATCACATAAAAATCACATAAATTTTATACAAAATTGGGCGATCCAGTGCAATAGGGACAGATAGCGTGCGTCATAGATTAACAGTCAGAAGCGAAACCGTAGGCACAATTTACCGCGCTCTGTAACTATAAACTGGTGATGGGCGATTTCATTTCGAATTATATGAAATACTATTCCATTATATAAATATTATATTATATTATATTATATTATATTATATTATATTATATTATATTATATTATATTATATTATATTATATTATATTATATTATATTATATTATATTATATTATATTATATTATATTATATTATATTATATTATATTATATTATAAATAATAATAAAAGTTGGCAAATAAGTTGTTTTATTTAATGCCACCCCAATTATGTCGTTTATAGAGTCTGTGCGGAAAGAGAATGGACGCGGCGTATAAGGGAACTACCATAATGACTTTATTATTTTTATTATATAAATAATTTTACCAATAAGTTTTGGAGTAGTAAAAAATTTAACTAATTTATAAAGGTATCAAGATGTTTACAGTCGAACTATAATAACGTAACAGAGTTTTCAAAATAACAAATACGATAATTAATCACAGTGGCGCCCTCAATTATTACGTCCATTCTCTTTCCGCACAGACTCTAATATCAATGATGTGACGCTTCTGTTTGCATCGCTCAGCTTTGTTTGGCTAGCGTACTTCAAACGCAACTCTTTACAGACAGCTATCTCTTTCCGTATCATACGTTCTGTATCATCTGTCACACTTACTAATATGTCTCACGTAATAAGTATATAGCAGTATACAGATAAGTAGGTATGTACAAAGCGGAACATTTTTTAAAGACGTTCGATATGGAGATGGGTTATCTTTACTAAAAAATCATTGTCTACAGCTACATATTATATTCTCTGGTGAAAATTTAGAAAAAATAATAATAATATACATTTAATGATTAATAATACATATTTACGTAAGAAGCAGAGCGTTAACTTAAAATTCAATTAATTATACTGTTAGAATAGAAGGGAGATAATGATTTTTTAAAAAGAATAATTAATTAAATCAACACTTTATAATTAATACAAAATTCATCATTAACGAATAAAAGGAAAATCAAAGTAAGATGACAAATAACTAAACGAATTGGTTGCTATCATGTACACAATGCTAATTCACACAAAACAATAACTTTTCTATATAAACCAAATGACATGAGTGACCTTAGATTGAAGTTGTTACTTTAAAGAGCGCTCGAAACGAAATGTGTCGTATTGCCGACCCGGGTTGTTTATATACACACGTAGGGTAGTTTTAGATATCACTCTCAATATTCGTAAGTGTAGTGCGGTAGTTTTGGCCATTTTTCGGAAGTATTGCTGATAATACAGTAATTCCCAAAATTTCCCAAATGGGATATTTCTTGTAAGACATCATGGGAATAGGCGGTTGTGTCATAGGACTCTACGAAGTAGGTACCTATTTATTCTTTAGACAATTGTGCACTGCTAATATTTGTATTTGGAGTTCAACTGTACATTACGATAAAAAGAACCACTAACTAATAATAATAAGACCAATGTCTAATGTGGTAAAAAGCAAATGTGACGAGGTCTCGTAGACGTTATCATGAAACGGACCGTCAGCCTGTCTGACGACTTTTACATTAAAAAAAGGTTTCAAAAGGTTTCATATTTAAATATTATTAGAAAGATGTTAATTTAATGTACATACGACTCAGATAAAAATGTACCCAAACTCGTGTCTAGTTACTACTTAGTTGCTAAGAATAAAGAACGCGAATATCTTCAGTGAAGGTTTAATTAAAGTTAATTAAGTTTAATTAAAGTTAATTAAGTTTAATTAATTAATTAAAGTTGTTTATTATTATAATAAACATAACTTTGAAATTATTGAATTTGACACGTTAATTAAAGTTTTTAACTATTGCCTATGGAAGAAATATATATTAAGACGAATGTATGTCGAATAGGAACTAATTTCAATCGTCTCAGTAATAAGTTGGTTTGCTTCTCGTCCAGTTAAAATGACGTTTAATTAAAACTAGTTTTTTATATAAGTAAGTTATTTGGTTATACAAGAAGTACAAGTCACGTGGTAGATAAGCAAATAATTAGTTAAAGTACAGTTATATAAAGTGACTAAAATGCTAAGTAAAAATAATTATGTAATTAATTTTTATGTTTTTATAAAGTAAATTGTGATTAAAGATAAATAATCTTTTGTGTATTTTACGTATTAATCTAACGTGTATAATTTTCTTTGCAATTTACAAAATAAAAACTGTAAAAGATCCCCTCAACCCATCAAATTCGTTAGTGTTTAGGTATTTCCCCTAAAATTAAAAAGAGTGAAAATGCAGCTATATATTTTTTTAATTTTAAGCTTTACCTATGGAGGTTTCATCGAGTAATCAAAAATTAAAAAATAATTATTATAACGAATAATTAATTAACTAAATTGTTAAAGTATTGTGAAATTAGACTTTTAATAAAATTTTATGTTAATAAGTAAATATTACAAAACTATTACAAGAATTAATGATAAAATACACATTAATTGGCAAATATTAGTAACATTCACTCTGGTGGCGCACTCGCAATATCAGTGAAATGAATCAAAATTAAAAACATTAAAGACATACCTGGCCGTATGTAATAGGAAAGAAGAAGAAAATGTTCTAAATTGAAAAACGAAGGCGAAGATGCAAATGGCGAAAAAATGGCAGACAGTCGCCGCCGCGTTCGGCCGGCTGATGACTGGAACGCGTGCGCAGCCTCGGTGTCCACTCACACACGCTCAACTAGTGTTGTGACCTCACGTTTCAAATGAGTAGCATCAAAATATGTTTAGGAATTATTTTCGTGAGTAAGTATAATTAAAACCAAAAAATAGCATAATGTTACTATTTTTATATTAACTAGTTTTTTAATAAGATATTATGGTCTTCATTTTCTAATAAATTAATTTTAGAATTTCCGAAATAAAACTAAATATTTAATTATTTTTTTTTGTTGTAAAAAGGAGGTATTTTTCTTTACCTATTATTTTAAATAATTAAAATAATAACTGTCTGCCTCTGTCTGTTTCTTCGCTCTCAGAAATAAATATTTTCCAACTAAACCAAATAATGGATTTTAAAACTGTTTTACCCATTGAAATGAGCGATAAACGAAGAAAGTTTGAGTATATCATAAAAAAAAATGTTTCGAGTCACAACTCATATCAAAACTGTACCTTTACCATGACCGCACTCGCTAACGAGAGCGTAAAAAATTTATGTGGAAAATTGTCGATTTTACGCTCTCGCTAGCGAGTACGGTCATTATAACTCATAGTAGAGATATTAATTGGAGTTTAGTGAGTGAATCGACGCATCACTGTTGTAAACACGTTCGGAGTAATGCTCGCGGTCACAGATTTGATTGGTTGTCAATATTACCAGAAACGCTATATTATCAAACGGTACTTCTTAAAAGTCGGCTACTAGATTTAAGTTCGTCGACCTCCTCATTAAAACTAAATCGTCAATATTTATTAAAAATAAATATTAGGAGGGCGTTGACCTCAGACGGCGTTACTGTAGGAACGGTAAGTGATCACAATGAAATTTTTAAATTATAGTAATTTTAGGTGAATAAATGAACAATTATATTGGTCTAATATACCAAATTACGCGTCTGTCATTATCATCTATGACGTAATAAATGGCGAGCCTGTCACTGTCTTGCACAAGTTGTCGTGGCCTATGGTACAGTCACGTTTAAAAGTTAAACGACAATCATTAAAAACCTATATAAGCAATTTTTTGTGTAATTGTTATTTTGTTAATAAATATTTGACGAGCTTTTTGGATGAGTAGTTAGGACGCTTGCCTTAACGCTCTGTTCCTGACTTCTTGGCTTCAACTTGGGTTAGAAATAAATTTAAAGTAGTAGAACTTTAAGTAGTTTGGACTTAAAGTAGTAGCAGGTAGCAGGCTGCATTTCGCAGTCATTTGGGCAGCCCGGTTAGTGGCAGTAACTACCCAAAAATACCCAGTAACTAAAATACTGAAGTATTATTAAGAATTTCCATGTAAATTCTATTAGCCTCGCTATCAAAGCATTATCAAACAATGACACATTTATTAATTTCCCACGACACGAAGGAGTACTGAAACCTGTTTTGAAGTTGTAGTTATAAATACCTAACACTTTTATTTATATAATATTTTTAGATTAATATCTAACACTTTTGTGAAGGAGTGTACATTTTCAAGCACACGTATTGCCAGTTAACTCGCTGAATCATCGATGTTTATGTGGACAACGGTACGCAAAGTTCGTGACAAAAGTGTACATAATAAACCTGGATATTATTTTTATATTAACATGTTTTGTTAATAAATAAATTATAATTATTAGATTTTTTAAGCTGTATGTAAACGTCAATCTTTAAATAGAATGTTAGATTAAATTATATTTAACTTTAAATTATTTATTAACTTATATTTTTTAAAGGACTATAAAAACATTCTTGAAATATATTTTATATAGTAGACAATAAAATGCGGTTTACCTACATTTTATACTTTTTTTAAACATGAGGAAAACTATTTCATTTATTGTCCCATAGAACGACTTTGTTTTCCATAAAAAAATGTTATCTAATTATTGTAAATATTTATTGATTAACTAGCGACCCGCCAAGGGCTTCGCACGGATGCAATTTTCCAGGCTTGTCTTTTCCCAAGAATCTTTCTCGAACTTTTTTAAATATTTTCAAGATTTTAATGTCTTAGTAATTTGGTTTGGTCATTCATCTATGCAAGCAATTTATTCAAGGACATAATAAAAATTTAAAAGGTTAAAATCGTACTTAAAAACATACTTACCATTTACTAAAAACAATATAATTAACATCGCCACACAGCACTACATTATTTAGATTTTTAACCTATATATGTAGCAATAGATTACGTAAAAAAAACATTTTTTCAATATTAAACCGTCTCTAAAATAGGAAACGAGAAGTGACGCGTAAAATTACGCGGATGTAATAGTTAGTGATACACGTCACCACACAAGTGTAAAAGAAATCGCACTGAATAAATGGAGTTGAATGAGGAATCAACTGTATGTACTTACAGTACATACGCCAAAAACTAGTGCAAAAAAGTTCTCTTGAAAAAAAGATAAAAATTGCATAGGTATCAGCAGCCAGCGACTTAGTTCGCGATCAAAAAGTCTGTAAACAAAGATTTGCTCTAGACGAGGTTTTACCTGAAGTCTAAGGGCCTCTTTCACCAACTACAAGTAAAGTGTTGATTAGTTACTTTTAGAAATAATTTTATGCTTTATTAAATGGGCCTCTTTCACCATATCTAAGTAATGTAGTAGTAAGTAGGTTAGTAAGTAGGCTAACCGCCATTTAAAGTCACCGGTCACCAGGGATGATGAAGCTGATATACCTCTGTTTGTACGGTAAAAGTCCCAAAAATTTTATATAATAAAAAAAAATCGCCTATCGAGAGATGCACTAAACCGAGTGCATAATTTAATAAAGAATAAAATTATTTCTAAAAGTAACTAATCAATACTTTACTTGTAGTTGGTGAAAATAATTGTCGGATAAATCCGACTCTGGCGGCTAAAGGGTTTAACAGAAAACAATGAGATACATATCAAATCCTACCTTATAATATCTACTGTTTAATAAATTTAATGGTCCACAACTGCGGAACCCCATACAGTAGTTACTATGTATTAAATAATAATAGGGAAATAGAGAAATTCAGTTTGTTTGTTATGATTTTCATTGATCAAGTGAAGGGATTTTCAAGAATTTAGAATTAAGTCGCTCCATCTATAATAATAAGATGGAATGACCATCTTCATGTAGAGAGAGAGCGACTTGGCTGTGGTAAACGAAGCATAGTAATTTGGCCGCGAAATTTTGACAAAATACATAAAAAAATTAAAAATAAATCAAATACAACTAATAGAATTATATCTTTAATTAACTCGTTTTGTTCAGGATTGTTTAGGACACGTGATATTTCCGAAATAGCGCCATCTTTTATTGAGTAGTGAAATTAATTTGTAATTCGAAGTATGTAATGATTAAATTATATTGTTACTAGGTGGCAGTATAAAGTCGTTCTTTTTGAAATTAAGTGTGAATGAACTGGAATGAATTATAATATAAGATAAAATTTTATTGAGTCTTTTTTTTATAATAAGTACATATATAACAGTTTCATTATATAGAATACCTATTAAATAATAACAATATAGTAGGTATTATATATGTGTACTATCCACCGTAAATTGTTTAAAAAAAAACAATGAAAAATATTTTGGTCAGAGTTAATATACAAGCGTAAAATGATAAAGATACAATGAAAAGCAATGATTAGTAACAAAAAATAAAAATATATAATAGTTTTATATTAAAAAAAACTACAGAGCGAAAAAATGTAGCTAACAAAAAAAAAATTCAAAACAAAATTTAATACGAATACAGGGCTCGATTAAGCGTATTTAAAACCCCGAGAAAGTGCTAATAAAAAAATAATTATAATAATTATTATAATTTAAAATATGTATAAAAATATATACTTGGTTATATGTAATATAAATCTGCAACCAATATTTTGACTTTATAGAATCATTTATAATGCATAATTATACTAATAAATATTTACTAGTTGCCAAAGTATTACTTTGTTTTGCGGTTGATTTGGTTTGTTTTTTAACTATTTTAGTAAATAATAATGCCTACAACAAAAAGCAATATTTAATTTTATGCAGAAACCGCAACCGCTCTTGCGTTATCTAAAGTATTGTTTGCACTTGGTGAGGCAATTTGTGGCTATTAGTATTACGATTAGTATTACGACACCTCTATAGA
This sequence comes from Synanthedon tipuliformis, assembly GCA_947623395.1. Taxonomy (NCBI): domain Eukaryota; kingdom Metazoa; phylum Arthropoda; class Insecta; order Lepidoptera; family Sesiidae; genus Synanthedon; species Synanthedon tipuliformis. The sequence goes on along the minus strand of OX392415.1, from coordinate 10,609,212 downwards.
CCTAAGATGAGATTTAGTAAATTCTGCAATTAGTTTTAATATTTTTAATAAAAACATAAGACACATAAGCATATATTCCGAGAAATTGTATTTGAGGCAAGCTGAAAACTTGTCGTATAACTCTTCTATAATACGCTAACACAGTACGACATACCTGGCTGGGAAGTAGTGGGGCTAAATCAACCCTTATATTTTCATAGTATCAGTTAGAAAATCCCACCAAAATGATCTGTCTTTTTAGGGTTATTTATTTTTAATTATAAATAAATCCAGTATAAATTTCAACTTGACTCAAATACATTTTTTTCAAAGCTTTTTTAAAACAGTTTTACAAGCGCCTGGCAAAATTAAAGACCCGCCTTAATAATCTCGCTTTTTTTATCTTTAAATATTAATTAATTTCAAAGTATCAAAATTTCAGATTACCTGAAGGACATTTTTTGCAAAAAAAAAAGCGCAACTTTGAAAATATTAAGGGTTATCCAGATTTAAGACTCACTGCTCCCCAAGCCAGGTCTGTTGTAGTTCTGTAGGGGTATTATAGCAGAGTTATAAGACAAGTTTTCAGCTTGCCTCAAATATCTACCCAGAAATGTCTACCATCTCTCAGGCTAACATGGCCTTCCATTACATACATATATATATATATACGTTATATAGCCTAAAGCCTTTTCGATAAATGGACTATCCAAAACAAAAAGAATTTTTCAATTCGAACCAGTAGTTCATGAGCGTGCAACCAAACAAACAAACTCTTCAGCATAATAAATATAATAGTAAAGATTGATTGTGCTTATGTAAAAGTCTAGACATAAAAAGGCAGATAATAACATATTATTGACTGTTGGGATGAGCATAAACAACTATAAATATGTTGTTTAAAATAGAACGGAAGGTGATTCCCATTGATTATAAGCGAAGTGTATGGTACACACATGAGTGCATTGTTATTCTGCTGTGCCTTCCAACTCTGACGGCAACTGATCTAAAAGTCAATTTTAACACAATCATGCCCGATTACAGTCAACGTGTCCATTAAAACATCATTTATAGAGAAATCACGTGTGTCGCTAATATATGAAATTATCTCTATACAACACGACAAACTGAAACGCGACATGATCTGAATTTTATAATAAGTTCAAAATAAATGTTTGTAAAATACATAGGTAAGTAAATATATCTAGTCGTTTAGTTGATAATGTAAAGTTAAAATTATCATCGAAGTAACGTCTTTAAATGAACGGAGTTTTAACTAAAAACAAATCGAGGAAGAAATAGCAGAAAAAATGAGGTATGAAAAAGAAAAACAGGTAAGGTATACATTATACAATGAATTCGAATATCTATACTGTAAAAAAAAAACTTTAACATAAGTAAAGAAATCTGTATTGGATTCGTTCTGACTGTGTCCAGTCTGTTGTGAAACCACAAAATCTTTATAAACTGTGTATTACAATAAAGTCAAAGACCTTTGCATTGAGACCCCAAGGGACTTGAAATGATTCCTGAAAAAAGAGCCTTGTATTGAATTATTTAATCCAATGGCAAACATGTTTATGAACTATATTTAAATAACAATGTTGTTATATAAATAAAACTTAAAACAAAGGGTCCAGTTTCATCCAAAAACAAAAGATAATTTCGCAGAACAACGAAATGGTAAAGTTTTGACGGAGCATTACTTGAGGCGATGTTGGCTGAAGTCAAGTTGAGTTAAGAAATTCGTGACATACAGAAAATTTCCAATTATATTTCTAAGTTATTACTTTCACAATAAATTAATTTTGTAAAAACATTTGAGCAGCCCATCTGGCGACAGTAACCATACCCTTGAAAAAATTGCATTGGTACTATTACTATTGTGTTTCGGCTGTGGTTTCGGTGAGTGAGTAAGGGATGCCAGAGCCGATTTCCCTATTCTTTCCTAATCCCATCCTATCCTACTATGTCGGATAGGATAGCTTCTGTGACGATGTTCGTTTTATAAGCGATGGTAGCCACTTACCATCAAGATAGTGTACCGTCAGTCTGACTATAGAGATTAATATTTTAAAAAATCGAGCGACATTTCAAGTAGTAAAAGAAAAGTTAAAAGTCACATGATTTTTTTACGAATATATTATTAATATAGACAAGGAAGGAGTGGCCAAGGCCGGACTGGCCAATTTTATCCTACGGCTAATCATGACTTCACAATATATAAGACAATTGCTTTTAAAGTTCACTGAACCGTGCGTCTGTGTGTCTCCGTGTCGCAATTTAAGAATTATATACCCACTTAATAAATAGCGGAGTTTCAGACAACTCTGAAAGTGAGTTCAACTTCTGCTACTGTCTTGTCAATTTTTTTCCTATGACATCTCTTAGTTAAAATAAATTTTTTGTTCATATACTTACATTATACCAGCGTATTTTTTTTTAATAAAAGTAAGGAAATTATTTGTTACGAATTAACCAAGTATTGCTTTTTTTTTCGGCAACCGGCAGACAGGCTGACTGTCTACTTAGGGCCTCTTTCACCAACTACAAGTAAAGTGTTGTTTAGTTACTTTTAAAAATAATTTTATGTTTTATTAAATTATGCACTCAGTTTAGTGCATCCTTCGATAGGCTATTTTTTTAAATATTTTCTTTTTAATGTTTTGGGGACTTTTGTATCAGCTAAATTATTTCCGGTCACAGGTGACTTTAAATGATGTTTAAATGACGATTAGCCTACTTGACAGATGGTGAAAGAGGCCCTTAGACCAACGAATAAATAATCCTTAGATACACATTATTTTCATTAAATATTTACATTATAATTGTATGCCTTTCCTTTTAATTTAACAAAAATATAATTTTTTATAATACCAATTTAAAATTAAAATACATAAGAGAACAACGAATGTGTACCTACCTAATGGAAATGCGAAAAGGATATTTCACCATCGCAAAAATAAATTTGTAGCAATTTGTATATTACAAGTGAAACTGACCCCGTTATGTGTACGTGTTATGTTGTATTGACTAAAAATGTAATCAATAAATATTTGTAAGTAATATGTTGAAACGTATCGTGATCGAAAAATAGTCAATAGAAAAGAAATACCGTTGAAAATATCGATACAAGTGTTCGCCGCTTTTGTATCAGATGAAGGTTAAACAAGAGAAATTAATTTTGTTGGTTCGTTTGTTTGAAATAGTGGAGTGTGTAAACATTTGGGGCTACTGACAAATAACTTTGTGAATTTTATCAATAAATATAACCCTTAAGAATTGTTCCTTGTTAGATTTTTTTATAGTCTTGCTACAAGTAAAGTAAGATCAATACCTATTGGAAATAAAACTAATAATATATTTTTTTTTGTTCGAAAAAATAGCATTTTTTAATTTATTTACTTATAGGTATGCAAAATGTATTAAAAGATTATTTATTCGTAGATTAAAAGTCAACAATTTGCGGAACTTTAATAAGAAATGGATGATTGATAATGAGTGATCGTAGCTTTGTTTGCTGAGTAATGAATTTTTACCAAACAGTTATTTTTTTTTATTATTAGGTTAGTTTTTATTTTATTTTTATTAATTTTAATATTGATTATTCCACTGAAAAATTGTGATTTTATCTTAGAATAGTATTAATTTTAAAACAAGTAAATACTAAATTAAACATGTGATTGACTACTTACTTTTTTGTAGTCAGTTAAACTACGATATTTTTTTGGAAATCAATGTAGTAACAAAGAAAATTGTGTGGAATCTTATTCTAAAGCAATTTTAAACTAAATGTAATTAATAATAAGGTTTAGAAATGTGAGCCAATAAATCTTTCAGGAAAGCAATAATATTTTGACGTGATTTCGATTATTCAATTTGCGGAAAGACGTCAGAGAACATTTTCCAACTCGAGCAGCTTACTAATTTCATACTAAGTAATTCTACGATTACTCATTAGTTATTGGTCGTAGCAATACATAAAATACATGACTTTTTAAAACACAATATGAAGGTTTGCATGGAAACAAAAAATTGAAATGTTATAACTAGTACTAGTTGTAGCACGCGATTTCGTCCGCGTAACTTTATGAGATATTATAGCCTATATATGTTACTCCCTGACAATGTATCTTTCTATAGTAGTTTTTGAGTTTATTCATTACAAACATACAAAAGTACAAACCTTCTTTATAATATTGTTAATTAATTTTTAAAATATGCAGAATTTGTTACATTTCGATTTCGCGGGTTGAATTCTTGTAATTACTGACTGAAACCCAAAAATTAAAAAAAATATACTATTATATATGTAAAGTTTTTCTAAAATATTGAAATTGCTGGCATATGTTTTATTATTTTGGCGAGTCCAATAAATGACATTCTGCCTTCGGTTTTTCGCATTATGCTAAGTTGAGACTACAAATTCTCCCAAATACCTATTAATTCCCACACTCGTACAGCGTGTCCTTAACGTGTAAGGTCTTAAGGTTCATGTGTACTTAAGGTGGCGTACAACTGAGATGATAATAAACAAATAAATAGTCATTGTTCCCAGTACAATTTCAGAATATCAACTGATCACGTCGGATGTAGAGCGGCTCCCAGCCCTTCGCTCGTAAAGATTATATCGCGTGTTAGTTTAACTGAATCTAATTCAATCTCATAGACCGGACCTGATTGTCACACTTCGTAGAATTGTCTATATCCTGAGACACGAGATCAACAATGACATTCATTGGATGGGAGTCTCATGCGTACGTAATAGATAGGTACCTCAGAGTAAATATTACAACAGATAGAGGTGTACATATAGCGTTGTTTTGCTTTCAAACGAAGAAAGATATATACTTTTGTAGTCTGACATGTGATCGGTTTATTTGTCATCTCGCACGATTTTATTTCTTCGTACTTTACTTATGTGCGAAAAGCCAACTTTAAATTGAAATATATTTTTAGTAGTCATCTCGTACACTGATTGATTATTTAGTTGCATGCGAGATTGACATCTTTAGAAAATCGTAGTAGGCGATTGGCACACATTATATTTTACTTAAGAAATTTGACATAAAAGTATAGTGCCATAAGTACAAAAGTGATACTTTGAGCAAGACAAACAAAAAAAAGTTAAAAAAAGTCTTAATAATGCTAAAAAGCTGTTGATAGCTCGATATATACTCAAATAATATATATTGCTACGAACGCGTTTATGCTAGGATTAATTATAATTTCGCACCAGGTTTCAAATTCACATGATCAAAACAGATGACCTAAAAATGAAGCATCTGGAACAATTTAGTAAAACTGCAATTCCCCGTTTTCTTAACATTTGTTTTGATTAAACTTTGAATTCGTCATTGGTTTGTTTACACATATTTCTGATTAGAGAACACTTAAAACATTCATCAATGCGACTGTATAATATTTATTGTATTCAAACAGAAAATATATGAAGAAGTTTAATCATTTTTTCAACGTATTTTCAAATATGTGGAAAAGTATCCCTGGTAAGGATAAATGGGAAAAGTCCGTTTATTCCTGCCAGTGGACATATATTAGTAGTAATTAGTGGGGATAGGTAGAACGGAGGTTTTCATCTGATTTTTAAGTTCTGTCACACTTATTTCATTTTAACTATTTAAATAAATAAATAAATATCTTCACACATTCCACACAGCACCACCTAGTTCCACACTAAGCAACTAATACTTTTCGTATTATGGATACCAGACAGCTGTTGATATAATATATAGATTACTTTTTTTGTAAATACAGACATAGCATAGCCCCTAGCGCGATTCGAACCCGCGACTATTTGGTTAACAGCTAGGGTTACTAGCCACTAGACCAAACGTGTTGTCAACGTACGTATCCTACGTCTTACGCCGAGATCTGTGGTGTAGTTAGTGGTTAAAGTCCACCAAGTTCGCGCATCGCATGTTAGCAGGCTTAAGATGTCTTTGAAGATTAATTATTTATTTCCGACACGCAAGGTTCCTTCGCGACTTTAACTGAATGACAATTGATTTCTATTCCGCACGAGATATCGAGACTTCGGAAGGCAACAAAGCAATAAATATATTTTTTATGAGAATGTCAGGGAAACACATAGTCTACTTGATGGTAGGACCGGACCGTAACTTAGAAATGCAAACACCAGAGTATGCAATTGTGCTATTCTGAATTATTAAGAACTAGCTTTCGCCAGCGACTTCGTCCGCTTGAAAAAAGTACCCTATCCTATGTCCTCGGAATGTCAAAGTAAAAATATTGACAAATGTTATTTTGATTAGTTTGTCGTTGGAACACAATTAAACGCATGCAAAAATTTTAAGTAACATCAAAAATATTTAAAGTAAATTTCAATGCAAATTTCTAACCGTCTTTATTGTAATGATTAATGAGTGCTTGGTACCATAGAGGTACCAGACACTTTTTTCTACTCGGCGATACTAAGAAGGCCATCTTACACAACTCAGTCTAAAATCAGGCATAATAAGGCCTTCTACATCTGTCAAAAATCCCCTTATACTTTGAAAAAACACAGTCAATCATTTGCCTTGCCTTACATTATTACTATTATTATTCTATTTATTCACTCAAAGTTATTATTTTGTCGTACATTTAAACAGAGTTGCATTGTGGCCTACAATTATTGTCTTCGACATTAAGTATTTTACAATATAAGGAAACACATAAGAAAAACACAAGTTACTTTTATTATGTACTAGTCCTATTCAATACAGATGTAACAGCGATTTACAACTGCCTACATACTTGAAATACTTGAAAACCACATTAATTAGTGTCAGTTCTATTATTTTACTTTAACAATACCTAGACAGAGATAAGTGGAATTCTTTGGAGGAGGATACCTATATTATATAGGGGGTTCAATGCAAGAAAGCACACAGAAAGTCTAATAAAATAAAATAAATGTATACATGTATGTATACATTTATATGTATACATGTATGTATATCTGTAAATGTATATGTATTATATTAACATATCTTTCACCAGTAGCTAAATTGTAATATTATTGTGAGAATGGATGTATGTTTGTAACTCTTTCACGCAAAAACGACTCAACGGATTTGGATGAAATTTGGCACACAGATATTTTATTACCTGAGCTAAGATAGAGGATACTTTTTATCCTAAAAAAAAATTAGGTTCTGGATGAAAGGTACCCTATGTCCTTTCAGTGTCCCAGACAACGTGTTTGCAAAATTTCATGGTGATCGGTTCAGTAGTTTTTGCGTGAAAGTGTTACAAACATCCATACATCCATACAAACTTTCGCATTTATAATATTAGTACAGATATACGGATTTTATTGAGAAAATAGTACCTAAGTATAGTTTATATAAAAATATTAGGTATAGTCTTCCGCTGTTATTTCAAATGTCTAAACGTTTTCCTCTTTATACAATGCAGGTCACGTGACTCCGTGTCAGGATAACAATATCAATATCTGCATTATACAATCGCCAGACCAAATTTAGGGACGCCGATTGTGTGTCTCCAAATCCATACACAAATACACAACCAAGGCCGATTGTGAAAAGTTTCCTTAGTCGGCGCTACCAAGAATAAAACCTAGGACTCTTTAGTTAAAGTAAAAACTCATTAATGAATGAATACAAACAGATTTTCATTTATTACTTTCAGGATACACAACAAATGAAAATTACAAACTAGGCTACCTATATGGTGACAGTAACCACCTGTGTAGACAGAAGAGCATCTTAATATAACCGCACAAATGCTATAGCCATCGCATTCTGTGTTATTTTCTATCAAAGGGATGGCAGTGTAATTGCATCCCTCTTGATTTCTAGTAGACCTTTGTGGGTCTACTAATCCCTCAAAAACGGCTAAACGGTTTTGGATGAAATTTTTATCATGGAAAGAAGTTAGGTTCCTGTGAAAATTTTAAGAAAAACAACTACAGAGCATACGAAGTCGTGTTCAAAACTATAGTAACTTCTAAATAACATAAAAAATGTGTTGACAAACCAAGTAACATCGCAATATTGGCCCAACATTTTGGCGCGTTAAATTTTTTTATTATATCTAATTCCGTTACCTTGACTTTAGACATGATGAATACGGCCGAGTGGTAATAATTACATCGAGATATATCACATGGACACTACACAATAATTGGGCCCGGTTCAGACACGATCAATTTTTATTAAGCGAACAGACACCGCCACACAGCCAGCCCGACAACACTAAACTGACCTGACCCTCGCTCCTAACAACTCAAACACCACTCTGTACTGTACTCTTTGAACAATATGAAAGTTAATAAAACAGTATTTGCAATAGGTACGGACTGTACTACGGTGATTTGATTAAACGGACTACGGAGAAAATCAAGCGCTGATTGCACCATTGCAACTGTCGGATTGTGGTAAGCGATGAAAGACTCAATTTGAAGTAATTAGTTTTTTAACGGTCGACGCAAAAACGGAGTGCTATAAGTTTCACGTGTCTGCGGAATCGTAGCTCCCAAACGGATTTTGTTCAGTTTTTTTATCAGCTGATGTAATCGTAATCTTAGCTATAATTTACGAAGATAGTTTGTTGACCATCAGCGGATTTTCTAGTTCACGAAGGGATTTCACTGACTTCCACATGTTCGAATGAGTGAAATTTGGTAAACTGTTATTTCGGTGTTTCCATGACATGGTAGCCTTAACCTAACAATGCAGGATCAAGTTGTTTGCGGCATACCTCTCGTTAGCACCATAGAGCACATAATTATGTCGTGCATAGGCTCAATTAAATTATATATTTTAATTATAGATTTTTCACTTTTCACAGACAAATAACTAATAGAAAAGGCATTCTTTTCGCATCTTTTGTAATTATGGTTACTGCCGCCAGACTGGCTGTCCTATGCCTAATATGACTACGACACGTAGTGTGCTTTGCCAATATGTATATAGATAGCTACGAATAAATATGAATACATATATATTATATAGTAAGTCACTTTATAATATTTTTGTGTACCCAAATTCGCAGTCAGAAGAGGCGCAGTCAGAACAAAACTACTAATCCACTAATCTCAAGGATAAAACGTTTTTATGAAACAAACAACTATTGTAATAAACACGATGTTTATATGTGTGAAAGAGAAAGACTCTTTAATCTACATGTTAGAGTAAGACAAATTTGTTTTGATAAATTCCAACAGCAATTGAAAATTGCCTCGGTTGAAGGACGAATTAAGGTGATTCAACTTAAGAGGCTCCTCCCCGCCATCGATAAGAAAAGGCACTGTTTATTTCCTATTCAGCTCGTTCAAACATAAATCCAATGTAACAAAAAAATATATATGTGATACATAACTTCTTGGTCTATATTTCTGGCAAGTTATTTTTGTTTTAAGTATAATAGTTTACGGGAAAATAAATAAAATTTGAATGTCTTGCTTTGTAACAAAAATAGATTCAACTGGTTGTTTCAAGAAGCGTTTGCAATGTGCCTATAATAAAACGATAGAGTTTCATTTAAACTATAAATGACACAACAATTAGTGTAAATGAAACAATAGTTTTAGAAAAACAAAGGTTTTTTGGTATTTTCGAGTAGCGGGTGCCCTAGCGAGGGCCGGGCGGCAGACGGCTGACAGCCTTCGTACGGGGAACACGTATTGCTGCGCAGCGCATCGCACTTACGTAAAGAAAAAGAAAAATAAACTATTATGATGTGTGAAAGTGACTGACTTTTTTATAATAAGACACTTCCAAAGCCAGAGTAAGTATATTTTTGTACATTTTATTAGTATATAATAAAATGTAGTGTAAAACAACATTGAAAATATTCGTCAGTAGCCATAAGATTAGGTACACATAAAAGTATCGGTACATAATAGACCGGGAGTCCAATGCGGCTTTTTTCATAAATTAAAAATAATAATGAAATAGTTTGTATTTCGTTGAGATTTGGGGCCTTGGTTGAAAGTAAATAGGTTTTTGGAAATTCTACTCCTATAGGCGTAAAAAAGTGGATGAACATAGAAAATTTCACAAATAATTTCACAATAAATTCAGCCGTTACTGACATGTTTGAATAATAATATTAATGATTATATTATAATGATAAATTCTATGAAAAAAATCTTTAAGAAAATTTAAATACATACATAAAAACTATAGAAAGTGGTACAGTACTTTATTTACGGTATTTTGTTCTATTTTCTTACTTACACCACGTTACTTAGTATTTTTTTATTTCTTTTTTCGAAAATAGTAGTAGTATTTATTTGATTTTTTTTTTCAGTTTTGTATTTCAACTGAAAGTAAAGAGATGACAAATAAGAAAATTGGGAGGAGAATTGTAGACTCATACTTTGTGAAACAATTACTGGATTTATGTAATCATGGACCATTAGGCTGCTCAGCTAGCGACATCATATTGACAGGAGAGAAACGATTTATTATTAGTATTGATTGATGATGTTTCATATTTCAAATTGTTTATGATTTTAGGCTGTGGATTTATAAATATGATTAAAAAATAATAATAAAATATTATAATAAAACATGTTTGCGTTCACTAAAGTGTCATCAAATTCCCTTTATTAGAATATTATTGCTGTTGTTGCACGTGTATAGTTAATAAATCGATAGTAAATAATACTCATACATTTATTTTATTACCTTACATTTTATCATAAGTAAAAAAGCTACTGGCTCTTGGACTATATTTTAGTTCGTACGTGTCGCCCGGCATCGCTAGAAACGCTAGCGCTAGAAGTGCAGGGGAGTAGGCAAGTGGGTGGGGTGAAGAGAGCCCAGTTGCCCAAGGTCATTCGGATAGTAGAGAACGTTAACAACATGATCGCATTTGACAATTTATTTTTTACGATAAATTGAGACAGACAAGCTGACTGCCGGCCATGATTAATAAACGGTAAAATATAACGGTATAAATATGAATCTTGGATAATTTATAAAAATATCAATAAAATAAATTTGAAAACTGACGTAAAAAAATTGTCGGCGTCATTAAAAGCATTTTGATGCACAATAACATTTTTATTTTTTAAATACATTAAAAATATAAACATTCATCTTAATAATTAAATTTTTGTTTACTTGAAAAATTATAATAAATCTTGACGTAATCTTATAAAATGCAAGAAGAGCTTCATGAAGCAAAAAAATATGATAGAACTATATTACTTATTTATATAAAACTATTTAACAATTTAAATGCCGTTTTCAATGTATCGCAAAGTTTTGTAAATAGCTGTTACAAATGCCTAAGATAAGAAGACTTAAAAATATAATTCTCTACAGGAACCTCAAAGCCATCAAATAAAATATTTAATATGTATTAGATAATAACACAAACAAAATTTTCTGCCTTTTTTAACGTCAGTTAAATAAAAATATTCCAAGCAGAATATTACCTAAAACAACAATATGAATTATTAACGTTCACACATACATATGCCTCCGACTATGGGAAAAAATGTGAGGCCATTTGTTAAATTCACACGAGAGAAAATTACGTTTCATCGTCATAACTTACTGTGTCAAGTGTAAGGTAGTATTTTTGTTTCTCAATTTTAGATGCAAAAATTCAAATTCTTTTTTATTACTAGCTGTTGCACGCGACTTTGCCCGCGTAACTTTATAAAATATAGCCTATGTCGTCTAATATCAGTAGTTCGGTTGTTTGTCCGGTTGACCGAACTAATGCAACTTTTTAGTAGCAGTAGTTCGGTTGATACAAATCACCGAACAAATGACACTTTTAAAGTTGCAGTAGTTCGCATAAAAATTTAATTGAAATACTCGTTGATAACGTAGCTTTCTATAGGTGAAAGAATTTTCAAAATCGCTCCAGTAGTTTTTGATTTTATGCTGCTGAATGCTGTTGGGTTTTCTAAAACCCTGCCACATCGTATGAGGAATGTCGTTCCATTATTAATGGTGACAACTTTAGCCATAATCTATATTCAAAATATCTGAAGTATATAAGTATTGTATGTAGGTATGTATGTTCCTCCATAACTCTTAAACGAATTAGCTGATTTTCAAGAAAATTGGTAGATAAACATTTTTAGACGTACGGGACACAGGATAGGCTACTTTTTTCAGTCGGACAAAGTCGCGGGCGCCAGCTAGTAATTATACTAAAACTTCAATATCTCACTTCTCTCTAAGAGAACCTTAATTAATATTTAATCGTCTAATAACATTTTTACTGCTTTATTAACAATTCATTTAATTATTCATAGCACGCTTCAAGCCCGAGTTAACACTAACTCAGCGTCAAAAACGTTGTGTAAAGTTAAATGCATTTTATACCTTAATAGCAAAGATTTTAAGTTCAAATTTGAAGCTCTACATGAATAGGTTCCACTTTATTTATTCGTTCAAGCATCTCATCCCTTGTAAACGAAACATACACATTTTACGAGCTGATTAATTAAACAAAAAGGATAATTACCAAAGGAAAATGACTTCATTCTCCCAAAAACAAGGATACTAATGGCAAGAATGGTGAAATGTGTTTCCAGAACTAAATATAAAATTTTCTTCGGGAATCCCCCGTGTTTAATATTGTCATGGCATCCAGTAGTTAATGTAAAGTAGGTTATAATAAAGTCACAGGTATTTGAATATTGCTAGTTTAACTAGACTAATAATTTCGTGTCGCGGTGTTTGTTGCCAAACTCCTCCGAAACGGCTGGACCGATTTTGATGAAATTTTGCGTGCCGGCCAACATTCTATTTTTCATACCCTTGGCAAAACAGCGTTTGTCGGGTCAGCTAGTATAATTATATTATCTTAACACATATTTTTACATAGTATTTTAACAAGAAACCTTATCATAGAGTTGTTGAAAATCAACATAAGTATGAAACAAATACAATAATATAATTAAATAGGCCTTATAGATAACTAGACGCTACCATGATGTGTAATACCGTTTTCTCCTGTTTAACGCGCCATAGTATCCCTAGTTATGGGAAGTATCTAAATGTATTACATAAAGATACTTTTGTAAGTTGTCATTATGAACAGATAAGAAAAGGAAGATAGTATAGTTATCATAAAATAAATAAGTTAATAATAATAATGACCGCATTACGTTATCGAGATTACAATATGAGTAAGAAAAACGTATGTTTTCACCCGTGGTTTTCACTTTATGAATAATGTAGTTCTTATCAATTGACATAGGTAAATGCTTATTACTTTTTTTTATACGGCTTTTAAAGCAAATGGAATGATGCATAAATTTCAATAATGATTAAGTCGTTAAACCAAATTTAACTTGTCATACTCGTAACTAAAAATATAGCAGTACCTAGTACTAGATAGTATTTAACACTTGCCCAATATGTACTGAGTCCAAAATAGATTCCCCTAATAGTCCCTGTAGACTAGACTTTTTATCAACCGATAGTTTGGTCGGCTTTTTAATCTATGAAGAGGTATGCAAATGCCACATTTGATAGTGATTCACCTCTTCATACTGATTGAAAAGCCGACCAAACTATCGGCCGATAGAAAGTCTGTAGTCTGTGGGAAATTAAATTGTCTTCGCTTTACGTAATACCTATCGGGTGAGTAAAAACAGCTTAAATAAATTTGTCACGAAGCGGAAATGAAGTATTATTTTTAATACTAATATTAAAACACAAATCATGGACAGGAAAATGAGATAAAATTCAAGGCGCATTGCAGTCAAAGCGATAAGACGATGTTTACCTGCAAGTTGATATTATGTATTCTAAACATTCTTACTGTCTTACTCGATGGTCTTACTGTGATGATGTGGCTAATATTGGGTAGGCATAGGCATTGCTTTCTTTAGTCATCATCTCAGCCTCATCCTCGAGATTGCCGGCCTACCTCTGATTTCGGGTACGCCTAGGATCTGAGAGGTTGGGGATGTCTCAACAAGCGCTAGAATTATCAACATTAAGAAAAAAATACAGGATGGCCTCCACCATAATTTTCAAGTAACAGCACCAATCAGAAGCAGACTGGATGCACCGTCGACGCGGTCCTTTATCCTCTGTCCAGATCCAGATCCTCTGTCCAACTTATCGGTGGACCGACCTACGCTACGTATGCCGGTCCGTGGTCGTGAATCTTCCGGCCCCAAAGGCCGTCGACTCTTCGTAAATGTCCTGCCTGCCCTTTGTCACTTAAACTGTTCTTAAGGATTAGTTAAAATAAGTAATCTATTGAAAAAATCTGTTAAAAAAAGTAATCAATTTAAATGACCGCAATTGGAAATAAATTTAGCATTATTTATTTTGCTATAGATACACTTTATCAATAACAAACTTTTTAAAATTTAATTAAATAGCACTGTTGTGAATTAGTGACATCTATCGGAGAGTAGTTACACTAGCAGAAGCAAATCAAGTAGTTATAGCATGTAACTACAGATGGTGCTTATAGGTATTATATACTTTGACAGCTCGCGTATTGAAGGGAATGTCAGCGATGCGAAGTCGCGGCGAACGAAATAAAGCGCTCTATAGTAGACTGACAACCAGCCAGCCACCAGTTCGGTAATGGCCGCCTTTGTGGTGATTCATCCGTGTGTTATTTCTCACTTAAATGTTGTTTCGATGTTTACCTTTATTCTAATACAATTTTAACCAACAAGTTACCGTGTGTAAAGTTTTATTGTGTAACACAGTGTTTGCGGTACTCGAAAAAACGATTTAAGTGCGTTTATGAAAGTTTTTATAGCGATCGTTGCGTTGAAATGAGAATGCATCGTCCGGTGTAGTGTTGTGTTGTGCTAATCGAGTCCCCTGGCTAAATGCTAGGTTACAAATCAGCTATGTGCAGTCGGCAACACTCGCAGGCCTGCCTGAACACATCTCTATCCATAAGACAGGAGATCCAACGTTTTGAGAGCGTCCATCCGTCGATATACGCTCTCTATGACCTCGTAGAGCTGGTACCTGAACCGCTGTTGGCTCAACAGATCAGAGATCACGTCGTGGCTATAGAAGGTTGGTACAGATCACGCATTGTTTGGTTATCTCCCCTCGTCTTGTTTACGTCTGTATTAGATGCGTGTGTCGTTTCTAAGGCAACGCGAGAAGACGCGTTGTTACTGCAGTGGGGATAAGAGCTCTTCCTTTTCGGCGCCTATTTTTAACTTTTAATATTTCACTAAGTAATCCTTACATCCTTGTCCTAACTCCAATGAGTTTTGATGCGGTTTTCACCATCAGTTAGATAATTTTTCACGGTCTTCTGTAAGCGATAATAACGACAATTTTGAAACTAAATGCGCCCAATTTTAATTAATCCACTATTTAATCAAAATAATATCACTAAAAATGAGATTAGATTATACCTAAATACTCTTATTACATAACTAACCTTT
The DNA here is from genome assembly GCA_947623395.1 of Synanthedon tipuliformis. NCBI lineage: Eukaryota > Metazoa > Arthropoda > Insecta > Lepidoptera > Sesiidae > Synanthedon > Synanthedon tipuliformis. The sequence continues at coordinate 10,593,836 of OX392415.1, read as the reverse complement.
AATTTTTCCGCATGCGAGTGACAAAGAATCCCTTTCCTGCAAGTCCTGCATACCATACAAATACCTACCTTTGAAGTTTGCAACCATGAAGAAGCTTTCCCGTGAAAGAATGCCAAGAAGTCAATTTTTTAAACAATACTTAATTAAATAATCTTATAAAAAGTGTGTATTATTTTTCAAATTTCTCTATTTCACGTAGTTTACAAGTTACAAGTACTAGTTACAATCGTAAAATAGGTATATTTTAACGCAATTCAAACCAGAACCCTGAAAAGTGCGAATATTCAAGAAAGACAAGGAACAATTGAACGAATGAATGAGTTTTAATAATTTATTAAATCATATAATTATAAATGGTATTTTTAAGATTTTTAGAGTTTAAGACTTTAGAATCAAAATGCATCGAGTCGTATTAGTTATATATTCGTAGATTGCCACTAACTAAAATAGCCAGCTTTTTCGTTTCTTTTGTAAGAAAATCTTTACCCTCCATTAGGGCTTCGCTACGGTCAGGTAAGAAGGACCCCTCGACAAAATTTGATACATCAAGCTTGGATACCTACTATAAATATAGTGATACCATAATTGATTTTGTTATAGGTAGTAGTTAGTGTGTAATCCATTACTCACCGTGTAATAAACACACATGCTGTTATCACAGTGCTCTTCTTTGAGGGGTGGTTACAGCCGCCAAAAGAGCTGTCTAAATTACTACAAAACGTATTGCTATTTATCTATGTACCTAGTTCATATATTTAAGCAATGATTGCAATGATCGATGCTGGTGCACATCGAAATGTTATTCGGTTCCTCCAAAGCTAAAGCTCAAAGGGAAGCAACAGGCGCAGGTCCAATTTGAAAGCTAACATCTCCTTTGAGTAAATAGATGCATCTGCATCTACAAAGGACTTAAGGATATTCAATACTAAGCAACGTGGACTCATTAGTTAATTGCTTGCTCCGAAGCATACCTACGCTTTCAGATTACGAACTAGGTAACTTGAGGAACATACTACACATAACTAATAGTTAGTTACCTAGTGCACCTATGAAAGACTGAAGCTAGAACATTTAAAAAATTATTTAGTTACTCGCCTAAACCATTTTTAGTATCAACCCGAGAGGAAAGCGGGTGTACTACCAGTAGTACTTCTTGGTAGTACAACTGTAACAGAGCGAAAATAACTTAGTCCATCATTTCCTCTGTGGGTTTTGAAAAATGGGTAATCTAATTTTTGACGATTATTATAGCATAAAATCTATGGTGAACTGAATTTGTTCCTTTCATTTAGTATTGAGGGTGTTTCGGATAGCGCAAACAACTCTAACTGCCTGGTTGTTGCCTAGCCTACCATAAAATGAATCGTAAAAATACCTGCCGATTTTTACATAAAAAGGTGGCCACTTGTGCCAGGTAGAGATTACAATTTCAAAGAATGAAAAAATGGGGTGTGACTGTGTCATGGACACGGCCATGAATTTCCCAAAATGTCCCAAATGGGACATTTCTTGTGGGACAGGAATTAACTTAACTACACCTGTTTTATGTTAGGAGGTACGTGTACGAGTAATATTTTATTATAGTAACTAATATACGAGTAATATATCCTACGGTTATATTATTAGCTGCTAACTAATATAAATAAATAACTAAATAGCCTGATCCGAACGGGTCGTAAGGCGCAGAATTTTGTCGTTTCGGGTACATTTTTCGTTTATTTTAGTCTGGATAACTATTTTATTTTATAAGTTCTAACTGATGCCCGCGACTTCGTCCGTATTGAAAAATAGAAATAGGTATATATAACGCCTGAAAAAAGATATGAGCAATCTCTGTTGTTTATCGCTCTTTCCATTAGTGAAAACCATATCAAAATCCGTTGAGTGGTTTAGGAGAAGTACCTAAGCGGAGAAACAGAGAGAGGCGGACGTCGATTTTATTATTTATTATTTATTTAGTACACAAACAGATTGCAAGTTATGATAGCTAAGATACGTTTGATAAAGTTAAAACAATTATTTTTTCAATTATGATACTTGTACATCGTACTGTACGTGTAAATTTGTGAATAGGTATTTCTAAAGTTAAAATGTCTAAAAGATAAAAAAGATAAAAGATGAGTTGAATGTTTTCAGTATTAATATTTTAATTGGTATTTCATAAAGCTGCGTTTCGTTCTGGCCATAGTTAACAGTTGGCAGTTTACACATACGAAAATGGCATTTGCAGGCTTTTTTGCGCAATCAAATTTCCATATTCCATGCAAAACGTATCAAATAATGCACGGTCGCGTACCTACTTGTTTATTTGCGCTGTGTTGTATCAGAACTCAAATAACATGCCCGCTGCGATAAACTCACGCGATTGCTGACAATAAATATTGCAAAATAAATGCGATTGTGACCGGAAAAGGTTACTCAACAGATCAACTATAATTTAATTTATTTTTACTTAATTATTTTTAAATAATTAGGTAGGTAGTTACAATACATCTATACATATTTTATATTTTCGGACTGCTTTCGGAAAGCTACATAATCGTTTCTCGTAACCGCACTGCCGCAATGTCTGAAGAATGATATTTGCGCAGGTGGCAACATCCCACTTAAACGATTTGTCATATAAAATCATATAAAAAGTGGATTATGATACAGTAAAGTCACCATTTACCCCAATAGATACCTATTTACCGTCTGGCAGCAGTAAACACCCACGTTTAGTTGACCACCTTAAAATGAATAAATTTGTGCTTTTGTATTTTGCTGAAGGAGCAAAAGATACCGGAGCCCGATCCTTTTCTCTCCTTATAACTGCAACTCCTTTGGCGATACTTGCGATAATTACCGTCTAAAGCACACCGTTAGCATGACTGTGGACCATTACATAAAAATATTTCTCATAAAATATTATTACCTAGTTATGCGAAGAAATTAAAAAAAAAGCGTGATCGCATCGTTTTCAACAAGCGGTAAAATTGTTTACGACTATGTCTATTTTTGTCTGACGTCGGTATTAGGTATTGCCACTTGTCCGTACGCAATGAATAAAATAAAGTGTGTATAATAGTGTAACAGCTAAGAACCATTTTTGTTTAAGTTAACTACGCGTAAAATATTTCCAGTAATATATCTGTCATCATAAGTTTATAAGCGTTTACTTTTGGATATAGGCCTAACTTTTACTAGATCACCACCACATTACCCATTGCCAGGTCCAGAAAACAGGTTTTGGTGGTTTCCACTCATAAGACTCGTCTACCCTAACCCCTAAGGTATTTTTTTTACTAACTAACAGCTGTCAGACAAGCTGACGGTCCACTTGATGCTAGGTGACTACTCTGTCGCCAACACACAATAATAACACAAGCAACTTCACAGATGCTACAAGTGCGCTTCAGACCATAATTAGTAGTTTCAGATAATAATGAGAAGGCGGACAACCTAACTTATCCGCCTTCTTTCCGCCTCTATAAAAGTTGTTCTTACGCAGTTGCATGATTTATTATATCCGTGTATTGTAAAAGAAATTTGCATTTTCTTATAAAGAAAAATAAAACTAATCATGAAAAACAAAAAAATTGGATGAATAGGTATTTTCCTTTGCCTCGTAGCATGCTTACCACGTTCGATTTTCAAATTTACTTTATTTCCCAGGGCTGAAAACTCAACTTTGTCTTGCATTTTGTAATCCTACTAATATTATAAATGCAAAAATATGTATGGATGTTTGTAACTCTTTCAGGCAAAAACTACTGAACCGATCACCATGAAATTTTGTATATACGTTGTCTAGGACACCAGAAAGGACATAGGGTCACCTTTCATCCAGAACGCGGACGAAGTCGCGAGCATCAGCTAGTTGTAAATATAAATGTAGAGTTGGAGGAACCTTGTCGGATGTGTTTCGCCTGCTGGCGAGACATTGACCGCCACAAAATCGTATCGCATTACACATTACTGTTATGTAAGTTTGTATTCATGCGCGGTAACCGTGGCCTCAAACCCAAACAGGTTTCTCTTACTGAGCTCTCGTTTCGGGCTACTTTTAATTTTCGAACCTTTTACTTTACTACTCTCTTCTCGATTATTAGTTATCTTCGAAAGTAAAAATTAAGATGAAAAATCCGTTGGAAATTCTGTGTCGCGCTGGTAAACCCGAGACTGTTGAACAAAGAAAAGCCAACCGCTTCAGGCTAATATCGAAGCTGACTGAGATTAAGATAGATAGATTTTCTTCTCCCGACTGAGATAAAGGTGGAACTGTTTGTAACGTTTTAGAAAATTTGGAATTTTCCTTTTTTATAAAGCATTTTTATTTTTTAAAAAATAATTCTTTTTTTAAGGATAAATAAAAATATATCTATCTGGGAAATGTTACATCAAAATAATTTCATTAATAGCAAAGCTTTTCGATGTCATACACAAACTTTCGCATTTATAATATTAGTACGGATTTATAGATCCATGATATTCTTCAAAAATGTAGCATTCCCTCTTAACTAATTGTTTTTGAAGTGAAACTTTTTATGGGACACTATTGAAGTGAAACTTTTTGTCATGAGAGTGAACTCGTCGAGCTAACAAACTGTTAAGTGTTAAACTGTTAAACTCACAGATGTTAAACTCCTTGTCTCTTTCTTATTACCGCCTCTCTCACTCTAGCAGAGTGAGAGAGGCGGAAAGAAAATTGTTGATGTTGACTGACAGTGACACTGTTGACATTGACAGTCTGTGTCGGATAAATTGGATAAATACAGAACAACTAATTAATATTATGGAAAAAATGAGTACTACACAGACATAGTTCATTCTCTATATGCTACGGATTATAGAGTATGATCTTATCATACTATATACAGATGGATGACATTACTGTCATCCATCTGTCTGACGTTTAACTAACAAATCACAAATGACAAAGTTTGGTTTTATGACTGCCTGGCGAATCCTGAATTTTATTTTTAATTTAGTGTTGTGTAAAACTTATCTTCTTTAAGATAATACAGTCATGCTTCAAGTGTTCAACGTCCTTATTTTTTAATTATATGTTTATGGAAAATAATTCAATAAAATGGCACTAAAGAAAGTAAAGGGGAACTTCGAAAGAATGTTCGATAAAAATCTCACCGATTTAGTGCGTGGTATAAGGAATAATAAAGATTAGTGACAAAAGTTCAGAACCACTTATTTCATTTTTATATGATAAATTACAATTAAAAATAAACAATGACATTCATATTTCAACAACAAGATATGGAACTTGCTTGGATGCTGTTTTTTCAAGACACTTGAATTCATTGAGATCTGAAGTATTTGCATCCTACTTTAGCTATCATAAGCCAATTATTTCTATTTTGCCAAATAAAAATGACAGTGCAGATAAAGATATTTGAATCTGTGATTCATTAACATAAGTCATATTAATTACTTATATAGTTCTTTTCTTAATGTAGAATGTTTATGTATATGTAATATATATATATATATATATGTTTATTAAATTATTTCATATTAAAAATTTTTTAATATTGTTTTTATTCTCAGTTATTATCAATGAAGATACAAAAAATGTATGCGTCAGTCCAAAACTAACAGCGTCAAAAGTGAAACTTTTTATGTAATTCAAAAACTGTCAATAAGTGTACAAAAAAATACATTGCAGCAAAGAAAAATTGACTGGAAATTATAATAAAAATGATTTATAATAAAAATCAAGAAAAATCTACAGACTATCCCGAATTAATTACTATGGAAGTTTCACTTGTACGTATATGTATATAGTTTTATGTATATGTAAATAATAGTACGTACGAGTGACATGGCACTAAAGAAAGTAAAGGGGAACTTCGAAAGAATGTTCGATAAAAATCTCACCGATTTAGTGCGTGGTATAAGGAATAATAAAGATAACGAGGTAGGTACACATCAGAAATTGTTACTATTTACTTAATAAACATGTAAATAAGTTTTGAATGTTATATTTTTTTATATAATATTCGATTTTAGGCCAAGTACATAGCACAATGTATGGAAGAAATTAAAGTGGAACTACGACAAGATAACATAACATAAGAAAGCTAACGCTGTCGCTAAGCTGACATACGTAAGTACTTAGGTCTTAAGTAGATCGAATTTGTAAGTGTAACTGTTGTAATTATTAATTAAATTGACATTTATTTTAGCTTCAAATGTTAGGATATGACATATCATGGGCTATATTCAATATTATTGAGGTGATGAGTTCAAACAAATTCACTTACAAAAGAATCGGGTACTTAGCAGCTAGTCAATCATTCCATGCAGACTCAGAGTTACTTATGCTCACTACAAATATGATAAGGAAAGATTTAAATGCTCAGAATCAATATGAAGCAGGATTAGCACTCAGTGGACTGAGTTGTTTCATATCTCATGATCTAGCAAGAGATTTGGCAAATGATATCATGACATTGGTGAGTTTATTGAAGTGAAACTTTTTATGGGACACTAGCGTTTTGTCATGAGAGTTAACTCGTTAACATAAGTCATATTAATTACTTATATAGTTCTTTTCTTAATGTAGAATGTTTATGTATATGTAATATATATATATATATATATATATATATATATATATATGTATATGTCTATTAAATTATTTCATATTAAAAAATTTTTAATATTGTTTTTATTCTCAGTTATTGTCAATGAAGATACAAAAAATGTATGCGTCAGTCCAAAACTAACAGCGTCATTTATATAATATTCGATTTTAGGCCAAGTACATAGCACAATGTATGGAAGAAATTAAAGTGGAACTACGACAAGATAACATAACATAAGAAAGCTAACGCTGTCGCTAAGCTGACATACGTAAGTACTTAGGTCTTAAGTAGATCGAATTTGTAAGTGTAACCACATGCATCCGAAGCTAAATCAGAAAAAGATAAGATTCCAATGATCTTAGCTGGAGATTTTAATGTAAATTTTAGTGACAAAAGTTCAGAACCACTTATTTCATTTTTATATGATAAATTACAATTAAAAATAAACAATGACATTCATATTTCAACAACAAGATATGGAACTTGCTTGGATGCTGTTTTTTCAAGACACTTGAATTCATTGAGATCTGAAGTATTTGCATCCTACTTTAGCTATCATAAGCCAATTATTTCTATTTTGCCAAATAAAAATGACAGTGCAGATAAAGATATTTGAATCTGTGATTCATTAACATAAGTCATATTAATTACTTATATAGTTCTTTTCTTAATGTAGAATGTTTATGTATATGTAATATATATATATATATATATATATATATATATATATATATATATATATGTATATGTATATGTTTATTAAATTATTTCATATTAAAAATTTTTTAATATTGTTTTTATTCTCAGTTATTGTCAATGAAGATACAAAAAATGTATGCGTCAGTCCAAAACTAACAGCGTCAAAAGTGAAACTTTTTATGTAATTCAAAAACTGTCAATAAGTGTACAAAAAAATACATTGCAGCAAAGACATTACTGTTACATTTCTGTTACAGTTGTGTTGTTACATTTCTGTTACATTTACATTACATTACTGTTAGTTTTGGACTGACGCATACATTTTTGTTAACAATTAAGTGTTACGTGGAAATGATCGAAATAATCCTTTTAGTTACTGTTCATGAACACGTAACGCGAATGGTCTTCCAGTGAAATTTATCGCCATAATGGCGCCGTATATATATATATATATCGTTGTCGTTCATTTTTGCTGCAATCGTATAATTATCACGTACACGGAACACACGGGTTAACATATTATAACTGCAGCTGCTTTGCTTACATACTTAGTTTGATAAGCGTAAAATAAATTGTGCCTTTACTTTTGAATATCACTATTTGGCTGTAGTATTTTGTCGTGATGTAGGGCGAAAGATACCGTATTATTCAGCTAGTGATGCAAGGGAAAATACTATCCCTACCTCCTTTTCCTTACTATGGTCATGGTCGACAGCGCACTTAAGCACTGTGTAGTTAACTTGTCTTATTAGCGACGGTAACCACCTACCGTCAAAATATGTCAGAAATAGAACAGAAGAAAATGACTTAGAAAGGTTATTTTATTTTTAAAATTAAATAATAAAGTTATCGAATACTGTTTGTTTTTTAATTATATGAAGAATCGGGTTATGCCTACGACTTCGTCCTTGCGAAAAAGAAAAGGACTCTTAATAGACTTTTGAGTTTACCCATTTTCAAATACCTTTTCTTTTCACTTTTCAAATACTTGTTAAATTTTATTTCATTGTTTGATTAAAAATTTTTCATTAAGTATAGATAGATCAAATTGAATGACCTCTCAAATGTTGAAGTATTGCGAAGTAAGCAAGACATAAAACATTGTCCTCAAAATTACTCATTCTATGTACTTAATGAGTTTTTTGACCAATATCAATAGGAAATAAGCCCCCAGAAAAGGTATCGCTCACTGTAAAATTATTTAATGAAAATATTCTCTACTTTAAATATCTGTAATTTTGTAAAATATCATCTTACAAAATTACATTTATTTCAAAAGAATTTGAGTAGTTAATAGGAAAATACTGAATTCGTATTCAATGAATTCGCATTGGTAAAGGTGAAAAGTGAATGAAGGGTAATACGTGGCATTCCGGGTTCAAAAAGTCGCCGTAAAATCTGGTGCATTGGTGCATTTATTTGACATTCATTCCGGGAGTTACACAAACTGAGGTGCATTCATTTTTATGGAACCATAGTTAATGGATATTAAGATATCCGTAGTAATTTATAAGTCACTTTCTTCCATCGGACAATTCGGACATTCAGTCGTACGGCTGGTCACCATCCTCACCTTGTCGAAATTCCCCTTTTTCGGACCAAGCGTTTTAAAACATCCTTTATAATGTGCACTGCCAAGGTTTGGAATTGGGACTCCCTGACGGCGTCTGTATTTCCGACTCATGTAGTTAACCCAAATATTTTCAAAGTTCGAGTGAATAGGCATCTTCTGTCTGGTTGAGTTCGCTCCATCATAGGCTTCGCCATCTTCGCTACACGACTAGATGCTGGCCAAGAGCCCATCTCTAATATAATAAATAAATAAAAAACTAATATCATAAATGCGAAAGTAAGTTTGTTTGTTTGTTACTTTTTCTCGCCTTAACTAGTTACTCAACCAATAATAATGAAATGTTGCTTTCACATTGTCAAGGATTCAGAAAAGCCTGCCTATAGCGTCCTAAGTCAAAGAAAAAAAATGCCTAACGGACTAATGCACCGAATAATTTATATTTAGTAGATGGAAAGGACTTCCTGAAAAAAAAAAATCTATTATCATTTAAGAATGATAATACCGAGTTTATTGTGTTTTTCCCATACAATCGTGTTGTGAATCGCTTCGAATTGAATTGCAAATAAAACTTTGCAGTCGCAACGCACGTGACGGCATGTACTTTTTAAAGAGTACACCGTCCTCGTAACTTCGGATGGAATAGAAAACTTCTCGTTTTCTTTTCTATAGAAAAAATATAAATAGAATTACCTACATTTTTTTCTTTTAATGTCTGAATGTGTAGAACCGCTACACGTTATAGCCGTATAACTATTTGAGGGTTTCGTTTCGTTCAATTCTGCGAAATAGACTTCTAATATCACAAGAAATATTCTTGTTTTGACAGATTCCATTTCCCTGTTACCGCCGTAGTAGTGGCCGGCTTGACATTCAAAAATTTATTTCTAAAATAATTTGTAGGTGGCCAGAAAACTTTGCCTGTTGTTATGGCTACACTTTTGATTATGGCCTTAGTTTATTTTGGAATAATTGTGCGACAATTAAAGAAAGTAGAAAAAACTATGTATTTCCTAAGATCTAATGGAATTCTTTTGTGAATAATAGTAAGTATTTTTGTAATAGTTAATATATTTTTGTCTTATAATACCAATTAATTAACTTTTAATGGTATGCTTTTGAAAAATCAATTGCGGATAGATTAATAAATAGGTATTATGTACTTTTTCTGGATACAACATATAAACTAGCGACATGCCTCCGGTTTTACACTGATGATGCATTTTTTATGCAAATCACATGTGTATGTGTAAACCTTCCTAGTTTATCGCTCGTTCCATCAGTAAAACCTTATCAAAATCTGTTAAGTGCTTTAGAAGAAGTTATCGGAGAAACAGACGGGCGGACAGGGACTTTATTTTATAATATGAGAATATTAAGAATTCTACAATAGTTACATCTACTTATTAAAAAGAGAGAAGATTTTTATTTTTTTACATTTGTAATTAATTAACTCCAAAACTACTGGACCGATTTTAAAAATTCTTTCACCTATAGAAAAGCTATCTTAATTACTATTAGCGAGTAACATAGGCTATATTTTTTAAAGTTACGCCGACGAAAACGCGTGTAACAGCTAGTAAAACATAAAAGAAGAAAAATAGAATTAGAATCACTATACCTAATTGTTTAAAATGTATGTTTCTGTGTTCCCCATACATTTATCATATATTATAAATTTAAAGCAACTCTGCATAGTTAATGCTTGACAAGGGTTTCCTATGATTTAGATGCCTGTTGTCCCGGGATTATTTAGGATTGGACGGGTTTTGCAGCTATTTAATAAATTTCGCCTTATTTTCCCCGAACGCGGTAACTATAGTGCTCGTCATTGCACTGACATCGGTAATTTCGAGTTCAAATTGAACTTCTACAATTCAGCTTTGTGACATCTGACATTAATTAGTTACCGTCACGGGAGGGGGTTAAGGCGTATCCAAGTTACGGGCCAAGATAAATGGAGGGAAGGAATGCCCGATATTAAATCAAAATGGATTAGGGTGGCTGCGTTTGTTTTTTCAGGTATAACGGAAATTTTGCTCCCCCAACGCTATTTGGAATTCATAAAATACCATGTCCCCGTCATCGTGACGTGTGAAATTTGTTTAAATTAGAGTCCCCTTTGAATTTTCATAAAAAAACCGTATGCTAAGTGTGATAAAAGTGAAAGCGTGTTTCTTGGTTTGTTTACTAACTAGTTTACTTATTTGTATTACTAGCGACCTGCTTCAGGCTATACCGTTAATTAATAAACATAAAAACAGTAAAATAAAAAATACCCCACAATTTTATCAGTATAAAACATAATTCATGTAACTAGATACACTCTCATTCGAAACTAACTTCTGGGTACATATCTTACATTCAGTCTTGTTTCAATAATATCTTCTTCTTGCGGTATCTCTCTCGGTATCTAGTGAAGGTTGGCGACTGGTTCATCCTGGAACCAGTCTTCTCTGATTTTTGTTCGTCGAAGCAGCTCCACTGCGTTGAGTTAACCTCAAAAAACGATTTAATTGCAGCCTCAAGATCGTTATGAGTTAAATTCTCTCTTCTTCTCACTTCGCAAAACACGTATAATTAAAAGAAAAATCGCAGTTATTTTCGAGTTTTTCTGAATGTGCAACGGTTTCACGGTCCGATTGATGTTTGAACAGCTTTATCGATCAAATAACAATTCTTTTAACGGTGCACGAACATTCCCGATGAATTATTGAGTGTCCAACTTCGTTTCGTACTTGAATTGGATTGCGCGGAACATTCCTAAATAGCATTATATTTTTTGAAAGAAATTCCTCCAAGTTTTCCACTATATATTTACAACTGCACAAATCTACCTTCTAGAGTCTAGAATCTAGACAAACAGACGCAGCTGCCACATGTTAAACCGATTGTCTATTATAATATTAATGTACAAAAGATTAGGGTCATCAGCTGTTTATTTTCTCAAGCATTACACTGCTTGGCAAACTTCAATGTAGTCCTCACATCGCAATGAGTCTGCGAATAGAGTTATTGTAGTTCTGCAGCATTTGCGCAATTTTGGACGAGTAGATGTCTGAAGCTTACCGAACGCTGCCCATCCTAGCTTGATTCGACGATTGACATCCTTCTTGAAGTTGGCTCTGCCTATTTGGCAGTTCTTCGAAACTTGTACGGTTGACGGGTAACTTAATTTATGACATATTGACAAGCTTAATTGTGTAGTTTGACAAGGGATTATAATATCATCGGAATAATAGTAGATATAAGTTGCGCGCAGTAGTAATTATTGAATATATTAAGCTTAAATAATATAATAAAACACTTGGCGGTTTCGTCAAGATAAAGTTTTTCAATTCCGCCCACGAAATCTTAATACATACCTATTACGGTTTGATTAAATTGGATACGTTGCCGGGTGCCTCCGCCCACTTAGCAAATTATTTCGATATGTAACTAACTCCTTACATTATGTTCTCTTATTAATGACGACTTTTGTAATTGTCTGCTTTATCACTACATTTATTAACTGGCAACTCTATCCCAGCTTCGCAGGAATGCATTATATTCTTTCTGCAAATTATAAAGTAAGAAGAGAAACAATGAAATCGTTCATCAAAGCGACTTTATTTATTTATTGTCTATACATACTTCCATAATTACTAATATTATAAAGATGAGGAAAGATTTTTTGTTTGTTTGCATTGAATTAGGCTCCGAAACTACTGAACCGATTTGAAAAATTCTTTCACTGTCGGGAAGCTATATTATTATCAGCGAGCGACATAGGCTATATTTTATAAAGTTACGGGGACGAAGTCGCGTGCAACAGCAAGTCTTACATAAAAATTCAACTGCCTTTGTTTGTGTTCACAAAATTCGAAAACTAGCGAATTGATTGACTTGAAATTTTTTTCTTCTATTCTTGTATCTAAATTAAACTTCCAACAACAATAATAGAACAATGCGATGTCCATATTTACTTAGTCATAAAGAATTTTTACATCAACACAATTCCACATCAGTGGCTTACTCGCCGATGCGTGTGATCAATGTAATAGCATGTAATAAATAATCATAGTGCTTTGATCGAGTGTCGGATAAATGTTTTCGTAAGTTTATCTACTTAGTAAACACCTGCTAAACAATTTACCCTTTGAATAAAGAACGATAAGAGTCTGACGAAAGGAGTAACTACTTTTAAATTGCTGTTATTATAACACTCTTTTAATTAATGGCTCATTTAATTAATTAATCTATAAACTCACAAAAAATTAAGTAGTAAATGATTTTTTTTGTTAAAAACGTTTAATTCGATAAATATTAAAATGAATGTGAACATTTTCGTCATTGCATATTGTTTCTATTTTCAAGTGATTAAACACATCAAGACAAAGGGTCTTTAAACAATTCAGTAGGTAGTTACATTGGCTTAACAGAACTTGTGCTCTATTAAGTTTCACACAAGGTTCATTTTGAAAATTTCCCAATAAAAACAAAGAGACGTAAAGTTATTAAATCCGGTAAAGGATACACACTCCTCCGGTCCTGCCCACGTGTTTTCGCGTTATGCATGTTCTTGTTCTAAGTGAACACTGTCAAGCCATAAAAGCTCTAATGTCCTACTTCTTACGATCTATTTTCGTTTGAATGTTTCAACAGTGTAAAGACAATTTTTTAGTACTGAACTTTACATTTACACGGATAAGGGTTTCGTTATTAACTTTTATAATACAGATGTCTAGAGGACAGGAAACTTTATTTGTGGCATTGGCGAGTCAACGACCCGTTGATGTTACGATTTCTATTTAATTTTACTTTTTGCTCGAGTCAAGGTCTGGCGTGTTTTTGTTGACGGTACCTAAGTACTCGTTTTAATTGAACGACTTCACTTATTACAAGGATAGATTATGTACTTACTCTACAGTATAACAATGTCTTGGTGAATACAAAAAAAAATAAGTTTATTTTTTATTTATTTATTTATTCAATACACCAACAGAAAACACAATAATACAATTTTTACATTTATTTAGTCATGGTCTGATGTGAATACCAATAACAGGGGCATACACAACATTTAACATCATTATCGACCCTTAAGACTTATAGAAAATTAAATTATAACCACTATAGTTAACAACAAAAAAAGTTATGGGAATAAAAGATATAAGATAATTAAAGTTTATAGTATAGGAAGGTAACATTGCGTTTCGCAGTCACAGCTGTAGTTACGGTTGGCATTTTATTTTAAAAGAATAACAGAAAACAGCACATGTGCTTTTGTATTTCGGTGCGTGATTTGTAGTTTATAAAAAAAAATATTTATTTCGTAAAACTTATAGGTATTATAGACAAATAATAATATGATGTAGTGTAGAAAGTTATAAATATTGTAGATTAGGGATATTTCTTTATTAGAGAGACATAGTAATCGCTCTACGGTGACTTATTAAATAACTTTCTTTCTTTGATATTATATATGTATCTCAGTTCGCAACTTTGAAGTAAATAGAATAAGTTGTTTAAAGTGTATTAAATCGATTCACCGTTAGTTTTCTATTCTCATCCGCCAAGTACCGCAAGCATTTCACACTTGGTAGCCCATTCGTGCGTCCGTATTATAGTTATCGAGCTTTCAGATTTTTTAAACCTCACCAAAACACGCGTCAAAGTTTTACATCAATTTAAAAAAACAATAAGTCATTGCAATCAGCTTTCTTGTGGTCATCTCAGTCCAGCGAACTGGTGGTTGTTGGTCACACACAGATACAGACACGCACACGTCAAAATTATAATTATAACACCCCGTTTTTGCGCCGCCCGGTGGTTATAATAATACAAAATATTGGTAGAATTATGCAGAATGCTTTGTAAATTTTTAAATAAACAATCTCACTGTGACCCCGGCCCTGACAACGACACGGTACTTATTAAGTAGTTAGTATTTTACGTCAGTAAAGAAAAAACAATAGTCAACTTTCACTTAATTAAACCGGGTATGTCACACAATAACATAATGTTTAAACTTTTCCTTTTGTTTGTATTGTTTTAATGTTTTTTTTTAATTACACTTTCGTTGACTGTCCTAATTCCTGTAGGTACGTCGTTTACAACAATTATCTTGTTAGCGTGTGTGTGTGTGTGTGTGTGTGTGTGTGTGTGTGTGTGTGTGTGTGTGAAGCGAAACTATTGTTCATTTGATTTTAAGGTTAGGAGCAGTTAAAACACATTTTATCATTGCCTTTTAAATATGATTGTAGGTAAATGAAGTACCATAAGAATTTTATCTTACTAGGTAATTGAAGAGGCGTCGAAAGGAATTTTGAACATAACTTCTTTTATAGCTAAGATATAAAATCCATACTCAATATTATAAATGTGAAAGTAACTCTGTCTGCCTGTCTGCTTGTCTGATACCTTGGCTTAATGACGATTGGATACGAAAAAACTATTAGGACACAGTGGTCCGATTTGACACTTATTGTCCACATAAGTATAATATTTAATTATTGCACACTTATTGAGTATAAGTGTGCAAATTAAAAAAAAACAATTAACTAAGTACTAGTAATTAGACATAGTTCGCATAATTTGCAGTTATAGTCACATCATTTAGCAACTCACTGAGGGAATTATAAGCTTTTTCCATCAGATCACGTAAGTAAGTGTTCTTTAAACATTGGCAGATTCTTGATATTTTTTGGAGTTTTATTACATAAGTCAATGCCATAAAAAATGAACTTATTTTTTGGCATTCTGATAACTAACTTTTTTTTTATCAATATACGTGGACGCTCCATGAGCTTGAATATGTTAGAGTTTTCTTTTATAAACATTGTAACTACACTTAAATTTAACACTGAAGGCACAGGCAACATTTTCAATTTTTTTTAAATACATCTGACATGGCCCTATCTAATTTGAGCCTTAAATAACCTTTTATTATCCGTAGAGTTCCCTCTGAAAATTACCTAATACCGAGTAAGAGCAAAGGCCACCGAATAAGGGGATTATATAAAATCAATAAGGGCATAATAAAAGGGGCGGACATACCACCTGTGTTACCATTTTTCTTCCCATAACTAAATGCGTATCACACAGGTAACATATACCTACCACAATGCTGCCACTCAGTATTGAAGCTGTCTTTTATTTTTTATTTTTAACATACAATATATATTAGGTACAGTCCGTGACACAAGTAGTTATCCAAGGATAACCTCATCTATTTTTTGTGCATTATAATATTTTTTTAAATCGATAATACTGAATATAAAAATATTTATCAGCGAGGGATTTGTAGGTACCTATATCTACTTTAAGTGTCGCGGACTGTATATAAAGAAATATTTTTCTTGTATTTATTAAAATAAAAATAAAATGTAAATGTAGGTAACATTTATCCCACACAAGAAAAATGCTTATCATATTTGCCCTGATAAAATAATCCATAAACAACTTTTAGGACAGGATAAGAAAATGATAAGCTTTGAGGCCCAGATTAAGCCCCATATTGAGTATTGCTCTTACCTCTGCTCTTGTGAAAATAGGTACCAGCTAGATCCTTTCGATAAAACTTGCAATTCGAATTTGTGGCATTATTGTTTTCGCACGGATACAATTTTATTATTCAAGTTGTATACACAAGCCTTCCTCGTTCATCGCCCTTCCCATAGTAAACCAAAATCCGTTGTGGATGATTTAGACATCGGACATACAGACGTACGGCTGGTTACCATCCTCATCTTGTCGAAATCCTTCTTTATCGGACCAAGCGCTTTAAACATTGATCCTTTATAATGCGTACTGCCAAGGTTTGGAACTCCCTGTCGGCGTCTGTATTTCCGAGCTCATATAGTTAACTCAAATCTTTTTAAAGTTCGAGTGAATAGGCATCTTCTGGGTGAGCTCGCTCCATCATAGCCATCATCTTCGCTACACAGTTGTGATGATGGCCAAGAGCAAACCTATCTCTAATAATAATAAAAAAAAATTAGCGCAGAAACAGACAGACGCAGAGAGCAACTTTGTTGTATACTATACCTACCTATTATTACAGTGTCGATAAAATTCATTCCGAACATGAACTCTGCAATGTTGTCAAAATCTCTAAGTTGAATGTTATATAACACGCGTCGTATCTGCCATATGAATTAATTATTACAGCTCAAGTCTACCATACAAAAGATAAGATAAGCGTTTTACGAATCATAGTTTAGCTACCATCGCCGGCTTGATTTACAGGTCACTTTTATAGGCTTATTAGAGTTTCGTAACCATTAGAGACCACCTAAGTAGTCAACTTACTTCATTAAGTAAGATAAGAGGTTTTTACAGAGCTTTACGCTAACGACCAAGATCGTCTTCGCCTGGAATTACTGTTATTTGACTAATTTTAATCGGATATGAAATTTCAAGTAATTAATTACTTAATACATTAAAATCGATCCAGCGTTAGCCGTTTACTTTTTAAAAAAAATATTACAAAAAATCGTCTTTTTATAATTTTTTTTATAAAACCATGATAACTCGACAAAAGCAGTTGTTAGCTTTAATGACGCAGAAAATGACTTTCTTCTTAACACGGACACTTTTCCAAAATGAACCCTTCAAAATAACCCTAGGCTTAAAGGAAAGAACTTAAATTAACAATACCTACCTCCTATAAAACCAACTTATACCTTACAGTAGCTATAATTTACTAGCTTTTGTGCATGACTTCTTCCGCGCCCCATTTTCTTTGCCGTTAAAACATTTAAGTATTCAATCTCTTTGAGAGTTATTTTTTTTTATTTTTAGATGATCCATCGGCAACAGTATTTTTAATTGATTAACCGTGTCTTTTGTATCCCTGACATTTATGTCTATGCAACTTTTCAAAACGATCGATTGAATATTTAAAGCGTGAGAGTAACAAACAAGTACCTAATAAACAAACAAACTCATTTCGCATCTATGCAATACTCATAATGTGAACATACTCATACACACATTATTGTACTTAACAGTCGTATTAATCGGATGTTATCAGCGTTCATTGACCGAAACCAAACAAACATGATTGCACGTCGATAATTCCACGTAGTTATAGTAATAATAATTTTCGAGTACAAGTCTTGCGAAATATATTATAGGATCGTACAGTCACAATTCTAGGCAAGAATAGAATAACTAATTAATGTCGAAGTCATGTCGTTCATCGTTTATGAGCTTTACATGTATGCCATTATGGTTTAGATTGGATTGTAAATATTTCATTTAATAATAGAAGTCTCCATTGTATGTACAATGTATATTCAGCTATAAATTTTATTGTAAGTAAATTAATAATTAAGTAGAAGTAGATAATTATGAATATTGACACAACCCGTAATTTTATTAAAACTGAACCAATTTTGAAATTTTTTTACAATGAAATTAAAATCAACAGTACGTCACGGTACGTCACGGCTTCGTACTGATGCAATTTTCTTCTGCAAATTATAATAAAATACAATACCTTCTTCGGTTATCGCTCTTTTCTTCAGTGAAAATCGCATCAAAATCGTTTAAAAGTGGTTTAGACCATAGAGCAGAAACAGATAGAAGCGGACAGCGAAGCGAGTAGCGACTTTATTCTATAAAACTAATGTAATAAATATAAATACATCTTATGCGTATTCATGGCTCAGTCACTGAACCGATTTTGATGAAATTCGTTTTAGTGATAGCTTGAAATCAATACTAGTAAGTATATATTTTGTTGATATTTATAAACTTACTTACTTCTTACTTTTTAGTACTTTATATAATATGCTTTTTGAAATTATGTAATGCAATAAGCTGTTCTTCTTTCACAATTTTTTTTGAGTCCGTATTAAAACAAAGGCTTCATTGTCCATGCCCATTGTGCTTGCTTATTTTTAGATGTTACATCATTGTAATCACGTGTTGAACTCTAAAATGTGGCCTCAATTATGTATGGGATGAGGATGAGGACATAATAAATTAACTCGTACGAATTCTACTGTTCTACATTCCTAGACAGTGAATCAGTAATGAACAATGAAACGGGAGCATTCCCAGGACACTGGACAAAGACAAAAATTTTACTAAAGTACTTCATTACTTTTGCCCCTTGACACCGGTAGCCACCTACCATCAGGTTGTAAAATAAAGCTAATTAAATTATATTTGTAATAAAAATAAATTAATAATGTAATAATGTATCACATTAAAAGTGTGCGTTGATCAGAATTTTGCGTCTGACAGTATGCCTTTAATGTGCCCATAATCTAAAAATTAATGCAGGTTTGCTCCTTACAAAAATAAGTGTATTTTCAGATTTTTGAAAATGAGCTAGCCACACTGAGAAATCTAACTCGAAAAAATAACACCCTGCACTCTTATGGCATCAATCGATAGAGTCCATCATCCGGATCAAGTCTCTAACAAACAAACGCGGTAAATTTAATGGAAGGAAAAAAGGAGATAAACCTAACTATCAGACAAGCTTTTTAAAATTGGAAAATATGTAGGTACTTGTGCATGGAGGTCACCTCTTTTGTGAGTTTGTTGCTTCGCAATTTAGGGGAGTAACTATTATAAGAATATGTAATCACGAAAAGAAAAATAATAAAACCCCGATGACCACACTCCGCTAGCGAAGTAGTTTTGATGAATAATATTGGCATATGATGGAGAAAAGTGCAATTAAATAATTCTAGAATTTTTAAACGTAACTTAGCTCAAGTTATTTAAATGTTTGGTTAATTAATAACAACAAAATCTACAATATCTTCCCCTTCCAAATCTTGCGCTGCGGCAGAGGATATAATTCATTCGTCACGTTACATACCAAAATGTACGGATAAATATTTCTAGTAGTTATTATGTTACGGGTAAAGTGCATTATAGTTATTTAAAATAATATTTTCAATTCATTATTCATTATTTCATCATTAGTGGTAGGGCCCTCTGCATTTCGCCGTCATTTTTTTGGTCTATCATTGAGTAAGGAAGTTAACCATGTAGCCGTTTTTACGTGAATCAGTAACAAACATCCATACTTCCTCATTTATTATTAGTAGGATAATAATAGTAGCATTTATAATAATTATATTAATAGCATATATAAACTTATTTTTGTAAAATATAATTGGCATATTATTATTAATATGCCTATTATATTATTAATAACTAAGTAGGTAGGTAATTTAAATATTAGACTAACTCGTTGGAATCACATAGGAAATAGAGCACAAAAAGTTTCAATACCATTCAGACATCTTTGAAATATAATAGAAAAACATGTTTAATTAACATAATTAAAATAACCCAAAGCCTTATACAGAGAAATGTTTCATACCTAATTCGAAATTTGCCCGTAGCATAAACAAAAACATAACAATAATGTATAGTACAGCTACTCGTTTACCAAATACTCGCTCCACATAACATATTATCTAATACGCGTTTCGCACAAAGAGGTAGCAAGTTGCCAGAGAGGTATTTAATTAAGCCGCCTTTAAATTCCCCGACAGAATTAACATGGTTCGCCCTCGGGGTACGCAAGACTACCTATTGTTTTCTTAATAATTAATGTAATTTACTAGTGAAACCAACGCTATTTACAAATATGATATTCGCTCTAATAGGCGATTGTAAGGGCACAAAACAGTCATTATAGATATATAGAAGACCCACGTGAAATAATACCACATATTATTATCCTATTGTGTGAGTAAAGTTAAGCTTCTCTCTTATCCTTTATTCTCTCCAGAAGCTTTTTTATTATAGTTGTTGGGTTTGTTCTTGGCCAGCATCCAGCCGTGTAGCGAAGATGAGGCCTAGGATGGAGCTAGCTCACCCAGAAGATGCCTGTTTACACGAACTTTGAAAAGATTTAGGTTATATGAGCTCGGAAATACAGACGCAGGGAGTTTCAAACCTATGCTGGGCAGTGCGCATTATAAAGGATGTTTTAAAGCGCTTGGTCCAAAAAAAGGATTTCGACAAGATGAGGATGGTAACAAGCCGTGTACTGCTGTCTGAATGTCCGATGGAAGAAAGGGAAAACCTATTATTGCTTGCGATGGTAGCCACTGTTAAGAGGATCATCACTAACATTACTTCATACTTATATTTAGGTTCAAGCTGAAAATATTATGACAAGCGCCATGCTATAGTACACAAGTTGGCTTCAACTTTCTTATTTAATTAAAAAAAGCTTAGAATGCGGTAATTAGTTATTAAACTTAATTATTAAGGTTAATAGTGTTAGTAATTGAAATTAACATTTATAAGATTTTTGTTAAAAAATAATTTATTCTCGAGTTTTGTGGAGAAAGGCGATTTCGTTTGAGTGAGACCTGAGGGCCTACTATCACCTCTTAAAGCGATACAAAAACGAGTGAGTAAACGAGATGGCGCAATACATGATGTAAGGCGACATCTCCCTCACTCAATCGTCTTTGCATCGCTTTAAGAGGTGATAGCACGGCCCCTGGGGTGTAAAATAATAGTCTCTCAGAGGCGACAAAACTCATCTGATAAAAGTATTTCTGTGCCTTTTTAAGTACCTATAGGTAAAATACAGTATTAGGGGATTCTGTTCTAAGAATTCTTTAAATTTCTAGTCGGATAAGAAAATTTCAAGTTAACTAACTATAATTACTTTAAAAATTAAACTGATCTTTAAAGTTAAAGTAAACAATTCCATTGACGACTCCAGGCGCCTTAACACTTATTGAAAAAAGTTCAAGTTGAAAAAAACTGAAAACGTACGTAGTTGTACATTTTTATAGTCACCCGTCAATATCACCTTCATTGAGAACATGGCGTGTTTCCAGTCCCCCTAGACTAGACTTTCAGTGATGTATGGGCTAAGTTGATAGTTCGTTAAACAAATGTGTCTCTGTACCGTCCCTATTGACTTTCATGGCGTATTTATAAACAGATCAATATAGTCTAAAAATAATTTCTTAACTTTCAAGAAAGTCACATGAGTAGGTACTCAATAGTAAAAAGTAGGTATACAATACATTTGTTACATAATTCTCACAGATATGTAAACTAACCTATAGCTTTTGGTTATTATTACAAAACATAGAAAGAAACGTTACTAGATAAATCCCATAATTCTCCTATAATAAAAAAAAACTTTCTATGCATAAGGTAGGGCGTTTACAAAATCCTTTAAAAGGTGAACAAGTGACATTTCTCTCGGGATATATACAAAGGTCTATTAAATATCGCGGTACAGTGTTACGGTACAACGCGTTTTAGGTTTCATTAATTCCTAACGTGACCTAAATTTAAAATACCTCTGTGTCCTATTTTTTTTTTGGGGTTGCGACAAGGCTTACCGCAGATACCGCCCAAAATAATCGCTCTATTACGCAAACAAAAATTTGAAATGATTAACGTCACGTAATACAGTAACTCTTCCTTCGGAGGACATTCTTCGCAGTTGCTCTTGTGATGAAACTTTATTTTATCATGTTGACCCAATACAGTTTGTCAAGCTGTCTACATAATTAAGTCATTTGCTGATTATGTTATTATGAAAAAAAAAATGAGTTTCTAGGTATGTTAACAATGTGTTGGGAATAGACAACATAGAAAACTATATGTACATACATGGACAACAAAAATTCTTCTTTGCTTTGCTAGCTTGATTCCAACCATAAAGAACGTCTCGTATGTTTTCCATCGTCTGGACCAATTAGTTTTCCATAATAGCTGCAAGCACCTGTTTAAATGAATTTAAAACTGACTACGAAACACATTTCACCGTGAAATCACCAATAAACTGCTCAACGAGCGCTATAAAACCAATAATGAACACTAAAGACACACATTACAGTCTAAATTGCCGTAACACGTAAACACGCATCGACATTAATATATTCAAATTTGGATTCCATTGAAACTCTGTTTGTACTTGTACTAACATTCTAAACTTTTATAGAACATGGCATCTTGAGTACCTTACTTGCTCCGCCAGTAACCTATGTCTGTCAGAAAAGCGTCGGTTTCGAAGCTTCATAAAAAGGTAGTAGGTATGATTCTTAACGAAACATTATAATAAAGTGTAAATCCATACTTAATATTATAAAAGCGAAAGTAATCCGTCTGTCTGTCTGTCTGTATGTCTGCTACCTTTTCACGCCTTAACTACTCAATCGATCATCATGACATTTTGCATTCACGTTGTCAGGGATGCAAGAAAAGACATAGGGTACATTTTGTACAGAAAAAAATACTGTTCCCGAGTGATAGGTATAATTATGGTGAGTGATGCATTTCGCGTAAGTATATTAGTTATTTGATGTGCAGACTGAACCTTTTATGAACTTGTACAAATTACTATTGTTGGAATTACGAGCGGAAACTTGATAACGAGAAAATTAAAAATGCATCGACGGACATATTCTGGCTGCGGTCGAGTCAACTTATCTTACGGATGCGACGAAGCAGAATATTTATGGATAAACTATTGATGTATACCATACTAGCGGCCCGCCCCGGCTTGGTACCTATTCTTTCTGAAAAATATATATCTAAAAGCCTTCCTCCTTCAACGCTTTTTCCATTAGTGAAAACCGCATTAAAAACTGTTGCGTACTTTGAAAGAATTAAGCGTACATACAGAGCGACTGGATCCGATTTTTTTGTATGAAATGTGACGTGATCGAGATAGATTTGTTCAGACGTTTGAAGCAATCCATTTCCTAGAATTCATAATTCAGTAAATTCCACAAATTCGATTGATGTGATTTGGTATACCTACTTACTTTTACTTCGGTGATATTTCCATGACATGGTAACCTTAACTTGATGCTGAAGCATCAAGAAGACTGCGAGACATCCAACTCCTCTTCAACTAACAGCAGATACCTATAGCGCGTTTGGGCTCAATAGAAAGTCTGAAAATTGCTTCCGTGCCAAGCCGTCGGCGTGTCGCTAGTAAAAAATATAAATTATGTAGGTACTATAATAAGTAAACGTTCAGAATACGGACGTAATTGTGGCGACCCCCGGCAACCAAACATGAACTTCTAAATTTATGTTGTGAGCGGAGAGTGCTAACGGCAAAGTTTGACAGCGGAGTCTTTTTTAACTTTTTTGAATAATAAATGCACAAAGTTATTTTTTATTTGCTCCGTGAAAAGAATAATAAACAAAACATCGAAAAGATTTTTGCCGAAATATGTTTATTGACAGTGGGAATGGCGTTTTCCGGTACACCGGCTAATGTGTTACTCTGTGAGATTTTAAAATTTCACTGTTGAAAACATTTAATATTCCAAATTTTAGGTCGTATATTTTGAAATCATCTATCCACCAAAACTAGCTTGTTGTTGTGACTGCCTGGATTAAGCTTCGAACTTCGGGCCTTATTAGATCTTCAGTCCACCTTGTGAGTGGATATTTCATGCTGCGCTTACCAGACCATGGTCTCAACTCAAAAACCTTTCAATCCCAGCAGCCTTCGACTTTGCGTACCATATTATGTCCTGCTCTTGGCACTTCAACTTACTAATCGGCCTGGTCATGTCTCTAACTTACGTACGTCAACGGATCTCCTGACTGACTCGATCTCGCAGAGTGACTCCGAGCATAGCCCTCTTCTCCGTAAGTCGTTGAGCGACGTTTAGCTTTCTTGCGAGGCCAATAGTTGGAGACCATGTTCTCATATATGGCAACAAACATCTTTGTTCATCGAAAAACATCGAAAATCTTTGTTTTAAAGCACTATAAGCCATTTTGGATGAGAAGATGTCTCGGAGCTTCCTGCCCTATTTCTACATTTACCAGGAGTAATAATGTATCCTGAATTTGTTCATATGCCTTTAATGCAAATATGTACCGAACAGTAAAAAGGTCAGTACTTAGGTATATCGAGATTTGTATATTAGTTATTTATTTTTATGTAAATTAAACGAGAAATTCAACGCTAAAAATGTAATAAAATGATCCGCAAAATAATATAAATAAAAGCAACATTCCACGGGAATCGCGGAACATAACATTAGCTACCGTTGCGCGTTGGAAGGCGAAAAACGGTGACAATCATTTTGCAAACAAATTGGGACTAAATATAATTATACTTTTTACTAATTTACTAATTTATAGTATCGCATTTTTATTCTCGTCTTGTAATTTTGATTTTATTTAGGTTAGTGAAAATTTTTTTCGAATTAAACTTCATAAGGTAGGATCTAGCTCTAGCTAGATTAAGGTAGAGATGCCTGGAATATAACGTTTGAGTAAGGATGCAAATGCAAACTTACTATAATTACACCAAACTCTGGTAACTTTGTACCTTAGTCTGGTCTAACGGAGGTCGGTGTGTCCTTGAACACGTGCTATGAAACAGAACGAAGAGCGCTTGCCGTTATTGTAACTACACTCGATAGAAAAGGATATATATAAAATTGCACGTTCTACCGCTTCAAACGGTTTTGTTTACTAAAAGTCCACGCGTATATTGAACGGAATGTATACATTATTGTCATATTGTAAAAAAATCGCTTTCCGCCTGCTATTTCTCACATGGATAGAGCGATAAACGGGGACGGCTAGCTAAGAAGTAAAAAGACAATTTCAAAATCATCGTCACCGCAAGGTGGAAAGAAATGTAATAAAATATAGGTAACGATGCAAAAGTCGGCTGCTGGCTCGGCCAATCCAATTTGAGCCGGATCTAGCCAGATATTACCGGTTGGAGCTGGAATAGGGTCGCGAAAAGTGGCCGTTGAGATTTTTCAACTTCGATTCTGTTTGCGAAACAGCAGTTCGCGTCGGTCCGGGTAATGGATTTCGATTTTAAATTCATTTAAAAGCACCACCACTGCACCGCGCACTGCGCTAATGAAATCCTTTAATTCGAGTCCCCAGTAATAGAGCGGAGACGATTCCAGCACAATTATTTTCACAATTACATTTTATAAATTAATTAAACTGACAGTTGAACCACAGAAAATTTAATTGAGTTTTTAATAGAATTACTCAATTCAGAGTAAAAAATGGAAATGATCAAAATTTGATAGTACAGAAAATGCTTGCATTGAGTCTTACAGCTTGGATTAGACATTTTGAATTTTCCTTGCAAGGTGATGAACCCTTAAGCAGGTAATATTTATTAAGAAAGTTATGTACCTAAGTAATTTATGAATTTTACTGAATCGCTTTTCAAAAGCGCTTTATACAACTTCTTAGAACCTCAACATTACAATATTTATAATTCAAATTCAATCCTGAAATTTCTTGGCTGAATGGGAATTTCGGGCATATTTTGGTACGTATAACAAACGCGCTAATAATGTGTAATTTTACTACCGAAATTTTGAGTATGCTGGTTCTTTGAGGAAGAACTCACTTAGCAATATCTATAAATCACCTCTATAAATGCTGTTTTTGCTAAATAACATAATAAATATGAATATATTGCGCACTGCCAAGGTTTTGAACTCCCTGTGTCTGTGTTTCTGATTCATATAAGCCAAATCTTTTTGAAGTGCGAGTGAATAGGCATCTTCTATGTTGGCTCGCTCCATCATAGGCTTTATCTTCGATACGTGACTAGATGCTAGCCAAGAAAAAATCCCATATTTAATACCCTTTTCCTGGATGAAAGGTACACCATGTCCTTTTTTGTATTGCTAACGTGTCATGCAAAATTAAGTTAAGGCGTAAAAGCATAACAAACATCGCATTTATAATATTGGTTAGGATAGTATGTCATATGGTAAGGCTTTAGGTGCGAAAGTTGATTAGAGAGAAGTAATAAGCCTCCAGCTGGTTCCGCTAAATGGGTTTCATATTACCCACACTGGAACATAAAATGTTTACCACATTTTATATGTTGTGTATAGTCAGCAAAACTATCTCAATTTCCATTTTGTGGTAAAAAGTCTCTTTTCTTGAAAGTATCTGAAAACGATTAATTTTTGTATCTAAAGTATAGGATGAATTATAAATAATTCAAATCTACAATAATCTATTTCCAATCTAATTAATCAACTGCCCATCCATAAAATCACACAAACAAATATTAAAAACACACATTTTTTAATAATTAAAACTCAAAATAGTAATAATATGTTAGTGATACTAATAATAATAGAACAAAAAGAAATCTATTGGATCTTATTCTAATGAAGTTAATGAATTTAAAGTTTTTGTTTTATTTCGGTTTACATTACCATTGGTCACAAAAACACAATAAAATAGAAACTCAAGGCCAATATGATGCCTATAATAAATGCATTTCTGGTTCTGGCTTCACGCGTTTTGTCTAGCCGTACTTGGCTAAGAAAAAGTTGTATGTCGTGAACAATTTCACTTTTTACGGCAGTCATAGATGATTCAAGGGTTCCCAGTTCCCACCGCTGAGAGTTTACGGTTACTTGGGCGGTTTATTGCGGTGCAAAAGTAATTTGAGAGCAATCTGACTGTAATGTATTTTGGCAATAAACATTTCTCTATTGAGATGTGGTGACAGAAAATCTACACTCTAAAAATTTCTACTTTGGTCGGACGAATAAATCCATGACCCTATCGGAATTATGGTCTCTCTTACTTTTATTCACAATTCATAAAATAAAATTTAAGGTCAAAGTCAAGTAAAATTTAGATCTAATGTCAAGAAATGTCAAGAAACTTATGTCTTACCTATGTCTACCTATCACACGATATCTAGATATAACTAGAGACAAAACATTTCACTAAATCACAACAAATAATTAAAAACGCCGTAGGATACTTTGGATGTATCCAAGGATGTGATAGAATACTTTGTCTATATATTTTTTAACAGATGAACGGCTGAGTCATTTTATCCTGACATATTTTTTTTTATTCGTAATTTTTGACAATTCATTAGGGAAAGACTTATAAGTAAACTGTCCATTTGTATTACGAAAATCAATCTCGGCGCCGTTCTCAATAACTTGGCATTGCGTATGCAACAACTTTTACGCAAGGATCTTGGTTTAAAAGCATTATAAATTCAACTCGTGCAACAAATGAAGCTCGTTGACTAACTTTTTAGAGTAAAAATTTATTTATAAAACTATATTAATTTACAATGGTTTCTCTTGTTTCAGGTAATTCATAGTTTTGGAGCCTGATTAGAGCAATGGACGACCAACCAAATAGTCGTAAAACTGGGATAAGTTTTACACTTACTAACTGTTGTTAATAAAAGATATATCCGTCCTATACTGTCGCCGAAGCTTTTTCATAATAATAAATATGTATAAAGAGCGAAATATGTAGGTATACAAATTATTATTGGACAATACATTTTTTTTTTTTTCAAAACGATAAAATATAGTTTTGGCTCATAAAACTGCAGTGGTCACAAGTACGAAACGATGTTCATAGAAAGTTACATTCTTTTGAGCTATAGATGAGTATTCCAGGAACCGACCCACAAAAGGTGTAGGTAGACGATATTGTTTCTAGATTTTTTATGGCTCAAATGTTTCCGCTCAGAACTGCAACAAAAGAACATTGGCATTTGCCAAGTGGAACAAACGAAGAGCGGACTTTTAAAGCTGTTGCCTCTGCCACTAGACCACACCGACATTGAAACATAAGCCGTCTCACTTTGAAAGAGAATAATAGTACTGGAAACGAAGATTTATTGTCGCCGTTGGGTTCACACTGAAAACGCTTTATTTAGCCTACAAGCTGGATGTTGTTGGCTTCGTGCTAACGAAAAAGAAAACCAAATTTATTAATTTAATCTTAAAAGGATTTTATACCAGAGATATACTATTTCGTTGGATTATACTAGCACAAATCTCGTATAAAGAACTGATATCAAGAAAGGTGGTGACGGGGATGTGTAGGCTTAAATGTAATAGTGTCACGTGATTTTAAATAAAGGGTTTATAAAGGGTGTATTTGCTTCGGATTGTAAAAATCAGGGAATCAGGAAATAGCAAAGTTCTTTATTTACTTATTTTTACTTCTAGAACTGTACACTAAATTTACATCCTGAAAAGTGTTGCTTCCATTTAGTCCGAAAACGGATAAACAGATGAAATTTTGTATTTTTTTTTTTGTAGTACGGATAGTCTCAAAAGGGTTTTAGGTTTTTGAAGTTATTTGATACTAGCTGGTAAGATAATATTATCATCGAAATAATATATCTCTTGCATTCAAGTTCGCTGAATATTGTAGGTTAGTTTTCTTTTATTTATGAGTAATATAACACCTTTTTTTTTTTTTTTTGATGAGGAGTAATCCGCTTACAGATTCCCTACCGCTGGCTAGACGGAGGGATATGTGGGGGTCGCCCAGCACCTGATCATAGCGGCACTGGGAATACCCACTAAAACTCCCCGGTGCCTCCTTGCCCTGTGAGCGGAGTGAAACGGGTTCTGCCAAGGCACCAACTCCGATCCACCCCAGGGCAGCCTAGCCATTGCTGGCTAGACTAACGCCAACGGAGGATTGCCCGGAGACACCCAGGCAATCCCCAGACGGTGGGACCTTGTGCAGGCACACACGGTTAGCCAACCATGTGCGCAGGTCCCCTAGGACATTTGAAAACGAGCTAGATATGCCCGCCTTCTCCTGCCCAGCCGCCTGCGTCTGAGGGAAGCGAGACCTGCCTCTTCCTCTCGCTCCCTCTCAGCTGCCTCCTTCTGCGACATTACAAATTCGCAGAAGGAGGCAACCGCTTTCCAGGTGGTCTCACTGTCAATCATGGCTTCAACCATGCTTGGCAGTGAGACGTCTCCACCACCCAGCGCCACCTCCAGCTCCCGGCGCTGGGGACTCCAGGCCGGGCACACTTGGAGTGTGTGCTCGGCCGTGTCGTCAGGGTCGCCGCAGTGATGGCACCGCGGCGACTCCTCCCTTTTTATACGGTGCAGATAATGACCAAAGCACCCGTGTCCGGTCATTATCTGCACCATATGGAAAGTGAGGCCACCTCGTCGGCGCCTCACCCATTCCTCCAGCACCGGACGAACCGCGAGGATCGTCCGGTGACCAGCGGTGGGGTTGAGGAGTGCCTCACCCCAATCATCCATGGCTGAGTAATATAACACCTGACATCTTCATTGCTGTGACGAACCCCTCCACGACGACAGTGGCTCTCAATTTTTTAAATATTTTTACATGATCCCTCTGAAACCTAAAATTTTTCCAGAATAAAAGAATCCAATCTGTTAATCCAGGTAATAAACTATCTGTGTGCTAAATGTGATCCACATCCGTTCAGCAGTTTTTGCGTGAAAGAGTAAAAAACATCCACCCATACCATCCATTCATCCTCCCAAACTTTTGCAAAAGTAGGATTCAAAATGTGCTAAATGACAAAATGATACAAAAAATGTAGTTTGTCTCAACCCTAATATATACCTACTATAGGTAATCGCACCACCACGCAATAATATCGATCGAGCAAAGTTTTTATTGCGCTGACATTACGTGAGAAGGGTAAAATGGACTTCTATTTTCACGGTGAAATAACAAGTTTCTTGTCATGGGAATTTATCATTTATATGTCATGACAAGTCATTATAGACTTGGTATTTTTTAACTTTGATTGTATTTAAATTTTCGTCAATTGTTTAGCTTACTCCATTCACCTAATATGGTTATTTCATAACAATTTCATTACTTACCTATAATTTTAAACAAACATCCAATTAATAATAAGCAAGCTATGTCTTATTATTAATAAGACAATTATTATTTAATGATCCAGGTAGAATTATTGTTTGCTTTTAGATGCTCTTTAGATTTGCACACCGCTTGTCGGTTGAATATGTGGACATTATCTATTTTGATTAAAATTAACAACAACTTATGTATATAACCACATTCAGCAAATAAATTATTTTTCCGTCTTTACTTTCGATTTGTCTGGGAATTCTTTTTCACAGAAACTTTTCCAGAAGCATAGCCAACAAAACAGTAAACACCCGTATCCCTCGGTCGAGTTGTGATTGAGTTCCTACAAAATATAACAAGAAAAATCCTTTCGATTTTTGTCCAAATTTTCCAGCTGTCCCGGGCAAATTTTCCTTACCTAAATAGTTTGTAATAGGAATTACCTAAAATAGTTTTAATATAGGCCTAATCTTACTTTCTCTCTTCCCATCGTCGATCGACTAGGTATCGATCGCCGCTTCTCATGTATTATATTGATGCGCTCACCAACAAACAGAATTTAATTTATTTATAGCTATAAGCTTTCTCTCTCTCTCTCTCTCTTTTTCCATCCGTCTATCAGGTAGAGAAAAAACAGTTTTCTCATTTGTTTGAGTTTTTTTTTTATTTCAGTTGCTATTGCCGAGCTATATCTATAACTAGCTATCTATAGCTCTATACAGTTATGTATAACTACTGCACGCGACAAAACCGAACTAGTGATACTACACCAATATAGCCTATAATGTTCCTCTTTAAGTTTTTTAAGTTTTCAAAATAGGTCCGGAAGTTTTTGAGTTTATTCATTACAAACGAAAAATACAAAATTCTCTTAAAACATTAGTATAGATAGATAAATGAGGTTCTGTTATCAGTGTTTCTTTATTTATTTATTTATTCAGGCAAAAACAGATTATCTTACAAAACAATAAGACCTCTGTATTACCATGGATTAAATAAAATTATTTACAAGCGGCGGGACAAATGGACACTTAAAAACGAATACAACAATAGCATCAATAATTTTGTGTAACAAGTAGAAATATATCTAGATATAAATTTAATGTGAATTTAGCCTTTTCGCCTGGAATGAGCAATAACAAGCTAGCATCGATTAAACTCCCTGTCATCTAATTTCCATTCTCTAATGGAACTAAAGGCTTGAATTAGCATTGGAAAGCGATCCGATAGTTGAACCCGGAGCTGGATTATTTTAAATCCCATTTAAATATCTCTTTATTCAAGATATTCAAGACAGATGCAAAGTTTGAATTTATTTATATAAATTACTTACAAATAAATATAAATAAATACCTAGTACTTTTCATTTTTATACTCTTGAAATTTCCACTGTCCCTCATTCCCACTAGGGTCAGTCATTGGCTTGGCGTTGGTCAGTTTTGGCTTGAAGTCGGTCAGTAAAGACGATATTATGAGTATAAATTATACTTACTTTAATAGAGCAATTTATTATAATAATTATTATATTCCAGATATCTTCTATCTCTCATTCATTGCAACTGGTTAGTCAATGAGACAACAAGGTTCTAAGCACTAAGGTGTTTCCACGTGGCTAAAAATACCTGCAGGGCCGGCAGCGCAACCCTTGGTATTGCTTGTGTTAGCTGGTGACGGTAGCCACCTACCATCAAGTGGAGTTATCTTGTATTTTTATATTTAAATATGTGTTAACGGTGTGTTAAAACACATACCTACTCTAATATAACTAAGTACATCAAATTTTACGCTGTAAAACTCAAAAATTCCTCTAACATCTCTCGCCGCCCGATATTGCGAAAAGCGAGGCAAAACTTTTTTATTTCATTTTCAGCACAAAGGTGTTCCCGAGTCCAAATTAAACAAGTTGTATGTGGACAAGTGAGTGCTTTTACCGGAAACCTGACTTTATATTGACGTCAGTACGATCTAAAATTCAACGGTGAATATAGTGCATTATAAATATTTGTAACATTTAAGCGGTAACGTTATTCGGTGTTCAATCAATGATGAAGTCAAACGGAAACATTCGTTTTTCTGTTATTTCTGTTAAAACAATTATGTAATCACGCGCAATACGGGCATGTTCAAAAGATATCATTACTATCATACACACTACGTTTCACTCTGCTTTAATAAAATATTCATATTTTTATAATTGTAATACCTACAGATAATGCTGTTATTATACTGTTATCGAAACATGATTTTTTTTCTAAAAATAGATAGCTTTAGTTATATAATATGAAGAATTATGGGTAAATTTTAACATAAAATTCTTTCATTATATAACCTATGCATACACAAATTCATGCAAAAACGGAGAAACTCGGAGAACTCTTTCTTCAGTTGACCAAATTTTGTAACCACAAAATAAACAGTAATAATTTCTTGTAAGAATGTCGCCATCCTCCTCAGAGTTAACCTTCCGTTGAATATTTTATAAAGTGCGGTAAATTACTGGGAGATATCAAGGCCTTTTTGTCCTTCGCGCGACCCAAGCGGTCGCTACTACTAAAGTAATCTAATCTTGTATGGACATAACCATTACTTGTTCTTGTCCAACTACAGTTTGCTGTAGAAGAAAAGTGGAGTATTTTATAAAACGCTCTAGCGAGGAACCTGCTTTGGCTTCGCACGGACGCAATTCTTTTCCCTTACTAATATCTCGTTTGGTGCTGTTTTAATTAGTGAAAACCGTATAAAAATGTGGTTGGGTGGTTTTTAGGATTTAGCGGATATACAGAAGGATAGACGCGGAAAGTGACTTTTTATACTATTGTAAGGACTAGCAGTGCCCGCGACTTCGTACGCGCTTGGTTATAAAATAGCGCGTCAAGTGGACCGTTTGCCGTCCTGCAGATTTTTACATAAAAAAAAAACTACTATAAAAGACGTGTAATTTTGCTTACAAAATTATAAATTTCAAAAATAGGACTGCTATGAAATTGTACCTACATAATTATATTTACGTTATAATTTTCCTTCTATAACGGTGCAAAAAGAAAATTCGTCTCTGTATTTCCCTATTAAACATATTCTGGCTGTTTCAGTAATGTATAACGACGTTTTAAAAGCAAGGAAGCCTCTTCTATATTTTCCGAGAATCGTGCTAAATTAAAACAGACAAGATTATGCTAAGACATATCGGGATACATTTCGGGCTTCCGAAGAAATATGTATTGATCTTTTATTGTTCTAATCATAATACATAAATAATAATGTATTTACTGTATTTATTTACAGAGACTCTAATGTACGCTCTTATGTATAAATCCCCTAAAAACACAAAGGTTATACTAACTAGATGCTAGCACGCGACTTCGTCCGTGTAACTTTATAAAATATAGCCTATGTTACTCGGTGATAATAGGACTGAAACAAAAAAAAACTAGCTTTTTTAAATTAGTATAGGCTTCACAGAACTAGTCGTTAGGCTCAAACTAAGCACTATTTATACTTTCACTGTGGGAACCTTATAGGTAGGTACTAAGACCACCATTGGAAAGCCTCTTTTATCAATATCAATATTGTTCAGTGTCTCATCAAAAGTTCTAAAATATTTTCCGCTATGTGTTCAAAGTATGCAAATACAAATGAGTTTCTAAATATTCTCAGAGAAAATTTAATATGAGATGGTGCGTTCTTTAAAACAATTTCACAAAGCAGGCATGTATGTGCTCGTACGCTCACATCATACTAATATATAACTTCGCTTTTGCTTAAGGAGATTACCTACGCCAATGACCTTAAGTATTTCACTGCGACCTTTGTATGAAACATTAGTCAAATATCATCTGATTTGTGGGCGTTCATAAAATTTTATCATAAAAGAGAAAATAATTTTGTACGTTTTTAATACGACGTTCAAATTTTAAATCGTAAATATATGTTTTAAAGTTATTGAGCTGAGCGCAAGATGATCTGTGTACTACTGTGAGCAGGCGTTACTTTATTTCTACCTCATCAAATTTCTACCAAATCGGTGTAAGATTTTTTTCTAAAACATAACGTTTGCGGTTCTATAGCTTTTTAAGTATATAAATTTGTATACAATTATAAATACTGTTTACATGCTGTTTAGTTTTACAAAAAAGATTTTTGTAATAGAAGGAGTAAGTATTCTAAGATAAAAAAATATTAAAAGGAATAGAATAAATATACATTGCGATGGTATCAGCAAAAAAGTTGAAGTGTATACAGAGAAGGGAAGCCAGCAAAAGTTTGAATTGCACTTGTTAAGACAAGTTGCCTAATTGTTAAGGAAGTGAACGTGAACCGAATTGCAAACAAAACGTTCTTTTTTTGAAAACAAATTCAATTAACTTTTAATGGTAGTTTCAGTGGATTTTCCGTTTGAGGATAATCCCACCTATTGTTATTGGGGTAATAATGGTCTCTATAAATTATTGAGTCCTGATAGTTTCACCATTCATTTAAAATTCCAAATATAAATTCTTTTTTTCAAAAAAAGATTAGTTAGGCCGACGGTTGATGGTACCTAGGTGGTATACCTATACCTCAGAACAAGACACTAACCTCAGAACCTGTGAGGTTCTAAATACAAAAATTCTAGTGGGATCATTTTTTTTTTTGCTTGATTTATTGAAAGTGGTGGATTATTCCAGGAAATGTTATTTTTGCAGACAGGTACAAAGAAGAGAGACGTATGTCTGAAAGTTTGCGAGGCACATTGTAGGCTTCAATAGAACAGAATAAAAGGAAAGAGATTACTTACATATTCTATTGAATTCCTTCTATTCTATTTAAAATCAATACTTACGTGATTAATAGTATTTTTAGTTAATAGCCAAACGTTTAAAACAGTTATTTGACTGTTTATTCGTAGCTAAGGGCATTAAAAGTGCTAAGGCAAAAAAAACGTGGGGTCAACAAAAAAAACTTTAATTAATAGTTAAAGAGTAATTAAAATTTAAACCAATTTGTGACATTTCATTTCACAGATGAATTCACTTCAAGCCGAATAGTTTTTAGGAATAAAAAGTTTGATTCGTATTCGCGAAATCAAGCTGAAGCGCTATCAATTTGTTTTTACAGATATATTTTTTATTTGGATTCCAAAATCTCTATTTTTACTCTATATTGACTATATACTCTATATTAACTCATCTCTCTGACCAGGTAGTGTCAGAGACTGTTTAAATTAAATAGAAATGAAAAAAATCATGGGTTGAAATTAGGTGACTTACGTTAGGGAACCCTTATATTAAATAATTATTATTATTCAATTTCCGTTTTAGGCTTTTCAGAGCCGACATAGTATTTTATTTCTTTATCTAATTGTAATCCAACACATATACGATTGTCAGTGCTACGTCATACCACACCACTGTACATTAGGTCATAGTCAACTACATCTAGATGACTTTAAATTTATTTAGACACAATTTTCTAGAGTAATTTAAAAAAGATGCTCATATTTTTAATGGCGCTGCAAATTCTTAAATAGGAACTCTTTTGTGTCCTGTTTCATAAAAATTCATCATATTTCCATATAGCACGTAGGATCTCTTTCAATCCGTAATAAGACCACTCCATTGCGCAGCGTTCATTCAAGTCGCGAATCCACTAAGTACCCCACGCCAAGCATTCCACGGTACATGAATGGAATATTATTTTTTAAGCCGTCTTTTATTACGCGTAATTCTCCCGTTTGGTTAGCTTTTGTTTCCTGCCTGGTGATGAAATAAACCCTATTTGATTTTCAAATGAACATTTATAAGATTTTAAGGCTGGGCAGCTAGCGTTATTGAAATTACAATCCATCTTGACCTCTGAAATACTTGCATTCCGCTTAAAATTTAACAGCACTGTTTTCTGCCTGAAAACTAGAATAAATCGATCTAGATAGATCGAAAAATAGGCTCTTACATAGGTACTCACCAGAAACACAAAAATGCTATAAATCCTCTGGGTGATGGGGTGCCTATTTTATATGAAGTCCCACTCGTGGATCGGGAATAATGAAATATCACTGTCCCATCACTAAAACTGTTTATCAATTTTTTTTCGAAAGAATTTACATACATCATCTTGCAATAGTTTTTACCAGGTAGAGTAACTTAAGCGTCATTAAAAGTAGTATTAACGTTTTAAAGAACATGCTATTCCGAGTTACTGTGAAGATTTCAAATTAAGTAGGTATATTATTATAATGGGTGAATATTGTAAAGGATGCAAATTGCATGCAGCTACCTTTGTATGTTTTGTTTGTGCGGCGCTGTGTTCGGTCCATTAAGAGAGCACTTGCAAGCAGACGTGACGTTGCATCGGAAAAACATTAACAACAGTTGCATTTGCACGTTGTACAGATTTTGTTACCCTTTTTCTTACTTCAACAACGTTCGCCTCGTACAAAACTATTGTGATAAAGAGAGAACGCCTGTCGACATTAATCTCTGCCAATTGTTGAATGAACTGCACACACTAAATGCACCGCATTTTAGTATGTCTGTCTGTGCGCTCTATACAAAGTGAAATTGTATTGTAGTCTGTCTTTTATATGTATCTGCCTTATAACTTTAAACGAGCAATTCGTGTATTGTTTTCTGTGGTACAATTTGAAGTCGCGTCTGTCTGTGTAGCTAATTTAACTCCTCCTTAACCATGCGTTTGATTTTGATGCGGCTTTCACCGTCAGTTTGATAATTTTTATAAATATACTAAAACTTAATTAAGTTTTACCTAGGCGAAGCCGGTAGCGGATCCCTTAGTATTATAAGTGTACATATTATTTCTCGTATCTCGGAAACGGCTCTAACGATTTGTACCATAAGAATGGCTAGACCGATTTTATAGGGATAAACAGGGGCCTTACTATCACCTCTTAAAGCGATGCAAAGACGATTGAGTGAGGGAGATGTCGCCTTACACCATGTATTGCGCCATCTCGTTTACTCACTCGTTTTTGCATCGTTTTAAGAGGTGATAGTAGGCCCTCTGGAACGGTTTGTATAATAAAAATTTTAGCCCGGGCTAAACCGGGAGTGGGTAACCCGGACTAGTAGTTAATAAATTAGATAATATTCTGAGATAACTGAGCCATAAAAATTGTATTATGCGTACATTAGCCCGAATAAGTTCGTGTCATATTTGTACCATATAAAATGCCGTACCTACCTCTGCCTATTATAACACCGTCCGTTGCTTTCACGGTGTACGTGTTCGTTCAACTGTGAACAAGTGAATATGCACGATGCCAACCTAAGCAAGCCAATATGAAACGCACCCTTCCAATGCTAACGTTTGGAAATTTTCAGATTGAATTTTTGCAGGAACTTGAATGACACGGCGATTGGGCGCTCGCTAGACGTAGGAATCTCTCCTATAAAATTTAAAATGGCGGAATTTCTTTGTAAAAGCAGACGCTATTATGGGGTCGACGTTTTGTGTAAAACACTTTATTTAAACTCTATTTGAAAATGCTCAACAAAAACAACTATATTTTAATAAATATTATGTGCCATACGTTCACTTAAAGAAGGTTAAAAACCTTTTTTAAGTTTTTTAAGAAGGAAAATAATATATTTGTTAGATAAATATCCTGGATAAGTGTATACAGTTTTTATCGTGGCTTCATACTTACTTTCTCCTTTGCTTTCAAACTATATTAATTAATAACAAACTTCATCGAAATCATGTCAGTCTAGTCTGGAATACTACCGTTATGCGTTTAACCTATCCCTACTAAGTATCCCCACTGGTAGGCATAAGTGTAATTTTTTCCACTTATCCTTCTAAATATTATCTCTAGTTCTATTTACATAAAATAATTGCCTGTAATAACTTCACGTAAATATGATACAAAGTACGTAGTAAAATAAGTAGGATGTAAAAAGTATAATACACTGTAATATGTACTATGAAAACAAATTTTACATATTTTTTTATGAGTATTAAATAAATATTGTTACGTTTCTTTTATTTGCATTTTCTAATTTCTAACTGCTACGAAGTACGCTACGCGACATAGACCCCCGAGCTTGTAGTGTCTACAAGCTTTGTTTGTAGTCTTCAATAAATAAAAAACGTATAAATAAAGCCATTCTTTAGTAATACGAAATTTGTGTTATTCATAGATAACATTTATGGGTTAAATTATGGGGGAGGCCTATGTCCAGCAGTGACGTTGATAACTATTGAATTGAATTGAATTGAATTGAATGTCATTTTTAAATGTAATAATATCTTTGGTATGTGTACAAAATGTTATTTCATTTTCTTTGATGTAAAATTGAAATTAAATGTAAATATTATACGCGCGCCCTTCCGTTTTATGATATTTAATTCGCCGAAAGAGAATTTGGAATCATTAATCAACATTTATATTACCTACTTTCGGTGTAAATTTAAGATCTTTTTATAGAAATAAAATTCAGGGACTTTAGTCACCGTAGGTACAGTGAGTTTTAGTATTACCATTATTAATAGTATGTTTCTAGGAAGCATTTCTATGCCAATATAACCAATAGAGATTTAATTATCACTCGATAGCTAAATGATCAAAGGTTTTTTTGGTATATATGGTATATTCGAATTCGTTGGATATAATATGTACCTACATAAAATACGTACAAAGGAAATATTACTCTTAACGTATAAATCACGTACAATACACGGCCATGTCTACGACACAGCCACATCCCATTTTTTTGTTGTTGATATAATACAGTACACAGTAAAAGGTCCCTCCTATGTAAACCAAAAACCGAACGATGTCCACTTAAGTAATAAACCCACAAACAACATTAAACAAACTTAATATTAAAATGAGGACCATTAGACGACATAAAGGAGGGATTCCGGCGAATGGCCGGAGGGCGCATTAGGCGAAATAAAATAAAATATTTAAAGTTGAGGTCCTTTGTCACAGTTAAACAACCAACTGCCATTAGAGAGGAATTCGGCTTAGGGGATGTTCACATGGGACATCTGTGTATTTCTATCTGTATCAGCCTTTATAATTTTACATGTATTACGCCTTTAGAAAACTGTTGCAGTTTTGGTCCCTCACCTCTGGGACTATATGTGTAATTTGCTCCAACTGAAAAGATATGATAGTTTTTATTTTGAAGCCGGGCGAAGCCGGAAGCGTGTAGTTAGTGTAATATATTTCCTCACGAAGCCTTTACCGTATTACGAACGAGCGATCACAATTTCATATCTACTAGGAAATAATATAAAGCAAAAAATAAAAATAAAAAATTGCGTTCGAAACATTGTATACCTACATGTAATATATAAAATTATTAATAAAAACAATAATATTTATGTAGGTATTATATGTATTATATTATATTTTTATTTTTATAGTTATAATATGCATTATATTAAATTAATTGCAACAAACACTAATACACACAAGCGCACGCGTTTCACAGGACGTGTTTGTGTTTATGATCGAATTTGGACCACTGGGCGTGACCTTTAGTAATATTATGTTTTGTGACTTGCGGCGGTAATGAAAGTTCAATAAAAATTCCCGTTCAAAAGCTGATGCCCTGTAGACGCCGCCTATCGAATAGGGTGCTCGAGCTCTCAGCGTCGCACAAGTCGTTTGCGACCGTAAACTTTGCCAGTTTACAATTACAGGTGTTTTTGTTTGTGAATTGTTTTAAATTAGCTTTATTTTGTTTAAGGTAACTCACCGAGAAAACGTTCAGTAGATGCGGAGTTCTTAGCAGAAGATTGTCATTTATTGAGTGAGAATATTGTTCAAAAAATTATTCTGTGATATATTTATTTGTTAAATTCACATGACTCTATTTTAATTTATAAAATAAATCTCGAAATGTATTCAATCTAAGTACATTCATATTAAAATCAAAAAGAAAGAAGCCCCTTAAGAAATTTAAGATTTTTTTAACTATGTACGTACGTTGATATTGGTTTTGTTGAAAGTAACTATGATGAAATACTTGCAGAAATATTTCACACTGTGCATTACGCAATTTATTCTAAATAATATATGCAAGGCACCATTTACTTCCGAATCTAAAGCGTGAAATATTGTCCCACGGGAACTTATTATCGGGGTAAAGAGTTTTCTTTCATTTTTAATCAGAGGCATGGATTTTATTAGTATGCCAAGTAAAGTTGTATGCATGTTTTACAACGTTAATGAGTAACAAGCGTCCAAACATCTTCACAATCTTTCAACAAATCCGTAAGCTTATAAAATCATTGTTTTGGCTGACTATCAACGCACAGTCAAAACTACTCGATCTAGAAAGCTCAAATTTGGAATGTAATACCCTTCATCCATCCACATTCATAACCATTTTTATAACCTGCTATGAAAAAGTATGTTGTAAGCATCCTAAAAGAATTTTTAAAGATTCCATCTCAGTACGAACCCGGGGGCGGGTCATTTGTAACAATATTTATAACACTATGATAATCTATTTAATTAATAACAAAATTATTGTGTTAGATATATCTATGTATATATATACCCAAGAGCTTCGTGTCTATTAACAAAGAGTAAAACAACAGGACACTAATTCAAGTCTTATCAGTACAGATAGTTGTTTTCCATTGTTAGCAGAGATTCCCTTCTCTCCCGATTATGTACAAAGTAATTACACGGAACCAAAGGGAATGTTAAACGGGAAGAAACAAAGGGCCGCCAAATCAGGTAATGGGCGAAACGTTGCTTTAATCCTTAGTTATATCCCGGACGCCCCCCGTTTTATCCGCAAGGGCCGTAAAGGGCCGCGCTTACTCGGCTTTCGGCTTGTGAGATTTCTTTACACGCTCAGTGATATGACCAAGTGTGATGCCTGTGTGATGTCACATTAACTGAGACTGTGTTTTGAGTTATATACAACGTATTTGTGTTATTTTTTAAATTACGGTTTAAAAAAGGGAAAGCCTTAAACTTCAGCAATTGAAAAATGTTTGGTGTATTCAAAAAATTAAAATGCAATTGTCAAAACATGTAGGTACTATGGATAAATGGACGATTTAAAGCATAAAATTATTAAACAAACAATAAATAAAACAAATCCTGATTTCACGTTATTGTGTTGTGGAACAAACATACAAAATTTCGCATTCGTCATATTATTAGGATGATAAGATGAAAAATCAGCGTTTGTTTTTAAATTAGTTGTCTTTCAAATCTTTCAACTTTTTAAATTACTCTCATTATTATAACTTGAGAAATATAGTTTAAGTAGGCATATACAAATACAACATAGATACTTAATACACAAATGTATATAAATATATCTGTGTAAAATATAAGTTTTGTTTCACAAATGACCAAGACTAGTATCCGGTTCGAAGGACCAAGATTGGACGATTTAACGTCCAAAGCTAGATCCGCCGGAAATTACTAACACGGGACCGGCGACACCCTCTACTAAAGAGAACGCCCTGCTCCACAGACAGATAAGGCTATTGTATTTCAAAGTTTGCATTTACTTTAGCGGATATATAGGATAATGTCTTTTCAATATCCCCGTAATTTTAACTTTTGTTATTAATATACTTTAAATTTACTATTTAACTATGTCTCTTGTCTGTGAGAAAGCTCCACGTAGCTCTGCGAGCTTTGTAGAGAACTTTCTGGTTACTATGCAAATTCAAATCAGATTTGACAAACAAGTCACCGACAAAACTCAAGACGATTTGTATCTAAATGTATAATGGTTAAAGTATAATTAAATATATTATAGTTCAACTAGTTCTGTCGTTTCCATTTTTATCTTGACATCTTTACTGTTATCGCTCCTCCATTTACTGTTATATCACAACGCAGTAACTTTTTAACTGATGATCCTGATCGACCCGAAGTCCATTACACGAATTGTTTGTCGATTAAGAGATAGGAAAATGGATTACAAATTGCTTTTTCGCTTTTACATACATTCATTAAATAACAGAATTGTGTTTTTTTAAACCACGTACTTTTTGTTGATCCATTAAACATAGGTGTATAGGATTTATTATACTGTATTGATTATATAACCGAAATGTATAATATTTTTTTAAACCACGCGATTTTATTGATCCATTAAACACTGATTAAACATAGTTGTATAGATTCGCAATAAAACAATTAATGGCTAATTAATAAATGGGATAGACAGTACCTATACATTTTTGAATAAATCGAGTTTCCCTAAGAAAATCAAGATGTCTATTATCTATATTATTATGTTTTTTTAGACTACGAAAAAAAATCATTTTTTTTTATATAATGTGTGAGAAGCACACATTATATTTTTTTTATATAATGAGCTCGGATTCACATGGACGCAAATTATATACATACACAAACCTCTCTCGTTTATCAATAGTGAATTTTTTTTAAATTAAATATAATATATATATATAAGTTTTACATTTTTTCAAGTGAAATTTCCGTCTGACACTTCTAATTCTCTTATAATTTAATTTATTTTGTGTTTATTATTAATTTCATACATTTCAAAATCAAGCTCAGAATAGAAACAATTTTGACCAATCCCGAGATGAACTAAACGTTCCGAAAACATACAAATAGTGAACTAATCACGAAACTAATAATAAGCCAAAGTTGAATCCACAGCCAATGCTGGCATTAGATTAATTAATATATTAGACGACGATACGTCCCAGACGGCTAACTTTGGGAGGAGGATTATAGCCTGCCCGACATATTCAAGTGCAACTAATATATTTAGCTATACTACGCTTTATGGATTCATAGTAATTATTGTACACGTATAATTTGTTTGTTTAAATGTGACTAGCTGTGGCACGTTAGTCAAAAGAAAAAAAAAATTGTAGTTCAGCTTCAACTCTCTTAGTAGATAGCTCAGATAACCTTCATTTTTTAGTATAGATAGACTTTTGGAACTTGATTATAATCTTCTAAACTCACATGTTTTCTTTAAAACGTACAAGTTTTCTTTAAAAAATTAGCTGTAAGTAATGTTCTACTGCAATCGTCTGATAAGGAATTGCACTGCTTGTTAGTGAATGTATAATACAACTTATTTGAAACACCTGGACCCACGGTTTCGGTGCGACACAAACTTGTCCGGGCATTTGTAAGGATGCTCACCAATTTGTAGAACCGCGTCTAGGACTGAAGTAAGTAATAATCATTATTCACTTTGCAATATCTCAAAGTGATCATTCACGAGAACATTTTACTGAAAATACAGAACATTTTGCAAATAACATACTTCTTATTCTTCTTCTTATGGTGTCACTTCTCTACTAAGTTT
This sequence comes from Synanthedon tipuliformis, assembly GCA_947623395.1. NCBI lineage: Eukaryota > Metazoa > Arthropoda > Insecta > Lepidoptera > Sesiidae > Synanthedon > Synanthedon tipuliformis. Next base: position 10,550,100 of record OX392415.1, on the reverse strand, counting down.
GGAGACCATCATGGGAAGCTGTTGCAAGAAGGAGGGAGCGAGTTTTCAACTTTCTCTTAAGTTTTCCAACCAGTATGTCTTTCTCGTGCTTCTGAAGAATAAGTTATCTTTCGCCTCTCCTCACTTGCCCGAAATATTGCAGCCTTCTCTTCTTTATAGCTCTTTAGCACTTCAATTCTTTATCTCATTCGACCTTATGTTGTAAGGGTCTATAGTATGTTGTATGTTTGGTCTGTTGTAATGTTCCCTGTGTATAAAGGCAATAACATACCGTCAAGTGAACTGTTAATCTGCCTGCCATTTTTTATTTTTTATTAAAGATGGGTTTGCTCTTAGCCAACAACCAGCCATGGAGCAAGCTCACCCAGAAGATGCCTATTCACTCGAATCTTGAAAAGATTAGAGTTATTCTCAGTAAAAAAGAGCTTCAGTGTGAACCTGACCCGTAGCATTGCACTGAAGGCTCCCCTGGTTTTACAAACTGTGGGCACAATATACAATTATTTAAAAAAAAACCTACAAATATGTATATAATGTCAATTAATGTCTTGTTCACGGTTAATGCCTCATAATAATGATTTACCACAATTTTCTCCCTCGCGTGCCCTTTTTAGAGTGATGTATTTGATTTTAATAGTGCACAAAGAAAATATTACTTTTAGGAATCACGCTACTTCAGCATAATGCGTCCCTTTTTGATAATTTGTAAAAATAATTTGTTTTATGTTAAGGTCTACAGACAGGCTAACGGTATCTTGATGGTAGGTGGCAACCGTCGCCTATATCACAAGCAACGCCATAGGTGCTGCCAGTGCGCTGCCAGTCATAGAAGGATTTAAGGATAACGGGCCATCCAACGGGCTCGTCAATAAAGCCAGATTGATGTATTATGTTTACTTTATACAATAGAGTATAAAATAGTGGTATGCGTCAACTGAAGGGTCCGCAATTTCCGTCCTCTGTTTAATGACCGTACACAACTCTATTATGATGTGGACTCTGAATGGATTTTAGTAGACAACGACCTGGCATACTTCTGGTATTACACAATGCACATTGCCCGCCATAGAACTGGAGATGCCTCCTATTAATTAAAACCTCAATGGCTTCAACTGGCAAAGATAGCTTAGTATGCTCTACTCAGGAGATATACTGTTTCGTTGGCATACGTCACATACGTATGGAGGTTTCAATCAGACTCTTTTCATGTGATTTAAGAGGCCACTTTCAAACTCGAGCATACTACGTAATTACATGATTGCTCATTAGTTATTGGTCGTAACAATACATAAAAAAAACATGAGACATAATAATGAATGTTTGCATTGAAACAAAAAGCTGAAATTTGTCACATATTCGCAAATCGCCGCGAATGTGTTGCGTTGCGTTCTATTGAAAGTAAGTTTGCTTGTCTTTCACTTATTAGAATCTCTCTTGATTTTTTAAATATAATTATTAAGTTTAATTAACGGACTTACTAACCTTTCATTACAATTTGTTGACAGAGATTACAAGACTCGTGGAAAATGTCCTTGGAAAAAAATTTAAAAATCTTGGACAGAAATCTCCGAAAATATCCTCGGAAAAGAAAATAAAACATCACAGACAGTTTTCACCAAGTTCCGCTATCTACATGTCCCGTCTCTTGCCACGAACACTTAAACAGGAATTGCTCAAAACCGGTGTTTAGACCATTAACAAAGTAAACAAGAAGTGTTCCTTACCACACAACGCAACACTTTGAAACACAAGTTACGTAGAAATTTTGTGGTAACTTTGAAATGTTTGAGGTCGGGTATAGTGAAATGTGAGGTGTTTTCCTACTAAGAGCACGTACACTGTAGCCTCGAAGCCTCCAAGGGAGAGTAATTGACTTTGAAATGATTGATCTACATAGTTTACTTGCGAACCTTTATCGATAATATTGGCAAACAACTCACAACAATCAATAAATGGATGACTTTAGTGAACACCTTAATTATAATTATGTTTAATGATACGGGATCCGAAGACAGGTTAATTAATTTTAATAAATTAACTCTAATAATAGTCAATGTAAATATTAGTGCCAAAAGGGAAAAAATATGAGTGTTAAAAATGTCATGTTAATGACTTGAGTACATGCCATAGATTATGGAAGGTTACCTAACAAGTAAAGGCGACTCTAACAAGTAGAACCATAAAATAGAGATTATTTCTACATTATGTTAGGTACTGAAATAGGTCTGTTGGCTTGCAATAACACACAGTAACCGCACACCAGGTGCATAGAGTGTAAAATAAAACATTTGTCTTGGCTTGCACTTCTTTGCTAATTGGATTCCTTGAGACTAAGGTTATAATTGACCACAATTTGTATATTGTTACTAAAACATAGACGTCAGCGATTTAGTTATAAGGAAATCATTTATTAAAACCCATCTACTTAGTAAGCCACGTGTAATAAATTAAGATAAAAAATAACGCTTGAATTTGTTGTTGAATTGAAATTTCTTTGAATAAAGTCACAAGCTAAAAATGGTGTAGGAAACTTGAGTGAAATTATGTATTGAGGATAACTGAAAGTATTATTTTCTATAATAATAAGTATTGGGCGAATAGCAGTTATTACAAAAACAATCAAAGTAAAAAATTTGTACGTCATAATTACGACTATAATTTATCTATCATTGTATGTACTCAGATTCTCATACAAATAAAGTTATATTATTATTGAACGAAAGACCCATAGAGAAAAACTACCGAACCGAATGATTTTATACGAGTACTATCTATAGTGACTCGCTACTGACTTCTTATCGTTCATATTTTTAAATTAAATACACAAACCTTCTTTGTTTATCGCTCTTTCCATTAGTGAAAACCGTATCAAATTCGGTTGGGTTGTTTAGAAGCTAGCGGAAAAATGGTAAAAAAACTGTTATGTCACACAGCCCTGCTACTACACAAGAAATAAACAAACTGTATGCGCCTGTCAAAATATGATATTTTTGCTTGTGAATTGGACCACACATTCTTAATTGAATAACAGTGCTAAAATAGAACACCTTGTGTAAGACATGTACGGTTACTCCGCTGAATATAGATTCAGAACACCATTAATATAATTTAAAATAGGTTTTTCCGGTTACACACATTCTCTTTATAAAGATGTTTGCATTCACAAATTGTTAAGTTGTTAAAAGTGTAGGTATGGGGCACAGTTTGTTATGAAGAAATATCGATGCAGCTCAGAGAACTTTTAATTGTATATATTTTTTATATTCTGTTGTTTTTCATTTTATTCTTTTCTTCCGTTTTTTTTTTTTGAAAAATATGTTTTTTTATAAAAAATCTAAAAGTATTGTAATCATTGAAAAAAAAAAAGTAAACAAGATAGGTATATAGTTTACAGTAAACTATGATTTATACTGTGATTTTATTCACATCACCAGCTATTTATTAAATAATACTTTTATCAAGACATGTCATTCTGCTAGTACTGCAGCTTCCGTTCTCTACAATTTTCTTTAATTGATTAATTCGTTAGAAGCATTGATATGTAATAAATAAAGTATCTTGATTGTGCACTTATCCTTATAAGAATTTATCCTCACCAATATCGTGAGATTGCATAAGTTGATAATCTCATCAAGACTATAATATCATCGATATAAACTTAGACAGGAAAACGCTCGCAGCGGTCAGGGATCGATGTTGTAATTGAATGAGTCGAACGATGACCGCGTAACCCACTCGGTCATTCATTCGACCTCTTGCACTATTTCATTGAACACGTTATAAGCTAGAATGGCATTTTAGCTCACATATGGCGAAAGTTGATAGAGATTATTCTAGATCGAACATTTATCTCTGATTTATTCTGGATTTATTATATTAGCTGGTACCCACGACTTCATCCGAATTGAAAAATGAAAAATATCTCACATCCTTATCTCTGTCGGATAAATATTTTAAACAATTTATATTTTATTTTAAACATTTTATATTTTTATATTTGTGTCATATATGTAAACTAAGTATATATATATGCTTAAAGTAGAAAATGTGGAATTTAGTTTTTTTTCCCCTATAAATCTGAAATATAAATATATATTCCAGTCTAGTGAGTCCCCTGAATCTCCATTAAATCCCTCTTATCGGACCTCCGATGCTTACTTTAATATTTCATGAGCCTTTTTTAATGTGGAAATCGGTTAGGTCGTGTAATACTCTAAATGTAGCTTTACATAATAAGTTCCTTTTAGAGCTTTTTGGATGTTTATAATGCACAGGCTATATTAGAATCTTTAAAATTATTTTATTATTTGTTTTTCATTACCTTCTTATCCTGAGTGTATAAAACAGGTATAAAATAAAGTCGCTATCCGTCTCTGTTTGTTCCTAAACTAACTTCTTCTAATCTGAACCATCCACCAACGGATTATATAGTTTCACTAATGGAATGAGCGATAAACAAGGAAAGTTTACGTGTACTTTTTGTAGAAAAAATTGCAGCCAGACGGGGCCTTTAGTAACGTATAGTATATAAAACTAATTAAATTTTACACTAATTAAGACATTTAAATATGCTTAATATTTCTATATATGCTTAATCTGAACACAGAAGACTTTTTTCTGGCTGCTGAATGTAGTGCGTCCTACATGTAACGATTAAAAACTGCTAAGCGTTTTTTTTTTATTTCTTAATTTGTATTAATTAAGTAATTATCAATTAAAGTTTTAAATTTAGAATTTACTGAAGTTCGTAGTTTAAGGTCCATTCGCTTTTAAATAAAACATTTCTGAAAGAATCTTTATATTCAGTTGTGATAAATTTGTTTCACATAAATTCTCACACAGAGTTCCAAGCAAACGTTACATTACAAAGGGCGAACAATGTACAGTCCGCCAAATCGTTACCCGCTCCACCGTCCTATCATAATAGGCATAAGGTCTACAATAAAGTAGGTGGCTAACTGTACAGTGACGAAGGTCCCAAAGGCTTGACGTTTTGAGGTTGGAACCGTTCGCAAAAGAAAGGGACATGTTATTTGAATATTGTTTTCGCTTTGATGTCTCTCGTATTTGTCTGCACTGCTGGACTGCGGACTGAAAGGGATACCTAAGTGTTTTTGTTTGTTTTTTAAAGATATTTATAAACAGTAACTTCTACTAATATTGAAAATACGATTTTTTACATTTTCATGCCTTAACTACTCAACCGTCTATCATATTGTCAGGAGTACAGAGAAGGACATAGGCTATCTTTTATCCAGGAAAAAAGTACTGTTTCCGAGGGATCATCTAAAAATACACATGTAAAGGGATAATAATACGGAAAAGGCATAGGTATGGCTTTTTCCGTATGCAAAATTTCATTATGGTCAGTTGAGTAGTTAACTAACGTAACACTAACCAGCAAACAAACAAAATATCTTTTGTAATTATAATATTAATTAGGATTCAAAATTGTTTCTCTAGACTTTGAATTTATGTTTTGTATTTTGAAAGTTTGTGGTACATCCGATAGGCAGAAGACTCACGTTATTTTTTGTTATTTTTCATTTTTTTATTTGAAGGATTTTTAAAAATTGCAACCAAAATTGTCTCGTCGTTTTAAAAGTTCGATAATTCGAAAAAGCGTGTCACAAGTATTAAATTCAATTTAATAGACAGAATGTCCATTGTATTTTTAACTGACCACTTCAAAAATTGAAGAAAAATAAAAAAACGCAAACTGTATAATGAAGTCTGTATTTTCTATTACAGAACAACAATTGCGCTTCTGGGGGTAAAAGTATATGAATTAGAAAGTATGTCAACTTTATCCTTATTGTTAAATACAAATTCTTAAAAACAGAAACAGAAGGTACAATAACACAATTGAAGTATATTGAAATTTTACATCAATTGGGAGGAATTTTAGTTAGATTTTTAATTATTATAATATTCATAATTATTTCAGATAACTATTATATCCATAACAACTATATTTTAATGAGTCTTTAAATATTTTATGTCGTGTTCAGCATCCAAAATGTTTGAATGAGAGAATAACAGCACTACGAATGTCAGCAGGGAACTACCTTGTATTACCTAATAGGTGAAGCTATCGTCAATGTCCCTACCAATCTATACTTTTTTTTTCGATTACTGACATTCCTAGTTATACCTCATTTAGTTCAGTAGAGATTTTTGAACAGGATCGTGTTCCACAGTTCACACGAAATACATTACTGTACAATACTCGTCGCCGTATAACGTGAGCGTTTGCCTGCCCCGGGACACACGACCGCCGCCACCGCCGCGGTGCCCACTTGCAAGTTTTCCTATTTTGTTTAAAGCTGAACAAACAAAAGTTATGTGTAATTTAAATAGAAAGGAAGGTCTCGCTTTGTCGTTTCACGTTTTAACTGGATTTCATTTACATATTCGACTCTTTTATTCATTTTGGGTTAACGGAAAAGCAGCAAAAGGTGGATCCAGACTAGATCCATGATATTTAACAAAATCTTTACATAGTATAAAACAAATACGCTTCCTGCAGTCTGTCTCCTGTATGTACGCTTAGATCTTTTAGCAACGGATTTTAATGCATAGTTTGTCAGCCTGCCTGCCTATTTCCTTGTTTTTTATCTTGTGAAGCTCGGCAGTGCATTTGCTACGCCTGCAGTTGCAATATTGGATATCTTTTTGGATATTTTTGGATATATTTTTCAATTTATTTATATTATAATTTTAATTATGTCATTTTAATAAAAAAAATATTCAATTCTAAAATCTTTACCAAAATACCGAAAATATTTTCTTAGGGTCATTGCCCTTACCATATAGGTGTTCCAGAAGCAGCAATCGTCTGGCAAAGGAATCCCTAATAAGGCTTTCGGGCTTCCCGTCGACACAATGGAGCATTTCGCAACTCCATAAAGAGCACATGAATATCTTTAAACTGTTAAGTATAAAGAAAAAAATAACTTCTTTTGGCGGCATAAGAAGTAGTCCACTAAAATGTAAAATATATTTTTGTAATAAAATATTTATTCAAGATTCATTTTATATTCCGTCTGACTAGTCTTTCGAGTCTGTTTTACAAGCGAGGAATGACAAAAATAATCTTACTTGAAATTTTTCTCGTCAATATTAAAATGTTTATGAGATAATATTATAAAAAGCGAAGTGAGTTTGTTTATCTCTCACACATTTACTAAACTGATCATTATAAAATTTTGCATACTCATTGTCAGGGATAGCATTGGTACTAAGCCAACATTTATTATTACATGGTACCTAATCCTCAGCAGTTAATAAAAAGTCCAGACACGAGACAATTACATATTGTAAACGACAGTTCCCGTGCAAAGGCAAGCAATACAAAGTAGGAATTACAAATCGCTGACCGCAGACAGTTGAGTCAGCGTCTACCCAATTTGGCTTCACCGGACGAGGAAATACATTTCCATCCTTGTCACGTTGAAGCTTGAAGCGATAAGCGAACCAAAGGAATATCAGTATATTGCAATCAAATTGCAATTCACTCGTAGTTCAAAAATATTTATTTATCAATTAGGTTTCTTCAAGAAACTCTTATGATCGTCATTATAAATTTAAATTCCCCGGGTTTCGGATCATTTCAAAAACAAAGTATATACAATACTAACCATAATAATGAGCTCTGAATCGCTTAAATCCAGGCTTCATTATCGTTAAATAAATCAGTGATTTTATATTATAAGGTTAGACGATATAACTTTTTTCGCGGCTTCACTCCCTATAAAATCATAACCTATCCAACCTTAACAACGGTCTACCTTCAAATTTGACTTTGTGTATAAGTAAAAACGTTATATATATTATTATAGTTAAATTAATGCAATATTTTTAAAATTATATTTAAATGTTTTATTAAAGTACTAGCTGGTGCCCGCGACTTCGTCCGCGTTCCGGATGAAAGGTACCCTATGTCCTTTCGCCTTTTTGGGATCCCAGACAACGTGTATGTAAAATTTCATGGTGATCGGTTCACTAGTTTTTGCGTGAAAGAGTTACAAACATCCATACAAACTTTCACATTTATAATATTAGTACGGTAGTACGGATATTCTAAAAATATGTTCCCCATACACTAAAGTTTCTTAATATCCTATTTACCATATATACCGATATTCCAAAGAGGTACTGCAGATTCTAAACTATTTATTTATACAAACCACAGTTCACAATAAACCGTTATTTACGAGCTAAACTTTGTGCACATTTTACCGTCCAATATGATTTATAAGAATCTCTTGTAAATCACTTAAGTAGTCCACTATTTTAGCCAAATATTTAGCCAGAAATGCCAGTGTTATGGGTTAAAATTGTAGAAATATTTGAGGTGAAATCCATTCATGTTTTATGCTAATACAGGGTTGGCTTTGCGCTAATCCTACTGTACATATTTCATTTGTTCGCAGTTTTTAGTTTAGCATTCGATATTTTTGTATCCTTCATTAATACAAATTACAATTTGATTGTATTACGTGGTGCTTTTACATGATTTTTATATTTTTAAGCCTAAGATTAACGATTGGTCTCGCTGCGCTCGACTAGATACCTCGCTATCTAAAAACAATAGCTCCGTGAACTTTTTATTGTAGTGTGTGTAAAACATTGTCACTTTTTATCACTTTTTACACAGTTTCATTATTTATTAAACTAAGTTTTAAGCAAACTTTCTTCATAATAATTTATGAAATATCGAATCTTTACGAACTTTCTTATATTCGACAATATACACCTACATTAATTTCCTTCTTTCTTTCTTTCTAAACTTAGACAGTTAAATTAATCGAACAAAAAAAAATTTGTAATCCCACCTTGACTTCTAAGAACGCCTTCCTGTGTTCGCAAAGATTACACAGAGACGGTTTTAATGAAAAAATTTCAATCGAGCAAAGACCTCAAATTCCCAATATAATCCGGCTTCAGCTTTGATATCACGAATGTGGAAAGATCCGATATAAACTCCGGATACTTTGACGAACTGAATCGCAGCTTGTCCGTTCCCTGATATTTTTCTTTAGCAATCAACTTAACCGTACTAAAGTGAGAAATAACATAAGTAGTTACACGAAAAATTTTTATACTTAAATTATTTAGTAATTTCATTCAAATTTGTTCTTGTGGAAATACCTAGTTAAATATGGAAAATAAATGTATTACATTCTAATATATTATACATACCTATTTCGTATAGCTGGCTAGGTACGTTCTTAATCAATACCAATTATCTGATAGACATTAAGTAATCTTCGAAAAGTTTCAATTAAATCTTTAGTATTAATAGCTTTGAAATTTCGCGTGGATGCCGTTTTCAGGACATTTTTCCAATTTTTCTTTTAATAAAAACTTTCCTCAAAATTTTGATAGTTATCTTAATTGATGATATACAATTTAAAAAAGAAACAACGTGGAATCCTTTAGAACAAAAATTCAATAGAGTTACACAGTAGAGCTACTTGACTTCATATAATTAATTTCGCCTTTATTGTCCTCATCTCAATAGATGTCAGCGAAAGACGTTGGATCAAAGAATTTAAAACGAATCGTCTTTTCAGTATCGCACTAAGATGAGATCGAAGACTAGTATCATTAAAGAAAATTACATTTTTAAGATCATTTATTCGCTCTCTTATTTCGTTTTCAATCCACAAACGAATTGTATGCAGAATTACAAATTACGTATTATACTGTCATATCTGCGTATAGATTGGTATTAGTATAGGTACTGGTCAGCCTGTCTGGCAACAGTAACCATCCCTTTAGCAAAAGTAACAGTAAGCCTACAATGAAGTGGAAAGTTAACCGACTACAGTTTCCTTTTAAATAAGAAAGTATTTTTGGTTGCTTTTAAGTGTTGGTTAACCTTAACAAGTATGTATTCTGCGATTCCAACTTAGTTATCAAACAGAATCTGCATAGACAATAAAAACAAGCTCAAAAGTAGGTATTTTCATTTAATAATTATAATGATAGTTTTACTTTATTTTATCGTTTTAGAAAGTTGCATAACAATGTTTAATTTAATAGTCATGCTTCACATAAACATAGAAAGAAAGGTAGAAAGACATTTATTCACTGCACGAAGGACATTTACATAAAACATTACATAAAAAACATAAAAAAGAAAAAAGAAAAGACATAAGTAAATTAATAAAACAGACAGATAAGACATCACATCACAATGGCCTTCATCGTATCACAATGGATTTTATATTGTCATATATTTGTTATTTTAAAAAAAATATCAATATGCAAAATAAAGTTATAATTATTTCATATAATGTATACTTATATTATGTATATTGACTTATTTTTTTTTATAACATTTTTGCTAACAAAGTATTTTTGTTGCAGGTAATTAAAGATCAAATCATGAAAAATCACATCTATGCAATGCTGCGCGTAAGTACACGGTCATAGTAGCAACTAGCAACTCACCTGATATTATTTATTTGGGTCACATCTCACAAGAATCGGCGCGTCACTTACTGATTTTTTATAATTTTATGTTTTATTAAATTATGCACTCGATTTAGTGCATCCTTCGATAGGCGTTTTATTTTATTATTTTCATTTTAATGTTTGGGACTTTTACTGTATAAACAAAGGTATATCAGCTGAATTATTCCCGGTGACAGGTGACTTTAAATGACGGTTAGCCTACTTGACAGACAGTGAAAGAAGCCCTTAGGATAAGGGATTGGAAAGCGATAAGGAAATGGGATTTGGCATCCCTTATTCACTCACAGAAACCCTATGTCCTTTTTGGTATGTAAATGTGAAATTTCATGAGGATCGGTTAAATTGCTTAAGGCGTGAAAGTGTAACAAGCAAACTCAATTAATTATGTCACAATGATCCTGTTAAGTTATTATAAACATTTACCTCCGCCACAGTACCACATAATTATTAAGGTGAAAATAAACAAAGTTGCCTCATAATGTTTATGTGAGCCATCAAAAACTCCATCAATATGATGAGGAGTTTTATGAGGAAAGCTGATGCGTCTTAATAAACTTAATTTATGTGTTACCACATACGTTTAATGAAGTCGTGGTAAATTTTTAACTTTACACCAAAGTGTTCACTTATTTTCTAAAAATATTTTGTCCTTTCCAACGAACATTATTAATAATTATTTTCTAGAAATTATTAGAAGAAAATTATTTATAAAATAAATAATATAATTTGTATACTTATAATAATTCGGGTAAAAAGTTTGGGAGAAATTATTAGCAAAAATTTTTTTACTCCATTTTTCTTTTTTGATGTAAGTAAGCAGTGTTGACCCTGTCAAATACGAACATTAGGTCATATATGATTTAGTTTCATTCTAAGATATTTAAAAAAATATTTGAAGTGTTCATTAACATTAAGGGGGACGCAGGACCTACTTGAAAACTAACCAACAAACGAGTCGAGAACATCTACACAGTAATGGACTGGGGTTCATTTGCAGAAAAACATTTTCATTCTATTTTTACATTTCGTCGCTATCAGACGGTAAGTGGAAGCGACGGGAGGTCGCAGGTCACTGCAGTATTATTTTCATACGAACATAGAGTAAAAGAAACTGTATCGCAGAGAGATAGGGATGAAGCTTCTGGAAAGATGATTGTCGAAGAAATGTCGCGGAAGTAACGACTTTCATAAAACACCCCATTCAAATTAGAAGCAATGAGTTTACTGAATATATTCATTCCGCGTGCAATAAAGTCGCGGGAGATTTATTATGAGAAATAGGAGGAAACTCAATCGGTAGATGGAAATGAAGAACCGAGTACTAAAACAGCGACAAAGGAAAAAAAAGGAAATCTTTGTATCTTATAATATTGGGTTAGTCCAAACAGTTCTAATATTAGTTCTACGATGGATCAGTTTGGACAAAAAAATCCAAGTACGAGTAGTTCTACTGCACAGTATGAGAGATTGGACTCGAATAATTTAAACGAAGCATGTCCGAGTTGTTCTACTATTTTTATAATAGAACAAAATCACTCAATTACTAGTCTTTACTCGCGTCCATTTTTTTATTTTTAGATGATCATTTCTAAATTTAAATTATCAGAAGAATAAACTAAAAGCTTAACATATGGCTGCCAAAAAAGGTCACTGATGAAGAAAGATAAAGGAAAATTTGCTTTTTGTCAGCGAAAGAACGAAAGAAGCAGGACCTGCATCTACGAGTATGTATATTTTTAGATTATCTTTGGATTACATATACAATGACACAAAAGAACAATGGTACTAAATTGATTTTTTTGAACAAAGATAGTTATCATATTTTGTTATCTTATTATCTATATGCTTATTTTTTCATCGAGTCTTAATAATTTTAATATTAATTAATGACCAAATTGTTATTTTCAAATTAATGCCAGCAAACCTAATGGAATTGCCCTTATTAAAATCGTCACATTATGGAAAAAAAAATTCACCAAAATTGACCAAGCGCTATCAAGATTCCGATCACGCCCCCATAAAAACGTACATCTGGCAACATTTCATTCTCAATTTTATTTTTATTCAGTAATGGAGTGAAATGGCTTATTTTTCGGGAACAGCGTTTTCCCTGCAAATGTGTGGGATATCGATCGAGCGCTCATTATGTTGCGCAAAATGACAACGCACGCTTATGTCATTAAACCCCTTACGTTGGTACATAAACTTTACGTAGATGTAGAAGTTTACACGACACCACTAAACTCTGTGGGACTCAATTCATTCTACAAAGTCATTTTAGCGGTCTAGACATGTCTTCTACTTCCAACAGTTTTTGGATCATTAAAGATTACTTCATTACTTATTGCATAAATGAATGAATCAATGGCATGAATCGCATTATATTTTGGAGTTAAAATGATTAATAGCAATCAATAATAAATTATAGTAATAATTAAAAGAAACAATAAAGTGCACAAATGTTAGGTGAGTACAAAAAGACATATAGATGGATAGAATAAAAAAATTCTTGTTGATATTTTCGCTTGTTTTATAGATTGTTGTGTTAATCATGTTTGTGTTAAACCGATTTCTGTAGTGCTGTTGTTAAATAATAGTGACATTAGCGATTATAACTCCATTCACGAAGTGCTATTTCAAAATATGACCCAAATACAAAACTCCGGGACGATTGCCGGTGAACGCGCGAATGGATTTCTATGGGGACCATCCAACTAAATGTACCGTACTGCATTATGTATAGTGCACTGATCTCGTGGGATGCTGTGATTTAAAACTCCACGTTTTAAATAAAACAGTGTAGCGTATATATTATTAAATAAAACTATAGTACCTAAAATAAGATGGTTAGTACGATAAAAAGAAGTATATTGTATGCACTATCTATTTTTTCTCATACTACTTTATAGGCTGCTGATTGTAGTAGGTCTCTTCAATGTGTGAAGAGGTGTAGGCTTCTACCAAGGCAGCACACTCCTATCGTGGCTTAGCTGGTAGGACTAAAAATGGTAGACAAGGTCTAGGTCACCACGTGTGCTCAAAATGTTGCGGTTAGTGAGTAAGAGATGCCAGAGCCCATTTCCATATCAATTTCGAATCCCTTATCCTCAATCCTACTATATAAGGTCGGCAACGCACTTGGAGCAACTTGGTGATGCTTGTGTGCTATTGACACTGTACTATCAAGTGGATCGTTAGCCGGTCTGACGGTCTTTACATAAAAAAAAGTCCATGTTTGCTCGCATAAAATAAAGTAGAGATATGTGGTTTTATTCACATTTCTCTAAGTTTATTGTAAGCGCCTACCCAGTCCACTGAATACGAGAGAGATCCCGGTGGAAATATTGCATGCAGATTGCCTCCTCGTTCGGTCGCATTTTTCAATTTACCCCCTAGCGATTTGTCGATATTTTTGGTTTAAAGTGGTAAAGATTCAACTGGAAATACTTAGCCCCCGGGGGATAGCTATTGCTCTATTATCAGTTAGTTTTCAGATAGATTTTCACATTTCTATTTCAAATGGCTATTTTTGTCTAAGCATTTTGGAATCATACATACTTTTTAAATCATTGTACACACATATGGTTATAAAATAAAGTCGCTGTCAGCCTCTGTATGTTTCTTTAAAACAGACAGAGGCTGGCTCTACCTGTTACTACTAAAAAGTTACTAAAAAATGTACATTTGAGACCGAATTAAGAATAATGTGAACGCTCCGAGAACACAAGAAAACGTTGAGAACTGCTCCAAAACTCACAAAGCAATACAAACTATTCGACGTAACAACATACGGGTTTCTAACTTAGCAAAGAAATATAAGTTACCCACATCATTTTATGTTATTTGTGAACACGATGAAACATTGCAATTTGATTTTAAATAAGGAATACTACGTTATTCTTAAAATGGCGCCATTAGAGTCTTACAACAATCCTACTATAAACCATCACCATTATGCTTCGAAAATAACTAGAACATGTTAATTTATATTACTACTCGTAGCAACAAATGCCGCAAAATGTCGCCGTGCCCTACCTACGGGTAATACTGTAACATTTGCGAAAGCTTTAGCCATTTTCATCTCCGTCTAAGCCTTGTTTCATTAATTATTAGAACACATTACAACCTGGCCGTAATCCTGCTTGTTAGTAACTATATGTTTAACAGACGCAATTACTCGTACGTAGTGGTTAAAGTACGGAATTTGATGTTTATTTTGTAGGCTATTAATTTTTTTATTTGTGTAACTTTTTATTTTACCAAACTCTATTTTGTACCTAGTCTCAAACTGAGCAATGTGGTCGTCACAATTATACCTAAACTTCAGGTGCTGCCTTAATGCTTGTGCTTGGTCTCAGGAGTCCCGGATTAGATTTCCGGTAAGGCCTACGTTAGAAATTGGTCGTCTGGATCTAGCATGTAGCGGCTGGACACATTGCATGTCACTGTCATTTTGTGCAGCCCGTCTGATTACAATGACAACTAAACCATAATGCTTCGGTGCAAGAGTCAATTTCCTTATCCCTTATTTATCCCTTATCCGTAATCCTTTTGCAATAGCAACATTTGTGACGTGACGTTGCTTGCGTTATAGACGACGTAGACACACCTACCATCAAGTAAATAATGAGCCTGTCTGATGATGATGACATTTACATAAAAAAAAATATAATAGTACGTGTACAGATTCTGGTGTCATATTATGTAATGTTATATGTATATATGTACTAACTTACATGGTAAATTGGTCAAACATTTTGTGTAAAACATTATTAAAAATTATTGTTTTTTGCAAAGTAAAGAAGAAGCTAATATACATTAATTTCAATTATAAATTAAAGCATCATAGACCGATATATTTTATGTATTTCTCTCCTCCGAGAACATTGAATTTTCATATCGTGATTGATCAATAAACCGATGCACGATTGATCAATCACTCATCAGTGTTTGTAAATAGACGTTTCGGTACCTCGAGGTGCAAATAAATAAATCATTACGTCGTAATGGATTGGCGATGGCTGTTTTACAGTGACCAAAATATTATAAAAAGTGTGAGACTTTTTATAATATTTTGTAACTTGAAGACGTTGTTATCTATTATTTTTTATTTGTTTTATAATTATTATGTTTATGTTTGGTATAAAGTTACCTAATATTCGCCAATTCAATTTTAAAAGTAAATTTAAAATGTTTTGTTCGCTGAATTGTGTCACGAACATCGGAAAATTCTCAAAAAAAGTTTCAAGTCGTTAATAATTATAATATAAAAATTTTCATTTTTCAAGTTTAAACAGATTTTTTTATTTTCATTTATATTATGATTTGCTTTATCTTGTTAATGCAATGATATTATAATATAAAACGAGGTAGATATGGGACTAGTGCCCTGGAACGGAGGCGTTCAAATTAAGACAATTGTTGTAATTTGATTTAGTCGCTTAATAACAGCGAGTGAAAGAACACGTGTGCTACTCTGTGTCATAATTATTAAAATACTGTCTAAACTGCCGAGTTGTGTATTCCGAAAGTGTAAAAACTATGGTTTAAAAGTAAAAAAGGATAATGGAGTTACATACCACACGTAAGTACATAAAAATCACATAAATTTTATACAAAATTGGGCGATCCAGTGCAATAGGGACAGATAGCGTGCGTCATAGATTAACAGTCAGAAGCGAAACCGTAGGCACAATTTACCGCGCTCTGTAACTATAAACTGGTGATGGGCGATTTCATTTCGAATTATATGAAATACTATTCCATTATATAAATATTATATTATATTATATTATATTATATTATATTATATTATATTATATTATATTATATTATATTATATTATATTATATTATATTATATTATATTATATTATATTACATTATATCATAATTCTAATATAATATAATATATAAATAATAATAAAAGTTGGCAAATAAGTTGTTTTATTTAATGCCACCCCAATAATGTCGTTTATAGAGTTTGTGCGGAAAGAGAATGGACGCGGCGTATAAGGGAACTACCATAATGACTTTATTTTTATTATATAAATAATTTTACTAATAAGTTTAAAAAATTTAACTAATTTTTAAAGGTATCAAGATGTTTACAGTCGAACTATAATAACGTAACAGAGTTTTCAAAATAACAAATACGATAATTAATCACAGTGGCGCCCTCAATTATTACGTCCATTCTCTTTCCGCACAGACTCTAATATCAATGATGTGACGCTTCTGTTTGCATCGCTCAGCTTTGTTTGGCTAGCGTACTTCAAACGCAACTCTTTACAGACAGCTATCTCTTTCCGTATCATACGTTCTGTATCATCTGTCACGCTTTCTCATATATCTCACGTAATAAGTATATAGAAGTATACAGATAAGTAGGTATGTACAAAGCGGAACATTTTTTACAGACGTGCGATATGGAGATGGGTCATCTTTACTTAAAAAATCATTGTGTTAATGACAAAACATTCGATAGTTTCGCTTTGCTGATCTCAATTTTTTTAACTGACGAGTGGTGATAAGTGCAAAAGAATTGACTATATATTTATTCAATTGTAAGACTGAAATTTGTTGTATTGTAAGTAATTCTATATTATTCTATTACTACAAAAAATAAATTGACATAATAATATGATAATATTTGGTCTTCACTTACATTATTCCGTTCATCAGTTGAACTGACTCATTGTCCACCAGTGTTGAAGTTACCAAAGCGAATCGCTAATACTGAACGTGACTGATGGTCACCCTACAAAAGGGTCCTGTAAACTTGTCGAGCAGGACGAACGGCCCGAAGTTAATATCCTGTTAGTTTTCGTGATAACATTAATCTTCTTCGTGACGCCGTTAACGAGATGGCCAACAGTTAGAATTCGTTACAAATAAATATAGACGCTTGCGACTCACAGACTACGACTTCATCTCTTCGATATGAAATCAGGAAAAAATATAATTAGGTTTTATAACAATAATAAAAATATTAATCTTCTCTTTTTATAAAATATTATAATAAGTATTACATTACTTACTAATAAAGTAATAAGTATATATAATATAAATAACTTGTTTTCTAGAAGTAGGTACCTAATTTTCTAATTTTATTTATTTTAATTTATTATCAGATAGATCATGTCGTTGTATTCTTTCTTGAAGGAATTCTACAATTAAAAGAGGAATTTTCAGATTTATTTTAGAACCATCTCTGTAACAGCATTTATCCGACAGGTTAACGCGAAAAAAAAGACAAATTAAAAAATATAACGAGCGCCAGACAAAGGCTTTGTTTGCTCAAGGGAGATACCCTCTTACAATGGAAGGCGATGCGAACCATTGTGTTTAATCATTATAGAACATCCAATTATTAGCCTCCAAGCAGAAGATTAACTGAATATAATTATATTTCAGGTGGAATAGTATGCCCATATATCAATGCAAAATATTATTATAGTTTTTATCTATACTAATAGAGAGAAGATTTGTACTTTTGTATGTTTGTAATTAATAAAAAAATATAATAATGAATAAATAAAAAATAAATGAATAAAAAAAACACTGGACCGGTTTTAAAAATTCTTTCACCTATAGAAAGCTACATTATCACTGATAATTTATCAGTGAGTAACCTTAGACTATATTTTGAAAAGTCACGCGGATAAAGTCCGCGTGCAATAGCTAATAATATTTCCTATATTGTAATGTACCCAAGCCACTCATTTATAGTACCTATATTAATATCAATTTTAAATGGATTTATTTGACTAATTTAGCTGATTGGAAAACATAGCTCAACAACTACTTGTTTCTATTTACTAGCTATCCGCTCCGGCTTCGAACGGATGTATTTTTTTCTGCGAATTATATATAAAACCTCCCTAATCTATCGGTCTATCCATTGATGAAAACCAAATCAAAATCCGCTTAGAAAAGTTAGTGGAAAATCAGATATCTGCGATATAGATATAGATTAGGATATATACAGATCTTGTAAAATTTATAGTTGAAAGGAGTACTTAGTAGCCTAAGGAGAATTTAATTCTCCGTGTAGTAGCCTCATTGAATCTGCATTTGTAAATTATGGTAATTGTAAAATGTTCGTCATCAAAGGAACTGTTAGCCTACCTGCAAAGCTTTTATTCTAATCTTTACATAGTATCAAATAAAGTCGCTTCTCGACGTCTGTCCCTCTATATTAATGTTAATGTTGCTTAATAATAAATAAGTTTTCACTAATGGATAGACCATTAAACCAGAAATGTTTGTACATTTGGATTTTTGAATGTTTCTTACTACTCAATAACGCAAAAACAGCTGAACGCATTTGGATGAAATTTGTCACACATATAGTTTGTTACCTGGATTAATATATAGGATACTTTTTATCTTGAAAAATTTTAGGTAGGTACCTGAGGAATCGTCTAACAATATTTTAAAAAAATGGGCGCAACTGTCGTCAACAGTGGCGGTGCCACTGTAGTCACAGCGATATTAGATGTCAGACGCGACATTTTTTCAGGTGTTCTATTTTATTCATTTAATAAGTGAAGGTGTTCATTAGAATTACATTTTACCCAACATAAGAGTAAAATGTCACTATAAAAACAAATATATTTTACAGTTCAGTTGATGATACCTTTCGTTGTGCAGAAATAAACTGGTCGCAATATCCGGCGCGGAGAGAGGGCCCAACAAAACTTCTCGGACATGGCGTGTAGCTCCCATTTTCTCCTTGTTCCTTTGAAGGCTATTACTTGAAAAATCGTCCCTTCCCAGAGACAAATCGAAATCTTTTAGATCTTCTCGAATGATTGCCCGTGACTTATTGCCGTTTGTTACTTTTGGTGACACACTCCAATGAAAAACGTACAACTTATTGAACAAAAGTAAAAAAGGCGTAACATTTTGGCATAAGTTTTAATTTACTATATTTTATGTACCAATATATCTTTATATTTATAATAACATTGTTAATATAATGACTTAATATTTGCAACTAATGAACGATTTTTAATTTTATTTGTAGCTAATAATTTCATTTATAATGACATAGTCAAAGAATGCAAGAATATATTATACTCCTTGTGATTCTTATTGTTTATTTTATGTTACTCTGATACTAAGTTTCTTTTCGTACTTACCTGACATTACTTGTGACACTCAAGAATTACTATATTAATTACTAAATTCTTTAACTTTAGTTAAACTCTTAACTCGTTTCAACACATTTAACGATCATTTCGTATTTAAATATAATAACATCTTTACAAATTGATTGATGCTGACATTTCACGCGATTGTCTTTTCACATTCCAATAAGCGAACTGCTCACTCATTAAGACTTCACAAACAATATTTTACTGCATTTCTCTGCATCACCACCTTACCTAAATATTGGTAAGACTAGCTTAATTATTTATTAAAATCTATCACATGTTTAATTGATATAGACCCTTAATCTTACTTTTTTCTTAATTGTACTTTTAATCCCAGCGAGAGGAAATTATTTGTAGCCCCAGGTTTAGTAAAGACTTTCATTCCTTATACTACATAAAGTACATAAAGTAGTGGCAGGGAAATACGTTTCGAAGTGGTGAATTGGGCAACCCATCTGGTGGAAGAAAACACTTCTGTGCTTTGATGGGCTTCGGACCCTTTGGTGGTCAAATTTTGACCCTAGCTACGTGAGTAAATGATCCCTTAGCCCACTTCTCTCCAAATCCTTTACATACTAAATTTCTATAATAGGCGATGGTAGCTTATCATCAAATGAACCGTCAGCCTGCCTGCCGACCTAGACAACAGTGTGTCACGATTGGTTGCTCTAAAAACACTCGTTTGTTTATGGGCCCCAAGAATTTGTCGCACCTGGACTTGAGTAGGAATCTGTTGGAATTAATCATTTGTCAAACACCCTTCCTCTTTCACATCGTGATTAATTTGTTTCTGCCGTGAAAATTGCTCTTTACAGACGTGTTCAGTTATGAAATTTATTGACGCACTTAGTTACTTGACAGACTAATGAAAATACCACTTTATTATTAAGGATTAGCCTCTCAGCGTTGTGTTTTGCTTTCTGTCATTTTCAAAGCAAGTCGTCGATTATATTGTAATATAATAATGATTACATCTTCAGTTGTTATTTGCAGTGTAGTAGTTATACGTTTGCCAAAATGGTTCAAAATCAACGAAAAATGTTTATTTTAATTAAAATGTATATATATAAGTATAGTAGGTATGAATTACACAAATAATTTCTTATATAGAGCATCTATATTAATTAATTAATTTCTATTAAAATATTCTTCTCATAAATATTTTTCAGCCAATTTTTCATAGGCTTCCTCCAAATCGACGGCATTCTATGTCTATTAGTTATATAATTTACTACTACAGGTATTAAAACGCCTATTTGTCTATATAAAACTTGCACTTTTATTCCTTTTTTTTATTACTAAACGCGTTTCTTAAAGAGCTCTCCGTAACTTGCCGATTTTATTTAAGTAATCCTCAGCCCCTAATCCTAAACGCTGAGTTAATAAAATCCCTATTCAAATCTGAACACTTCACACTAACTCGATTTGTGAGTCAAACAGTGTAGGGCCAAAATGATATCGAATATATATATTATTTCTCTATTTTATTAGGGTTTTCGGGAACTCACCGACGTAATTTTGTAAGGGAGTGATTACTGCCAGGTCGGGCAGGCTGACCAAATATGAAACAACTATAGTATATGATTGACATGACATGAAGTGACATGAACAATGAAACTGACTAATAAACACAACGTCCATATAGTTCACAGTAGGTACTAAATGCCTCATATTATTTTCAAAATGGAACTATTCTCAACAAACAATTAATTCTCTCCAAGTTTATTTCTAGCGACTGTTCTAAGAGCGCCTGAGTCACAATAGTACCTCGAAGTTGCCATGCCACTAAGAGGATCACAGCGTCGAAAGCGAGCCACGCTAAGTAGATTACCTGAAAAACCTTATTAACTTCACCATTCTACTTGTTACGTCACTTGACAAACTATACTTAAGTTTGTGATAACTTACCAAACCAACTACTTATAATTATGTTAATACAGTGAGGCGAAAATTTCGGAACTTCATATCCCTATTTCTTATATTTGTTCCAAATGATAACTGTTTTTATTATATAAAAATCATAAATAGGCGACAGCCACTACCCACCTGGCCCGTTAGCCTAACTGCCGACCTTAATAGGTATGCTAGCGCCCAACGAAATAGTATAAGGTCGCTGCTAGCGCCCCGTCCCCGGGCTCGCCAAATGCAATTTTTTCTGCAAATTAGTATATGTACTTACTACTATGGCTCGAGGCGATGAAGTAGAAAATCGGTAAGAGATGGAAAGATGATTTGTTAAAAGAGAAATTAGGAGAAAGCTAGTATAGAGATTAATCGCAAAAGTTGGAGAAAATAGAAGTTATATTTATTTTATTTTATTTTATTTATACTGTTTATTATGTACCAGCTACCTATTTATAAAATTTTTGTTGCCGGTAAGTAAATTGTTCGATTCGACTCATTTTTTCAAGGAAGGCGAATTTAGAAGGTAACATAACTTATTTCAATTTCATAACGAATGCAATTTTGTTTGTAAATTATAAAAGTACACAAAAAATGCTCATTTATTGCTGTGAATACAGTATCAAAATTCGTGAACGACTTTAGTTAGCGGAGAGAGAGGTGAACAGCGACTTTACTTTATAATAATAATATGTTCTATCTTCGATACTGTAATAGCCTTTACATAACTTATTTAAATGGAATTGTAAGAAAATCGTACCGGAAAATAAATGTAATATATAACAATATGCCGAGGATGAGTCTTATTAAATTGGCAATGGAAAATAAAAATATTGCTACAGGGTGTATCTCATTACTTATTCCTTTTGCACGCTTTGTGCGGAGCTATTGTTTCCTTAGGGTACCGTAGGGTATATTAAATTACTTTCCATTATTTATATTTCATCTGTTCATTCATTCGAGGTCGTAGATGTGTTTTACAAAAATTTATTATTCGAAAGGTTTGTTTCGGATTATCTTTAAGAATATTCTTATGCTATTACGAGTAGGTATACCTACTTAAAAGAAGCAGATTGAATTCATAAAGGCTTTTATTTTAAGAGCTTTTCTTATATGCTATTTCAATATTGGTAATTAAGGAAGATGATCTAATATATCTATTTGTTACTATTAGTTATAGTTTACAGACAAATATTTCATTGAAATGTTTAAATTGTCCGCTAGGAACTTTGGATGGGGGAAAATGAGGTTATTACGTTTTTCCGGGCAATTCTTCCAATTTTTCTCTTATCTTGCTGAGACTTCAGTGAATATTTGAAAAAATAAAATTGCCTAATCGTTCCAACAGCTGTTCTCGAAATTGGCGCATAGCAACACATTTTGCTATTATTATTTTTTTGTATAGATAGATGATATTACAGAAACACTGTTACTAGAATTTTCTATTATTTCATTTCAGTTGTAGGGCGGACACATAATTTATTGGTTAAAATTCATAAAATTTAGTTTTTGTTAGTAAACAAGTATACTTAATGGAAAGGGTAACAAAAATAAATAATGGGTTGTATAAGAACCCAATACAAGCGAGACCCATTTGAACCATTGTCAATGCACACAACCATATTCCATATAACACCTCACTCGAGTCGACTTCATAAATATTAAAAACAGAACCCTTTTCACTGTAACATTTATTTCCGACCTGTTTCATCTCTTAAAACCGACGCTTCTTCTTTGTAAATATTTTTGTTAGGCGTATTTTAGTAGCGCTTTGTGAGATTGTGTTTATTTGTTTTCATAATTTTTATTTCCTTTAACAGTATTTTTGTGTGAATTGAAGGGACATTGTTTAAGGTGTACTTTTGAGAGTGTGCTCAGGAACTGCATGAGCTGATACCGCCTTCCCCTTTCTTCCATTGGACATACAGACGTACGGCTGGCTACCATCCTCATCTTGTCGAAATCCCTCCTTTTCGGACCAAGCGCTTTGAAACATCCTTTATAATGCGAACTCCAAGGGTTTGGACCTCCCTGCCGGCGTCTGTATTTCCGAGCACATATAACCGTAATCTTTTCAAGGTTCGAGTGAATAGGCATCTTCTGGGTGAGCTCGCTCCATCTTAGGCCTCATCCTTGCCACATGGCTGGTTGTTGGTCAAGAGCTAACCCATCTCTTATAAAAAAAAAATCTATATCCTTATATCTAATATATATAAAGTACGTGTCACATGTTTGTGCGCGATGGACTCCTAAACTACTGAATCGATTTTGATAAAACTTCGTAACTATGTGTAATTTGATCCAACTTAAAAGATAGGATAGTTTTTATTTTGAACCCGGGAGAAGCTGAGAACTTGTAGCTAGTACATTTATTTATTTAATTATTAGTTATAATTAAATACTATAAATTAAATATGTATGGGTGAAGCAACCCGGAATTGATCTAAGCTACTATTAGTCGACAGCGTTCTTGTGTTATAGGCGACGGTAGCCACCTACTATCAAGTTGACCGTCAGCCTGATTGCCGACCTTAACATTAAAAAAAATACAATGCCCAACCAAATCTTCAGGCTATTCATGAATTAAATATTACTCTTTATTTGTAGGATTATTTATTTCATTGTATTACAAATAACTTATTCCTTGTGATTGTTTTACGTGTATACGAGAACCTTACGTATTTTAGCAAAAACATCTTCAAGGGTTATAAAAAATCTCCTTTGAATCCAGAACCTCCTTGAATCAGTAAAGGTGACCTTTAATTGAAATACCGCCCCGAAGGTCCCATTATCGGCACGTACTGCCCAAAGCGGTCCCCAAGTCAGCAATAAATTTAAATGCTGTAATATTACTTTAGTAACACCATCCAATTCCCAACTCACGTCTTGCTCTGTTTGCTTCAAACGGTTTCGTTAAATTTGTTAAAATTTGCGGTTTTCATACAACACATTTTTAATTAAATATTTAAATCACTGAAATTTCTTTTTCAATCGGATCTCTTCTGGCTGCTTTCACTGTAACAGAATGGTTAAATTTGTAAGCCGCAAATTATAGTATCGAGGTTACTCTTATAGTAGATGCCCCGTGATCGAGGTTTGTTATGAATGAGAATTATTATTAAAAAACTGAAACAGAAGCGCTGGTTATCTAATTATCAATTTATTCTAACCTGATATTGGGGTTTTTATATCACTACATAGTATAAAACAAAGTCGCTTTTTCTGTCCCTATGTCCCTTTGTATGCTTAGATCTTTAAAACTACGCAACGGATTTTAATGCGGTTTTCACTAATGGGTAGAGTGGTTCTCGAGGAAGGTTTAAGTACATAATTTACTAAGTTACGCGGGCGAAGTCGCGGGCAGCAGCTTTAATTTTATTAACACGTAATTTTATAAACTATAACTAACATGTAGTGCCATCTGTTAACAGACTTTTTCCATTATTCGAAGTGAGATTAGATGAATTAGAGTACTACATTGCTTCAAACAGAATTCCCTAGATGGCGTTGTAAATTTTGCATACACGTTGTCTGGGACTCCAAAAAGGACATAGGGTACCTTTCATCCAGAACGCGGACGAAGTCGCGGGCACCAGCTAGTATGTTATATTTTTATGTCAGGCGTAGAATTTTTTTTTTGAGATGCCCTTCGGGAGCTGTACATTTACCTGGATGATAGAAACCCTATATCTTTTCTGAATCCCTGACAACGTGTATGCTAAACTTAAAAAAAACAATAATTCAATTTTATTTATTACATTTATTAAGCATATTTGTTATTAGAATAAAAATAAGGAAAAGTTAATATTTGCATGCCCTTGTCGGGTGGAACAAACTTTGTACTGTAACTGCTGTATAATGCATAACTAATTAAGATCCTGTGAATATGTGTTTGTGCAAATACAGATTTTAATATTGTAAAAACTACAGCAAAGAACCTTAAAAATTATATTAGCTGATATAAAATGCGTAGCAGTTTCTAAATAATTCAATAGAAATTAATTAAAAATTGTTCATGTGATAAAGAAAAATAGAATGTCTCTGTCGTTTAAACGCAGGTATGTCAATATAAATTTTCCTTTTTGTCGTAGCAGGTGCGATACGAGAATTGGGTCCATAAATTTGTGAACTTCCATAATAACACCCCTCTTTTTACAATTTTCCATACACTTCCTTTTCACTCGCCCCTGACAATGCCATTATGTAGCTATTCCAATGCATATTTTCTTTAAATTAAAGCAATTCCGTTTCATGATCCAATATGAATTATTGCTGGGATTTTTTTAGGTATATTGCCCGCAAGTTTTTTCAAACGATCGAATTTATCGCTCGCACTTTGTTTGGATGAATGTCAAAAAGCGTGGAGTGACTGTAACATTTATTCACTTCTGTGTAATAATAATAAATGTGTCCCTCTTACTAATGTGCACATTTTATCTGTATCAACTTATACAGGGTAAATTTGAAATTTCATTCGGTATATTAAAAAGATAGACGCATAGAGTCTTTGTGTGAAAACCGTACCACCTTAGCCTATTATGGATCGGCATGACTTGACATATCTTCGAAGATTGGTTATTTGCTCAAGTTGTTTTTCTTAGCTGTTAGATAAACTGGTGAACATTTTTAATCTAGACATGGAATCGAATAGACTCTGAGGTCTGAGCCGACCGTTTTAACCGAACCCCTTGAAAATTGTACCGATTTTAAAAATTCTTTCTTTCACCTATAAAAAGCGTTTAACATAGTCTATCTATACTAATATTATAAAAAGGAAAGATTTGATTGTTGCCCGAAACTACGGGGCCGATTTGAAAAATGTTTTCATTGTTGGGAAGCTATATTAGCAGCGAGTAGTTTTGTATGGACGAGTACGTACTATTCTTCCCTCTTAAAATCCGTTGCGTAGTTTAAAAAATCTAAACGTACGGACAGAGGGCGGGATGCGACTTTGTTTTATACTATAAAGATTTGATTTACATTTGTATACCCCTACAATTTGTGCAGCCAGCTCTCTGGTAGGTATATAATTCAAACATGCATGGATGTGATATCCAAATTTACTTCCTGTAGAGTGCGGGCTTGTAGATACATATGTTTAAAAAACAACAGCGTCCACTGATCAAACGTCGCAGCAAATACAATTTGAATTCAATTTACTGAGCTGATGTAAAACAAGCCGAACGCTGCCCGAAGCGGGAACAAGTGGCCGTCACGCAATTTGTATGGAGTATCCAAAGGGACCCCTTTGCGGTTTGAGCTCACTGGAGCTCACGGTCCCTGATCTGTCAATACAATTTTGGTGCTGAACGGACCGAATTTGATCGGTTGAAACTGCACGGATCAAATTCGTCTCTTCGGTCTCTTTGCTTTGCACATAAATTGAGATGCGGGCAAGAGGATTCTCTGGACTCCAACTGTCGTTGTATTTTCTGATAAAAATTACTCCACACAAGGTAGTTCTTCCTTAATTAAGGAAGATAGGTGACGAAAAGAACTTATTTATCTATAGGTACTAATATTATAAAGAGATATTTATATTTTTGTATATTAGATTAATTTTAAAAATTCTTTCACCTATAAAGCGGGCGAAGTCGCATGCGACGGCTAGTTTCAAATAAAAATGTGAATAACGGGATGAATCTTTCAAATCTTCTTCGTATGGTCCAAGAAATAAGATTTTCAATGTGTTTTTCTTTTTGTTACAAAACATATTCAAACAAACATTTCCACAGAGTTAAGATTACTGATAAAAATTCCACCATAATCATTTCGATGGGAAAAAAATTGTTACATTTTTGGTTTGTCAAGCATTAGGTAGTTTATTAAAAAACGAAATCAGCTCACAAACAAATATATATAATACTAGCGACCCTCGCTCCTTTTTTGAAAATCTCTTCTTAGCGGATGCTTGCGTTATAAAACAAACTTATGTTCAAAATTTCGGCTTTTTAGACTTAGTTGTCTTGTATGCGGTGCGTTAATAACGATTTTATGAGTGTATATTTGTCTTTCAGGTGCGTTATGGTTTTCTTTTTCTGTGTAAATTGGCAAATTTTATTTCAAAGTTTCAATAAATTCGACAAATAGAATATTGTCGAAAACGTGTACTTTGTCACTTTGCACATGGATCAAAGCAAAAGGGCTTAGCGTTTAGCGAAGACGTCGCGGCCAGTGCTCGGTCCATCAACACATGAATAGCCGTAGCCCTGGGACAACGCTCTATTGTGCGTGCAACTTGAAAACATACGTGAGCAAATATTGAACGTGCATGCCACTACGATTTAAAATTCTACTTCCTAACTCATAAGTATTAACTGAATTTGTTTGTTACGTTTTCACGCCTTAACTAATATTCTCAACCGATAATCGTGATAAAAGTGCGTTCACGTTGTCGAGTATAAAGAAAAGGACATAGAGTACGTTTCATAAAGGCCAAATCGTTAACTAACTTTTA